>JAGMWT010000023.1:0-398788 GCA_020744415.1 Dendryphion nanum | reverse complement strand
ACAGCACTTGATACTCCATAAACTCTATATCCCGCGAATGCGATAGCATTTCAACACAGGTCAACATTTAACATTGGTCAATAGGATCCTGATTTAGAGAGCCAAGCTGCAGGATACCTGAGAAGGCATTCTGATTCAGATCCTCGAATATAATGCTTAGATTGCGGATGCACGTGAAAGTGTTAAGAACAGGCCAGAAAGAGTTTATTAGAAAATTGTAGGATTCGGTATTTAGAGCTAGTGTGAAACTGTGACCTAGTGCCGGGCCGTAGACATATTGGACTGGGTACCCAGAGCTCTGTGGGGAGTATGATCGGCAATTCCTATTTCGTGGCTTCAGGAAAAGAGTCCCATTACAAAATGCCACATCACAGGTAAAGGCTCGTAGGGGTTCTCGTTTCGAACATTGTTTTACCTGTAGGCCTACCATGGTTATATGAATCATAGGTCCATCCTCAATAGGTATTACTTTGGCAACACCTCTATTGCCCTAACACCCATTACAAAGAACGGCAAAACGCATTCGCAGGTTTGGTTAAGTGCATTTGTCCACGGATGTGGTACCATAATCCCTTGATGGGCGCCACTAGAGAACTGTATTTCTCTTGACCTGCAGTATTCAAACCTTGTCACACAGCCGACACTAGACATGAAGCAAGCCGGGATAAAATGTAGCCCTCTCTCTTACCCGCTCCAGGGTTCAGCGGGCATCCGACACGATTGAAGGGAAGGATTTTTGACTAGTACCTATCAAGCGGCGTTGCCACCACCTTCTTAGGCGGAGAACCATATACTGCAGATTTCCACAAACTATATAATCCGATGTAGCCTTTCCTTAGTGAACAGCTACACTGACATATATCACGATATATTGTGAGACTTTTGGCACCATTGAACATAGCGCTTTTATTCCTCGCGACAATATGCCATCTTTTGGCCTCTCACTACGAGAGGAAATTATCGGAGTGTTACCTCCGCCACCGGGAGTCACACCAAATTTCATTAACCCGCCGTCTCTTCAACACATAATCCTGATTACGAACATCATCTTATCCATTGTCTCAGCGCTGTTTGTGGCGCTGCGGTTCTATACAACAGGTTGTATTATACATTCAGTAGGAGTTGATGATTGTCAGTATTTTCTTTTCAGCATCAATGGATCTGGCTAATTTTTAGATATGATCGCTGTCGCATGGGTGGGTTCCCTATCATTTTGCCCTTACACGTAGCTAAGCCTTTGTTGCATTTAGCTTCTAGCGTGCGCATCCTCTACTTTCGACACTCTACGTAAGTCCATCGTACGCCTACTGCATCTTATTTTTAGCTAACCAGACGCAGTCATTCGTTATGGATTGGGGAACCATTTATGGGACGTCACCTTTTCCACATTCAACGGCAATTTTCTTAAAGTAAGGAATCTTCCCTTGCAATCCTTCATTACGCACACACGAGATAATCAGCTAACAAAATTATTAGTTTGCTGCAATATGCGGAACATTCTATAGCCTCTCAATTATGTGTAGCAAGATATCAATCTTGGTCCTCTTCCTCCGGTTCTTGCCGCACAAACCCAAAATGGTCATCTATGCTGCCATCGTAGTAGTAGTAGTCTACAGTCTCATCGGGTCGTTTTATTGGCTGTTCGCTTGTCAACCAATCGAAAAATTTTGGGACCTAAGCATTACGGGCGGTTCCTGCATCGAATGGACAACGATCAACATATTCTCAGGCGTCATGAATACAGCTACAGACAGCGTTATTCTACTGCTGCCCATATTCATGCTACGAAAGGCTCAGCTCCCCAAGTGGGAAAAGGTTGGGTTGATTTTAGTATTGATGACAGGAGGATTGTACGTCCCACCTGAATAAGGCTGGAGGTAAAATTTGCTGATGTCTGGAACAGTGTATTAATCATCAGCATAATTAGATTGAAGACAACAGTCGATCTGGCTCCCAACCCAGACTTGACGTGGGAATATGTGCACAATGGTATATGGTGGTTAGTATATAACAACTTTGTACCCCAGAAAGACTCGTCTAATCCGATCTTAGGATGATAGAGATGCATATCGCTATTGTCTGCGCCAGTCTGCCAGTTGGGAGGGCCTTTCTTCGCAAACACTTCCCCTGTGTGGTCAATTACACTTTTGATACTTTTAGCCACGATAGCCAGAACGATTGAGTCAATAAGCAGGTGGTAAATGATTGAGGTTTCTGGTCGGACTCATTAGCTTCAAAGAGGATAGCAAGTACAATTCGAAGGACGGCTGGGGTGAAATAGCGGGAGATGTGTCTACAAAACATCATACTTGCAAGCCAGCACTGACCACATACAGTTACCACGCCGACAACGTCGCCTTTCGCGACCATCACTTATCGAATGCCTAAGCGAACAACAGCTTACACGCTCGCTTCTGAGTCTAGAAGATGGACTTCGTTAACCTCAGCAACTCTTCCTCTTTTTTGAGTATGCGACTTTGATTACAAAGCCAGGAAATTATACATCATCATGCGAGGAAGAGATGTCCGGCTTATGTTTCGGCTGTGTGTGAGGCGGGGCGTCGTTGACTGGACACTGAAACAGCTGCGGCTTGCACCCTCCTCATCGTATCTAGTTCAATCATCCCTTAGCTTCCGCCGCGGTACCACTTTAATTAGCCGATATAAAATACCATAGTGCTACTTTATCACATCAGTTCAGCTTCTGAGTGCTTGACAAAACCATAGCTTAGGTCATGCACATATCCTTTCCCTGGTCTTCTTCACTTCGTCGCTTTGCCTGCCGTGTGTGCCGCCGCATTCTGCTATCTTTCAACCATACCTAATTTGTATGCGATCATGTAGCTGGCGAAACATCGGGTGTTAGCTTATGTCGGTATGGTTTGCTGTTGATTCCAGATTAGCCACCAGTAACCTCTTCTGTTTGTTGCTCTCCTCGTTGTGACAGTATTATCCTCTATCATGGCCTTCGTGTAGCACACTTTCCAGAGGCATCATAGAAAGAAATTGCTGCAGTGAACGCAACATTCAAGATACTGATCTATATATCAGCAAGGGAAGAGTTAGCATCTGATGGTCCCTGGTCAGTGGAGTTGGCTGACTAGCGCATGTTCAGACTGAGATGCGTTCATGGTTATGTGTGCTGGCATATTCAACAACACTGGCTTCCAGTTCGAATGGCCTTGTATTTCTTGGTTCTGGTTTGCCGCAGCCTGCTCATGAGGCCCGCTTGCATGAGGTGCCGGAAGGCGGCGCAATACGGCGCTAGATCTGATCCGGACTCAGATGCAACTCAGCCGCACTTCAACAGCAAATGTCAAATTCATCGCTCAAGATTCATTTTGAAAAAGCAAAAAGAAGGCCGAAAATGGAAAGGAAAAGGCAAAGCGAGGGGAGGGAAGGCGAAAAAGACCTAATAGGCTGAAAAGTAATGGGGAAAATAAAAAGCAAATGACCGCTCCGCAAAATTTATCTCACAACTACCGTACGGCGGGAGGGGGGGTAGTTGAACTTTCTATAGAGCTTATCACTTGATGATGTTTGGTGAATTCTAAATGTTGATGTTATTCAGATGTTAACAGAGTTATATCGAATACCGTATCTGTAAAATTTCAACATATATTAAGAATAAATACGTGTTAAAGCACAGATAGAAGTTTAATAGATCTTGTAACGATGTTGTGACAATGTTAAGATGGTGTTGCATATAGTGGTTTTTTTTACGAGGTCTACAGTTAAATTTGTAATTTACTAGGGTACAGTAGGTGTACATAGGGAGGGCGTAGCCTGTACCCGACATGTCAATATTTCCAAGTGGCAAATCGCCACCACAAGCAGGGAGGACGGCCGACCCGTTCCGACCCGGAGCTTGTCTAGGAGGCGTTGAAGTTTTTGCGATATGAGAGAGATCCTGGTGTGTAGGTTGCCACTAGGAGATTAGGTTCGCTAGAGTCCAGAATTGGGCACCGGAACGGGACCCACTGCAGGAACAAAAATGGGCCCTGTGGCTAGCTATAAGATCTACTTTTAGCATCTTCCACATCCAAATATAGAAATCAAGCCTGTTGTCCAAAGATGTGAACATCGGTTCACAGATGTTCATTCTGAAGTGCTGATACAGTACAGTATACGTGTAGAACTGACCTTGTGGCGATAAATGAATTGGGATAGACCCATGCTATTGTTCTATTGTGCCAAAGTCTGCTCTAGTGCCTTCAAGAACGGACTTCATGCGCGAATAGGGAATTACCTGACATTCATCAAATGTAGTGAGGTCCTTCAAATAACAAAGCTTTCGATGGTTTCGATCATAGGCTGTGTTCCAGCCTTACAGTTGAACCCGCTAAATAAGCCAGGCTTGGGCTAAAACAAGACTCAATTCCAACCCCACCATTAGCAATTAGGAAGAGCATCCTTCTACTTACATTTGCTATAACACCCCTACATTTTCAAACAACTGCTGTCCTATGTACTACAAAATTGCTTGATTGTCGAAAGGGTAGGATATCCATATCGGACATTCTTTGAATCGATTCCTGGACGTTCGCTTAGCCCGTTCCTGTTGCATGACGGCGGAGCCTCGGAGATCGTCGGAGCTGCGGAGATTGTGGAAACATCCAAGATTGTAGGAGCCACCTAGATTATGGGAACCCCTAAGATTGTCGGAGAGGCAAAGATTGTAGGAGCCCCCAAGATTGTAGGGCAGTCAAAATTATCACCCCTGCCATTTCAGCGTGTCGAGATTATGAGTGGGTAAGAAGAGTAGAGATGTAATAGAGTAAGTGAGAGTCGGTCCCAGATACGAGACGTAACATAAAGAAGTTAGGCAGTTAATGCGCGATAATGCTGAAAAACGGCCACGACGTTACATGAGATGAACGGTAACGTGTGGTCCCGTGACATGGCCCGGCATGCTGAAAGACAAAACTTGGATATTAAGTAGGGAAAGTCCCTCTTTGAACTTGGGGCGTTAAGTTTGGAAGGTTTCTGCTTCCTGTTTAGATCCTTAAAACACCCACATATGCTGTTGCGGTTCACTGAATGATAGATATCCGCCTTGGACAACCGCCACGCCAAGCCTCTGAGGCACGACTCCGCATGGCTGCCCGCGAGTGGCGCAAGAGACAACCAAGACATAAAAATGAGTACCCGGTTTCAACTCCTCTTCCCAGGAAACACCTGCAAACATGTTTAAAATGTCTTGGCTAAACTCCTTCCAACCATGGGATTTATGCCGCGCGAGAACAATACATCCCAGGCGCGCAATATCGACTTGCGTTTTGTTGTCAAACCGAATGCAGCCGACTACATGACCTTCAGCAGATTCTATTTTGCAGGTTGTGTCTGGCAAAGGCGTAATGCGGCAACCCTGCAAAATTCCCGCTACTGAAGCCGCTAATATGCTCTGACTTCGACCGCTCGAGCTAGCAGGGATGAGCTTGATATCCCGGTTCCAGCTTGTGTTGACTTTAGGAATATCCCCATAACGAATCTTCCCCTGATATCTCATCCACGACCACGATGGGACCAAGTCAATCTCGCGATCGCTTATTTCTTTCAATGCCTCCTCACCGGACCGTTGCCAGAGCAGGCTCTTTCCGAGGCAACAATGGATAATGCCATGCGAACTTTCCGTCCTGTAAAAGTCATTTAGTCTGCGCTCTAGTCCGGCGATTGCATAGGGCCTGTCCTTGCTGTGTGTAAGGCTGAGCTCCGAGTACCTGGTGAAGATGTTTTCAAACGCTGAGGATGCACTTCCTGAAGGTGGTCCGGCGGTCGTCATTGGAAATCGGGAACTACTTAGCAAGTTCGAAGGCCTTACTCCATGTCAACCTATGAGCCAGCACAAATGAATAGGAATGCACAAAAACAGGGTAGTTATGAGATTGGACTAAACGAAACCATACTCACTTCACCATTTGAGTCAGATTATCACAGCGGATTACAGATCCGCACTCCCAGTATGTTTGCGTTGCGGTAAAATGAATTGTCCGAGGTGATAAGGCTCGCTCTTGCAACACCCAGCCGCGTTTGTTCAGTACTCCATTTTCTACGTCGTGATTGAAACCTTCGCCAGCTTCACAAGCGTAAACGCTGAATGGTATGGCTGTGTTATTGTCTACAAGCTTGACAAACTTTTTGCCAAGCCGAGGTAGAAAATGTTCGTTTGAATTCTTGGTAGTGGTAGCGGCGATGGTGCAATAGGCTGAAGCAAACACCCCTTCCATGCGTTTTGCTTCATGTTGCCAATCTTCTTCGTCGTCCTGAATTATGCAAAGTGAATCAATCCAGAGAAATTGTATGCCAAGCTTCCTGGTAACGGCGACAGCATCTTGGAACAATTCTGGTAGGTTCTCGAACTTGATTGCTTTGCGGTGTGCCGCAAGAGTGTCTTTCTTAGTACAAAGCGGCGTGGCACCTCCCCAGCAATGAGACAGGGCAATGTATTTTCGTTCTATATCCTTGGCTTCCTTGGTTTCGTGAAGGAATAACCTCTTTGTGCTTTCCGTATCTCCAACATCGAGTAATCTGGTCGGTAATCGGATGTCTTTTTTAGCAAAATTATATCTATGATCGCTATGATTATCAATGCAATCTCGAAGCCATTCACAAAGCAAGGAAAAATTCCGCCCGGTATCTGCTTCAAGGACGTTTGGAAGTCCGACTTCAATATTCGTGCTTGCGGCCTCTGAGTCTATTCGCAGTCAGGTTAAAGTGTAGGTGAATGCATGGGAGATGATGAAACTAATAGACACTACCTACCCAGATCCGCACAAAGCCTCAGAAAACTGTGATCGACACTAATGCCGGTTACCGCTTCGATTATCAAGAATTGCGGCGCAATTCCGATATTGATTCTCTCCACGCCACCATTGTCTAGACTACTGCGAGATTTAAGTATCAACCCGCAGAGGTCACATGTCTTATCAGACGCCCTTAGCTCGGACTCCCTTAGCTCTTGTGCATCGCAAAAGAGAGTATAACCGTGTCTTGGCGACTCCAGCAGCCATCTGATAGGGATACCCCTGCACAAGTCGCACAGCGTTGGTGGTATTTCAGGCATTGGACAAGAAGGGGTGAACTGTTTCGAAAATTGGATAGCGAAGTCCGGTACCTCCTCATCTTCCGTCGGCATGTCTCCGAACCTATGCTGCTGTTGAAGTGTATACGGTAAGCCCCAGCCAAAACGCATGGCTAATTCTGAAGTTCACTTACTTCCTACAATCAAGAAGAAGGCGCAATTAATTAGTACTCAAGAGACATGGCTTGACATGGCTTCCCGAACTTACCAACTGCATTCGCCAAGAAGGCACAGTCAGCTACCAACTAAAAAGGCGGTATACACTATACTCTGGCAAATTCACTTACCCCCTGCAACGGTTGAAGAGAGGGTTAGCGATCATTTTAGCAGGAAGATGTACCTATTGTACCAGAAGTTACTTACAGTCTATTATAGTAGGAAGGCGGCCGTCAGCAAAAGGTTTACGGAGAGGCACGTTAGTTAGGGTCTCTTACTTCCTACGATAGTAAGACGCAGTTAGCCAAAAGTCGATAGGAAGGCATGTTGGAGCCGCTTTACTTACAACCTATGTTTAGCAGAAGATAACGTTAGCAATTTGGAAACAAATACATATGCCTGAACGAGTTTCCCTTACAGCCTAGGATGGTTAGAAGGGGTCAAGTATATGTATTTAAACAAGGCATCATGGTACAACTTACTTTCTACCCGTCGTTACGAAGTTATAGTTAGCTAATAACTTTATAAAGAACTATAGCACGAGATTGCTATCCACTCACAATCTATACAAGCAACCAAAAAGTTATAGTTAGCAAATAAATATACTTATTTAGTTCTAGCAAGGTTTACTTACCCTCTATTATTACAATGGTTAGGATCAGCTATTTATACAATATACTACTCTTATGCAGCATTTACTTACATCCTACATCCATAAAAAAATGCAGTTAGCTCTCTAACTAGTAAACTATTTAATGTTAGTATCAACTTACATCCTGCAACCGTTAAAAACACGCGGTCAGCTATCCGTCGAACATGCTATTCTTGAGTAGGGTGTACTAACTAGCTGTAACAATTGGAAACACACAGTTAGCTATTCATCTAGCATGCTATCCTTGAGTAGGTCCACTTACACGCTGCAACCGTCAAGAACACGCAGTCAGCTATCTATCTAGCATACTGTTCTCAAGGAGGGTCAACCTACATACTAAAACCGTCAAGAACACGCGGTCAGCTATCCGTCTAGCATGCTATTCTCGAATGGGTCCACTTACACGCTGCAACCGTCAAGAACATGCAGTTAGCTATCAACTTAGCATACTATTCTTGAGTAGGGTTAGCTCACAGCCTGCAATTGTTAAAAACACATAGTCAGTTATTCGTCTAGCATGCTATTCTTGAGTAGGGTGTACTAACTAGCTGTAAAGATTAGAGACATACGATTAGCTGTCCATCTAGCATGCTATTCTTGAGTAGGGTCCACTTACGCGCTGCAACCGTCACGAACACGCAGTCAGCTATACATCTAGCATACTATTCTCAAGGAGGGTCAACTTACATACTAAAACCGTCAAAAACACGCGGTTAGCTATATATCTAGCATACTATTCTCGAGTAGGGTCAACTTACTGGCTGCAGCCGTCAAGAATACGCGGTCAGCTATTTATCCAGCATACTATTCTTGATTAGGGTCAACTTACCGGCTGCAATCATCAAGAATACGCAGTTAGCTATACATCTAGCATGCTGTTCTTGAGGATGGTCAACTTACATACTAAAACCGTCAAGAACACGCGGTTAGCTATCCATTTAGCCTATTATTCTTGATTAGGGTCAACTTACATCCTTCAACCGTCAAGAACACACGGTCAGCTATACATCTAGCATACCATTTTTGAGTAGGGTCCACTTACGGCCTGCATCCGTTAAGAATACACGGTCAGCTATCCATCCAGCATGCTATTCTCGAATAGTTCCACTTACGGCCTGCAACCGTCAAGAACACGCAGTCAGCTATCCATTTAGCATACTATTATCAATTAGGGTCAACTTACAGTCTACAACCGTCAAGAACACGCAGTCAGCTATACATCTAGCATGCTATTCTTGAGTAGGGTTTACTAACTAGCTATAACAATTAGAGACATATAATTAGCTGTCTATCTAGTATGCTATTCTCGAGTAGGGTCAACTTACGCGCTACAACCGTCACGAACACGCAGTCAGCTATACATCTAGCATACTATTCTTAACAAGGGTCAACTTACATACTAAAGCCGTGAAGAACACGCAGTCAGTTATCTGTCTAGTGTACTATTCTTGAGAAGGGTTAACCTACATACTACAACCGTCAAGAACACGCGGTCAGATATCCGTGTAGCATACTATTCTTGAGTATAGTCAACTTACACGCTGCAACCGTCAAGAATATGCGGTTAGCTATCCACCTAGCATACTGTTATCGAGTAGGGTCCACTTGCCCACTGCAATCATCAAGAACACGCGGTTAGCTATCTATCTAGCATACTCTTCTCGAGTTAGGGTCAACTTACAGTCTACAACCGTCAAGAACACGCAGTCAGCTATATGTCTAGCTATTCTCGAGTAGGGTGTACTAACTAGCTGTAACAATCAGAAACTCACGGTTAGCTATCCATCTAACATACTATTCTCAAGTAGGATCAACTTACCGGCTGCAACCGTCACGAACACGCGGTCAGCTATACATCTAGCATACTATTCTTAAGGAGGGTCAACTTACATACTAAAACCGTCAAGAACACGCGGTTAGCTATATATCTAGCATACTATTTTTGAGTAGGATCCACTTACAGCCTGCAACCGTCAAGAACACGCGGTTAGCTATTCATCTAGCATACTATTCTCAAGTAGGATCAACTTACAGCCTGCAACCGTCAAGAACACGCGGTCAGCTATTCATCTAGTATGCTATTCTCGAGGAGGGTCCACTCACATACTAAAACCGTCAAGAACACACAGTCAGCTATCTATTTAGCCTACTATTCTCGAGTAGAATCCACTTACACGCTGCACGCGGTGAGCTGGCAATTCTGCATATTACTCTCCGGGAAGATCCACTTACACGCTGTGCCCATCAAAGAAAGCCGCGGTCAGCTATTAACTCTAGCTACCCATATTTTGACTAATTTTCTTACCTCCTGGGGTAAATTGGAAGCCACGATCAGTTCAAGGTTTGATGTGTAGATATATTTCACTTCTAGCCTGCCTGCTTACCTTCATCTTGGACTTATCACTCCTTCCACAAAATTAGGAAGCGCAGCGCATGCACTTGTATAGTTGTCGTTTTGGCACTGTTAATCTATAGACAAGAACTCGCAATCCAGTTGTCTGGTGTTGGCGCAGACTGCAAAAGAGCAGTGGAGGTGGGCTGTGAAACGATATCTTCAGTCTCTCCTCCGCGAGCAAGCGAATCATTTATGGCCACGTCATTGCCAAGGCGGCGCCAAGGCGAGCCGTTTTTTTGGGAGCAGGGCTGACACTCCAACGGCCTTGACGCTCAACGAACGTGTCCAGCATCGGAACCGTGGCTAGCTTTTGACAGAGCCACCTACAACTTCAAGATACAGTCTAACGTACGACTGTGTCTACCAAAATAGCTTCCGTCACATAGACATGCCATGGCATCGCCCTCGGGTCTTGAAACCCGCCGTCGATCCCTCCACTGACCGAACAAGGACCTACCTAAGCCTATCACGTCTTCACGCTTCTTGAGCCCATTACGACTATACCAAGCATCGGCTAGATAAACGGGAACATAACCAGAGAGGAGGTATCTAAGTTAAGACGGAGCAGATGGGTGTCGGACATAGTAGGCATGGCAGCGGGCGACGGGAATTGGCATGATACCGAGTACTAGAATCGAAGCCTGCGCTTCGGTAGGTGGATTGAGTGACACGCTGTTGTTAAAAGCCTACACAAAGGCGGAAATACTCTGCATGATTTGGTGATACAGCTGTCGCACTGTCATCCGACAAACGGGCCCTTACGTGGGCACTGCTATCATTAGAGCCGTGGAGAGATGCTTAAGTTTGGACTCGAAGGGTGAGGACCGTTACTGTTTATGAGAACTATCTAGGGCTGTAGATGTTCCTATATCATGGGGAACGCTCCTCTTTGCACTGCCATTAAACCCAGACGTTCATAGCACAAGGTCAGTGCCAGAACGGGTCGGCCATCCTCCTTGATGGTGGTGGCGAAATGCTCCTCTACCGACACCTTGTGCTGACACACCTGGTCCAAGCTACAACTTTCTTGCGTACTCTTTATGTACACCTCTCTTTTTGCTGCCAACAGTAGTCTACGTTACGTACCAACTAGTGAAAATAGAAGTTAGAAAATATTTCGCTAACATAATCCGTAGATGACTATTTATTATATTGCATCTCCCGTACTAGGGAGGAGTAGTGTTTAAAGCAGGCTATTGCGGTAAGATGCTGTGAACACACAATAACATCTACCGTTTGTCCTTCAATACAGTGCTGAAGCAGCCTCATATCAATACTATCGGTGGAAAAGGAAAGCCAGTGTGTGGGTGCTCGTTCCCAGCGCCTTCTCTCTTCCTTCCAGCGTGCATCTCCTCTGCCGCCTCGTACTTTTTCTGATATTAAGCACTGACACCAGCATGTGAGGTTCATATTGTCATGCTATCGTCCTTCTATTGACTACCAGCTTGCGTTGATCCTAGCATCAGCCGCTTATCGCCTAGGCAGACTCGAGGTGCCTGAGTCGCGCAGAGAATAAGCATAGATCGAGATTCTTCCTAAGAAGGTGATGCTAGGTAATCGGTAAGTTTCTCTTCAGTCAGATTTTTCCTAGCCATGCCTGCGAGAAAATGGGAACCTAGACGATTTATGCGCAAGCTGCGGCGTAGATAATACACCACTTTAGCTCGATCTGCAGTCCTCATAGCTTATCAGGAAGTCGATCACTAGCTGTCAGTATTGTTCCTTGTCCGTCCTCCCGCTGCTCGCTGTTCGCGAGAGGGTCGTCCCTGGTCCTACTGGGTTGCCGCTGGCTGCGACCGATGCCCATGTCTGCGTGGACGGAGGCGATACGGAGAGGGTATCGACCTGCGCTCGAAGCGATCCGATGGTCTCCTGCAGATCTGCATTCTGGGTCTTGAGATATTGCTGCTCTGCTTTGATGGTTTGGATGTTGGTTTGAATGCTCTCGATGATGGTGTTCTGGTTCGCGATGACCCCGCTTTTCTGCGCAATAGTCTCTTTCAGGCTCACGATGAGCTCCCTTAGCTCCTCTAACCTGATCGACCTTGTTTGCAGGAACATTCTGGGTTATGTTGTCCTCTAGCCACTGTCGAGGCCTACCTTGAACAAGCTGTCGTCCCACTTTTCTTGGCCTGAGTAGCTAGGTTCGGCTTTGCGCCGTGCAGCTGTATGACTGGAAGCTACCGGAAGCACATGGTTTTGACTATCTGAGACTAAAAGCAAACTTAAACCTAATATATACATAAGGGATGTGCCGATGCCATGGGAATCTTGCCAACGCAGGTTGCGCCCTGAGCTTATGGTGTAACGTTAAGCCAGCTGATGAGTCTTCTAAAGCATCATTAAATGGAAATTACATCCTCTGATGAGCTCATATTACTGAGTGTTTTCATGGGTGATATCTAGTAAAGTTGCAATGTGGCATGCAACCTGGAGCAGACAAATGGAAGGAATGTGTTATAGCAGTGAATAAAACCTTAGCACTTTTGATGCACGCTTGCGAGTACAAACTACGTTGCGATGGTATAATAAAATAGCGCAGCTGAAATCAGCATGCCAGTTATGTTATTTTCTAGCAAATTGTGGGGTGATGTCTTGCAATACCACAATGCAGCCTAGATTTGGCGACTCAGCTACAGGAGCTGAGGTGGCATAGGGGTCTTGCTACTGATAATAAAAGCTAAGTTCAGACCCTCCTATATCTAAAATGTTTGTTTCTTTTGACATTAAGCAACTAGCAGCAGACTGTATTGGGGAACTAATATATCCTACATTACGCGTTTTTATTTGTCTTTACAATGAACACGAACGCCTCAATTATATTCTCTACCCGTGATCAGGTACGCCAATGGGACGAAGTAGTCAAATCAGGATGGCCGCTGGTTCTTAAAAGCAGTACTTGGGGCATCGTTGTTGCTCTAATTACTCTTCTTTATCACGCTGTTGCAGTGCGACTCTTTAGGCCTTACACTATGGCAGTATTCTGGCTTTACAATGAGGAAAATAGAGCTTGGGACGCAGATCAGTTTAGGGTCGCAATGGCCAATGCAAATGGACCCATATCAGCAATTGCCTGTAAACCCGCCTATCGAACCCTGCGCTTTGGCAACACCAGGCAAAAATATGAGAGGATGCTTGCTCTACTCTGGCTTATTGGCGCTTTTTTTCTCGCTATAGCTCCTTTCTTCATTCCTGTCTTTCAAGCCAAGACGATCCCTGTGCTACAAGGGATCCCAGCATCTAGTCACGATTGCATGCTAGGACCATATTTCGACGATACATCAGCAGGAATCAGATATGACAAACTTCTTGCCCTTGATATGCTCCGTACAGCGGACCTCTCGGGCTTCAACTACAGCGGTACAACAGCAGCATCTGTTGGACTACCGAATCGCAAAGATCAAGTTTCACTGTCATCGAGCTGTCCAAGGTGGGCCCCTGCCTGTGACCAAAGCAATCCAATGAGTATTGACATTGAATACTGGCTCAAGAAGTCTGAACTTCGCATTGGGAACTTGAACACGTCTGAAGACCTAGATTTTGGGGTGTTGAGCAGCTGCTATATACCCGAACGCCGCGTCAAGCCGTTGACGATTCACGAGAATGGCACGCAATATTATGGATTTTTATACGGAAAATCGGACGCCTCGAATTACAGCTACGTTACTCACATGTACACACCTGAAGAGAGATTTGGATATGGGTATACCTTGTTCTCAGTCTCAAACTCCAGGGACGAAAGGGATAACTGGCATCCAAATATCACTCTCGACCATAATGGAGACCGCACAATCTTGTTCTATCATCTCGGGACCGTCCACAATGAAGGTCAGAGTAAAGATCCGCTGTTTAGGACACAAAATACTCCAGCCTACGGAAACATGTATCTTCCAGTTAAGGCCATTGTTCCCGTCATGTGCAATACGACATACGCCTTCTGTTCAAAGCAAGATTGCACATCGCTCAATGGCTCGCATGCGGTTTGGGAGCTTGTCCACCAGTACGAGAAGCATGGCCAAAGCACAGCTATGGCCTTTCTCGCACTAATGGGGTCAAATATCATCTACCCTCCTCTCAACTTCATGACTGGGAGCAGTGAGTCCATACTCGCTGGTCGTACCTTGGTGGATGAGACAGTGCAGAAAGCGCCAGGGGAAATTAGCAGTTACTCTGAACTTACGCGCTTGGCTCTTGCTGGCCGTGCAATGCTCGTGATGTCGGCTGAACGTGCGGCCTCTGGCTGGCGCAGATACACTCGCGATATCCCAAAAGCACCCGTCTCAATGCCCGATGCGGTACTACAGCAATGCCAGTGGACCTTGGTCCGGGACGCAGCACATATCACGACGTCTGCCCCAGCCATTCTCGCAATCTCTATGGTAGGTGGCTTGGTGCTGTTGCTTACGTTTATCGGACCGGCCTTGCGGCTCCTTTCCTGGAAACCACTCTTTATCTTCACGATTCGTTGGAGGCTGCGCACGGCCGCTCATTTGCATCGCACCACGATTGAAAGAGGCGAAGAGAGAAGATTCTGGCCAGGGAGCGTGGAGCAGGAATGGCCAGACGGTTCAGGCTTTGTGGAAAACATTGGCCTAATCGCTAGCGACGGTGGACTTCATGCGGTTTATCGCGATGATGCCCAGTTAGTGTGTCCTGAGCGAAGTGGAGATGAGATGGGGTTGACAGATGTTTGAGTAATGTTTGAGCTTTGGTGGAAGGAGTAACGCACCAGCCAGAGATTTGTACACCCTATCTTATGCTTCCTGTTTTGTTGGCTGGCAGAGGTGAATTGAGCTAGATGGCCATTAATGACGAGGCCTTTATTGTTAAACTATAGCCCCGTGAGAACTTTGAATTAGGCTTTAAAAATGTGATCGGCTGGCATAACAACAAGAACGTACACGTTATGGATGTCAAGCGTCTGCCGGCGTTTACATGTATTACGTGCGAGCTTGAGGAGTGGATGCTGGACCTCAGAGTTCCACTCGTCTTCGGAAACGCCTGAACCGTGGTCGTGTTTCCGTCCATCTCCACGATGCCTAAAATCTGCGCCGTCGTAGACATCGAGCCTAACTTACAGCGCTGCTTAACATTGTTTGCCTAAGGATATTGAAATCGTATTTTATCCACCGACGACAGGGTGGAAATAACCACCTCCATATCGTCGTATCCTAGGATTCCAATGCTGTCTGCGAAACGCTGGTCTGCTCTGCGCATCTCTGTGACATCTTCAGGCTCCTCTCCATCCTCCTTGTCATCAAAGTTGCAGAACACAACGGGCTGTTCTTCGAAGTCTTCAAGCAGCTGGAGTTGCTTCACAGGACTTAAACGTCCGCTCTGGTGTGACTCGGCTTCGGAAGCGTCGGATACTGCTGCGCTCGCAGCGCTCTAGTTGGGGATGGAGGGAGTTGTGGTACGTCATTGAGATCACGAAGTCGCTTCAAGGGGCGGGGGGTTTGATCTGAGTCAAATTGCATGAGGTGCCGCTTCCTTGCTGGTCGCGGGTTCTCTTTGTCGTCAGCTGCGCAAGGAGCAATATGCGGGATAGGCACACTGCAAGGACGGAAGTGTTAGTAGTCGATTGTCAAAGCGGGCAAAAAAGAGAACTCATACAGGTTTTGAGGTGCTGGAATGCTGTCAATCCATATCGCGACGTTGCGCATCGTAGGGCATATGGAAGGCCTCAGCGGGACTTCGACTCCGCACCACCCACGAGGTATAGAGAGGGCGAGTGCTACTTTTTCGTCGCGTTGCAACAGGGATCCTAGGACGCTATCTAGTCGTACAAGTCAACCCAGGTTATTGTAAACGATGAAAATGCTCTTTACCGTCGCTGGTACTCAAGTCATAACGACTAAGGCCGGATCGTTGTCGCCAAAAATAGTGCTATCGTGCGGCGAGGTCGAAATGGCGTATCGCTGTGCTATCGTCTTGCAGTGAACATAGGTAAGGCATATCGCTGCTCCTGCACATGGCCGTTCATTGCACATGTCGATCAATCCCGTCCCCGAGTGATAATCGCGACATGACGACCCATTCGGTCTAGCCATATCTGGCCGGAGCCAAGGAGTGTGCCAATGTTATTCCGTGCCAGCCTCCTGATCAATGCGCAAACGCGCTTCATCGCCTTCATTGCCGCAGATATCTCCCCACTTCTCCCTTCCCATGTACTCAACAAGTTTGCCACATTCCGCACGCCCAGCGTCGTCTGAGCAACTCGCCAGTTGTTTTCTGTACGTTCGCTAGCGATGTCAAGCCAGTCTCGATTGGAGATAATACAGTCGAAGCCAATAGGAAATAGATTGAAAGGTTGGCGCGATTCCTTCAACACCGCTTGTGAAAATTACAACATTCCGGCATCTTTACAAGCGCTAAACCGACTGGATCATGAAGGTAAAGCTCCCCAATGACAACATATGCACTTTTAACACAATATTAGTTGTTCAGAATTGTACCCTGCCTTTTACCGAAGCGGATTTAGTGGCAACATAATTAATGGGATTTACAAAGCGAACGGTTCACGCGTAAGATACTTCAATTTGCCACTGCAAGCCAAGGAGGATGGCCGACCCGCTCCTACCCTGGCCTTGTCCCTAGAGATTGAGGCTCTCGCAATATGGGAACGAACTCGGGTAGATCAAAGCATTGGATAATGTACGGAGTGCTTTGCCAGGAACGTCAGGGCCTAATCGCATGGCATTCAGCTCTAGAGAGCACGCATGAGCAGCAACGATCCTCACCTTCCAAACTTTACCTCCAGCTCTTCTCCACGGCTCTAGTAATTGCAGTGCTCATGTAAGGATCCGGCCAAGACATGGCAGTACGACAGCTGTATCACCCAGCCGTCCAGAGCCTTTCCATATTTGTATATCCTGGCAACAATGATCCACCCGCCGAAGTACAGGCTTGGATCATGATACTCGGAATTATGCCAATCCTGCCCTGCACGACCATGCCACTAAGGCCCGCCTCCCCCATCTAGCTGAAGGCCTAGTCGCGTTCCGTTGCGCGAGCTCATTCGGCTGATGGTCGGTCTATCGATCGGTCGCAATGGGCTCGAGAAGCATAAGGACGAGGCAGGCATTTGTTCGGTCAGCAGAGGGATCGACGGTAGGCTTCAAGCTTTTTGGGTGGTGAATGCTACTGGGGTAGACTGAGCCGTACATTGGACAGTGTCGCGAATTGTACACGAAAGCGGATCGCGATCTGCTGCCAGGGCTGTCCATCCTGCTCCCAATCCGGGTCGGATTATATGATGGTCCGAGTACCTAACTACGCCGCCGCACAGCCACAGATCTGTCGGGGATCACTCACGTGCGTTACAAAACGGCGATTATCTAAGTGCGGGGCTGTCTCGCACTAGCCGAGTTTGGCGATTGCATCGATTGGAGGTACCGATCCGCGTGGCGGCCCTGCATGAAAATCAGCGCCACGGCCGACACAGGGCTGGGGATGGCTTGCGAAAATCGTGGTGGGGTTCTAAACTTCCGATAGGAGCTTCGTATCAATATTGTTAGCAGTGGCAGCGCCAGAAGGGCGCTGTGGAGACGATAGGTGATTGCATCGCAAACAAAGTCTCTCTACAGACCATGCGAAGAGACGGCGATGCGAATGTAATTTTTAGCTACGAGGGGCTAAGAATGTACGGAAATAGCCACGGCATACGATCTTCAGGTACGTATACCAAACCTCAACGCGTGTAGTGATTTCCGGCTGCTCGAAGTGAAGGTACTGCTCGCTTATCCCGGCAGTGCAGCTATCCCTGCCCGGAGGGATGGACTGTAAGGATTCTGCTTCGATATTTTTCAGATCTCACTTTAAGTCATAGACGAGACGCTGGAGAGCATTACAAGGCTATAGTACCAAAGTGTTGCATATATAAGATAAATGAGCTATCAATCTATGCATCTTAGTCTTCATCAATTCTCTCAAGGCTCCCATTTCAAAATGGAATTCTTATCGTCTGCTCTATCAAGCGCTAGTTCTTTTAATTCATCTGACTGCAAATACTGAACAAATTCTGCGTATTGGTCCTTACTGTATGCTTTGCAGGCCCAATCGAGGATCTTGGAGAAAAAGGTTTTTGAAACTTCATCTGCGAGTAGAGATAGAGAACTAGGAAGCAAGTGTTCCAACACTTCCTCATGGTCAGAAGGTAACATGTGGTTGTAGAACAACACAAGGTCATTAAATGGTTCAAGTTGGAGAAATTTAATGTAGAGTGGGCGGGCCAATGCATATTTTTGATACAATGCAGCCCTGCGCTCGGTGTCTGCATTGATGAAAGTTGTCAGCGGATGAAAAGCCATTGATGGTGAAATTTCCGATAGAGATTAACCGAGCACATTTAAAGAGGCTTTTATTGTTAGTTGACTGAGGGGGCCTCATTTAGCCCTTGAGAGGTAGATATTGGTTTCAATGGCCTGATCCGGCTCTTGTGAGTACCCATAGGTGCAGTAATGCGGGTAGTTGGCCTTCTTCATTCTCTCCGTCCAGTGCGGCCCAAAGCTCTTTCGCCAGTTCCTTCTGCCGGCCCTGCCACGGGAACAGCTCACGCGCATCCCTGAGCAAATCCGGTTCGCGCTTATGCCGGCTTCTTCTAATGCCACTGTCACTACCTTCTGTACTGCTCACATCACTCTCGTCTATATCGTCATCCTTGGGTATCCTCCTCGTGCTCGCTGTCATCGCGACTGCCCCCCCCGCCGCCCCCCATCGACAACGATCCGCAGAAAATAGCACACAAACATGATAAGATATCCAGCGTAGCGGTCCTGACTCTCGGGATTCTGCAGCCGTGCTATCGGTCGTTGCTCAATTTCCTCCCGCTTAGCACTCCGCAACCAACGCCGCGTCTCACGGACAAGCGTGCGAGTGAACCAGCCTGTTTTATCTGTCTTTGCAGCTTCTGCGTCCATCACTTGCATCTCTTTCTCGTATTTTGTTTCCGTCTCTTTCTATTCCCCGAGTAACGCCTCTATTTTGGTTTTGTCGTCAGAGTCAGACTATCTGCTTGTTACTGCATCAGTCACGTTGACAATAAAGTAGCGCTGCAGCCCTCCTGTCCGGAAAAAAGACTGCACTTTAACTTTACTATACGGCAAGCTGGTATCTCCTATCCATCGTAGACCATGCTTTCCCCTGCAGTGCTTCCAGATGACTATTTTATTTATTGTTATATATTCGCAACCATCTTCCATACAAAGAAACCCATCATGCGGATCCCCAAGTTCTTGAATCGGTTGTCCCAATGGTGATGGTAGCTGTACCTCTGTCGGCTTTCTCAACTGAACGTGACTGTAGATTTGGACAATGGCTCGTCTCTCCGCAGTGGGAACAGCATGATAGTCGCGGAGATGTGCGTCTAGATTCTGTAAACCCGTAGCATGCTCCCGACAAACAAGCACCTTGTGACTACTGAGGTAAGAGAAGCATGTACCTGCGTTCTCAACGGATAGGGTTTTCTCGCTGCCACGGATTTTCTTTCGTCGTGAGGCGTTCCGCGCTGTGACCGCACTGTCAGCTCATGGCCGTGCGTTCCAGTGGAATTCCATAACCCTAACCCTGGCAACCACTCAGCAGGCAATTTTCTTAAGAAGACCTGGGAGAATCCTGTATTTGTGTAAGCAGAGAACACATTTCACGACAAACATTTAGCTTGTGGCCCCTTTTCAAGAGTGGTTTTCATATAGTGGCTTGCGTGCTGTTTCCTTCTTATTTCGCTTAGTGTGATGTAGCGGTTTCCTGAAGCAGCCACGGCATAGGCATCTGCCGTCACCTCATATCGGCGAGGTCGAACCAATTTGTTGTGGGGCAGCAAATCGCGAATACGCATTTAAACAATATCAAATGTGCCTTGGTACGGCTGCAGCATCAGGACTGCTAGTCTTTGAAATCTTTAGGGTGAGAGATCCGTCTCGATCTGGGCGGTTGGTGAATATGCAGGTGGGCAATCGGTTCCCTGTCAAAACGTCAAACCGATGTGGCTTGGAATTATTGCTTTCTCCGGAACATCACATATGATACTGACGAACCGTTGTGATACTGTCGAAAATAACTCAAAAGAGGCGTTATGAGCTTGAGAAAGAATGGATCGGCACCGTACGATTTAGTCCTGTCACGGCCAGTCGCCCACTTCCCCTTTTGGCTGTGGGGGCCGCCAATGCAGTCGGGCGCAACAAAGTTTGAGCTATTTTCTGCATTCAACTATGGAACGACGTGGCGCACATTTAGGAACAGACCCCCAGAATCTAAGTTCGCTACAATACATCATCCTTGACGCAAGTCGTGTGACAATATCTTCATACCATGCGACCTTCACCAATCTCTAGATTGCGATGGCATCTCCACGCGGTGACCTTGTTGACGCTGCATCATCCGCAATCACAGTGATTGCGGCGGCTGTAGTTCTGCTACGACTGGGCACACGAGTTATTGTGAATCGAAAGTCAGGACTGGACGACTTATGGATCACATTAGCCATGGTGAGTTCTTTCCATTACAGATTCATCTGCGCAACTGACCATTTGATTGTCAGGTATTTTCAGCAGCCCTTACAGTTGCAGTGCCTGTGCAAACCCGAAATGGAGTAGGCATGCACATCTCTGGTGTAAATCCCGACATGGTCTGCCGGCTTTCGCGAGTATGTTCGCCCCGAATCAAATCCTCAAACTTATCAAGAGACTTACAGTCCTCTAGGCAGCGTGGGTCGGTTTGATCGTATATGGTCTATCGTTGACTTTCACCAAAATTTCCATACTTGTCCTCTATCTAAGGGTCTTTCCTTCACGTCGGTTCCGCATCGGATGCTTCTGCCTTCTCACGTTCATCATCTGCTATGGCATATGGGTTCTACTGGGAAGCATATTTATGTGTTACCCGGCATCTTATTTGTGGAATAGACCGCAGTCCCACGGACACTGCCAGCTGGAAAGATTCTGGATCTACTGTCTGAATGCTTCTGTCAACATAGCGCAGGAGTTCGCTATTTTGCTATTACCTATGCCTTTACTGAGGCGGCTTCGACTATTGCGAGGACAGAAGATCGCATTGATATGTGTCTTTGCCCTTGGTGGCTTGTAAGCGTTGACAGCTGACACCTTTGGGCGACAGTGCTGACCGCACAGCGTCTCTATCATATCCATCGTCTGGATATGCCATCTCGCTACTCTTCGTCGCTCTCAGGATTTAACATTCGACAGTGCGCTGCCATCTCTCTACTCAACCATCGAGGCAAACGTCGCCATCGTCTGCGCGTGCCTCCCTGTGTTACGACCGCTTTTTGCCCGTATAGTTCCAGACTTCGTGTTGTTTTTCCCCAAGGCAGAGTTGGATTCGGCCTATTAAAGAAGAGGCAAGCAGATTTTCTGACCAAGATGAGAGATGGAGATGGGTAGATGAGTGGATTCGTTTTCATGCTTATGTCATCTCAAACGGAGATGGAAACGAGTCGGTGAAAGAGCTAGTACCAATTCACATATCGCCACGCAATAGTAGAGTTGAAACTCGACCTTGCTGTGGATTGCCGAAAAAGGTTTCTTCGCAAGCTTTATCGAGATGTGTAGACATAGAGAAGAATGGCCAAACACGGGGTGGGTGAGAAATCGCAGGCGATTTGACTAATGTGTAAACATATGAAAATTAACCGTTCGTCTACAATAGAGATAAATCTTACTGATGGCACAGCGCTACATCCGTAGACATACCGCGCAGTCCCCAAACTCCTTCATCATACTCAATGGTCTTACAACTAATAATTGAACCGAAATCGTGTACACCTACCTTTCCACTCCATCCTTCAGATTATACCTACCCTCCGTGAACTTGTCAAAAGAGTAATCTCTTCAAACTTCTCTCCCAAAGAATCTACGTTCGCCGCCACAGCATCACTCGCCGCTAGTTCCACATCCACAACCCACCCCGATTTCCCAACATCCCCAACATGTCTTGCGAATTGCGTGGCTTCCGCGCTTGAAACAACGCCTTTGTCGTGGGCAAGAGCTATAATTGCTTGTATGGTGTCGGACAAGCCTCTGTAGTTAGCGCGAAAGCCCATTTGGACGTAGAAAAGTATATATGCTCGGCGGTCCTGGTCGAGCGGGTCGCTGAGAGTGGCATTGACGGCGTAGATAACGGCGGCGAAGATTACGAGGTTATAATGTGTTGGTGAGCAGCGGTGTGCATACTCGAAGAGTAGGCCTGTGAGGGTAGAGATTTGTATGTCAGTGCTGGATTGGGTTGGTTCTTGGTTGCGTGTGAATCGTACCTTTAAGTTGATGGGTGGAGGCTGAGAATATACTCTCCGGGCCCCCGGCGTCGGAAATATATGATCGGAATCCGTGCTGTTTGTTTGGGGGGACGAAGGGGCGGAAAATGCCCATGATGGTGACGTGGATGTGCATGCTGAGGCGGGAAGGTTAGTATGACCCTGGGTCGAAAGATGAAGATTGCCTAATGGAGGAGACTAAACACTTACTGTAGCACTAGAGCCGGAGTGAAGCTGGCTTTACTCCGCCACAGCGACTTCGGCAGATTGTCTGTGAGGGAAAGAAATTTGTAGAATTTTGAGTAAGCGAAGGCCAGTGACCCCACGCTTCCCTCTTTGTCTCTATAGACTAACATGACTTCGTTGGTGATGACCCCTGCTTTGCAAGTGGCCGTATGATGCACGGCTGCCTCTTCACGTATGTCCGAGTTTGTATTGGTATATTATTTAGAGCCGTCATCAGTCTTCTCGTCAAACTCGATAAATTCTGGAAACTGAAATTTGGGCGGATAAACAATTGGAGGTACGAAATGGAAGCGATTCAAATGTCTTCACAGGTCAACACTGAGTATGATGAGACATGAGGACCACGAACTTCCCCCTTGAAAATTTGGAGCAAAGTATTTGGATCAAACCCTGTTCGAAGGCGCTGTAGGGCATCTTGAACAGCGTCAGCAGGCATGGTTCTTAGGTGATCGATGAGGTCACGGAATGTTGCAACTTCTTCTCGCAACTCCACATTGTGGCGTCTCAACACTGTTTCTCGTAGCTCGGTGTCCTCGGCGGCGGGATATGTGCAAGCGGAGTTACGAGTCTGGCAGGCAGCACAAGGATTGCCCCCATCACATCGGCCTCTTTTGATACGGCATGCATCGCAGGCCAAAGTAGCGCGCTTTCGTTTTGGGAGAGGAGCGGAAGGCGGTTGATGAGGATTTGTAGTCGGAAGGAGGGGTCGGAGGCTTGAGTTGCTCATGGTCTACTTTGAGTAGCCGATTCCGCTCTTTTAGGGAGGTCTATTTACCTCTAAGACAATCCATTGATTGATTTCAGCTTGTCTGCAGTGTGCTGGAGTAGTTATCAATGCTCGTAGATGGGTTGGAGAGGTGTTTGGGGACAATAGCTCGGCATACGTAAAATTCGTCCACATCCATTGCATGACGGAATTTTTGTCCGAAGCCAATGAATTTCGCCCTCGCATCCCCTCCGCAAACCAAGTCTGGGCATGGGCATGGGCATGGGCATCAACATCGAGTTGTCCGATCAACGATGCACATGTGCGGCAGCGGTGGGGTGTGGGCCGGTACTTACCGATGAAGCACTCCACCTCTAGTTATAAACTCATCTGAGGCCTTCTGTGCTCGTATGACAGGGAGTACACGATCATACGGCAGTGCGTGACGGAGCTCTTCCTGGCCATGCGGCATTTCTTCTCGGGCTAGTTTCTTTAAACCTTTAATGGCAGAAGTTGGCAATAAGGCGTTGACAGATGATATTCCGCAGCGCCTTTTATCACCTAGTGCAATGATTCCTAGCGCTAGGTCACCATTCCCCGCAAACTCTGAACACCTACCTTCAAATCAAAAGGCTGTATTCCGGCCGTGGACAAGCTCGCCAGACTATATATCCACGTGTGCCACTGTGTACCATGTTCACGATCCCTCCTGACATGCACCTGAATACTTCAGTAGTTGCTTTGATCGCATCATCAATGCCGTTGTAGACAATGGGTCCGAGGCGCATACCTTTGAAGGAGCCGTCCAGGCGTTAGTGACGACGCCATGCAAGCCCGTAATGGTGAGGTTGGGTTTGCAAGTCAATATGTGGCTTTGTGAGGCGCCATGTATCGACTAGGGTTCCCCGCACGATTCTTGTCCCCTATGCTCCCACATAATTCTTAGTATAGTCTTCTCTGTTAATGTAATGCCAACTTCTTTAAGTATATCAGAAACAGCGTCTTCAACGCGATAGTCTCCAAATATGATGACAGCGTCGCGGAGTCGCGCAGAGAGAGTGGAGTTGGCAGGCACCTTTGGTGGGTGCCCTTTGTGGGTAGTAATAGACGCCGCGCGTAGTAAATCGTTGATATCATCAGAATCTGCCCTTTTTTGATCCTTGAGTAAGCTCTGCTAGCAGGTAGACTCCACACCCTAATGCACCCGCAATTTGGGGAATTCCCAGCCGCATAATTTTCGTAGAGTAACAATAGATCTGTTTTGGGCAATCGTAAAGTTTTTTCGTTTATTAGGAGCTTTTGCAGGCGTTGGTGTGGCCATATTGATAGTAGTAATAGCATGAGATCACTAGTGTGGCGAAGTTTAGAGAGTTCAGATGGGGGTCACCGCCCTGGGCACGGACCCCACAGACCTCACGTGAGTGCTATCTCAATTCCCGCTACCCCTTATATATACAAATTTCCTGATTATCTTTCAATAACTATATCGGATGCGCGACAAGTCATCGGGAACGTGGATATTCTGGGTGTGCGCAGAACACCGGTTCTGGGGTTGACGATCTGTTTGTGCCGCAGTTCCATTGGCTCTATTCAATCAAGCCATCTTGCGCTCCTACGGCAGAATCCGTAACCACGAGTCGAGTGTTCGCTATTAACTTTAGGACTCTTTGTTTGAATCATCGGCAGGGGTGAGGTGAGCTCTGCCAAGGAGGAGCGAATGCTATATATTCTCTCAGCGCTCAATGGTTTTCTTCTTGTTGAATTGTCCGCTTTCTAATATTTATCGATTGATCAATTGGAACGGTTTGCAATCGTCGAGCTCCTGAGTAATTTACCAAGCTCCTTGAATATGGAACTCTTTTCTATCTTCTTTGGCGCCTTCCTTGGATTGTTTGTGCCTACTTCAGCGAAGGCGATGCAACAGACTTGGAGCATATGGCGACGAACACGAAGCCTTACGAACGCGTACCTTTACATGGTATGGGTAGAAGTGATAGTGAATCTTATATTCGCAGTCACGACGTATCTGTACTTGTGTAAGGTTATTCCACCAAGGTGAGTTGGCCCGCTGTTTATATAGCACGACGTTACTTATCTGTTGGCTTTTGGAAGTCTCAGCTAACTAGAACCTGCAGTCTTGCTTACTACATCGGTGCTGGTAGGTTATATACTCAGCAAGTTCTCAATGGGCGTACTCAAATTTGTGTGTACTGACAAAATCAAGTAACATTATGGGCATTTCAGACCCAACTTCTTCCACAAATCATTGTCAACCGGGTCAGCTTGATCATGGTCAACAGAAAGAAAGTCCACTTACTCAAATGGGGCCTGTTTCTCCTCATTGGTGCTGTCAATATCTCAGTCTATTGTATATGGATTCCTGCACACATGGGAACAAGCCCAACCTTCGTTACCCTCAACCTCATCTGGGAACGGATTGAGAAGACGTTCTTCCTTGTCGTTGACTTGGGGCTCAACTTGTACTTCTTATACCTGGTACGGTACCGGCTTATTGCGAACGGTTTGACGAAGTATATGCGTCTTTTTAAATTCAATGCGGCAATGGTCTTCGTGTCCACATCCATGGACATATTGCTCCTTGGGCTGCTGAGCTTGCCAAACCCCTACGAGTACGTTTCCGCCCGATCCCGTCCATCAATCTCTCTCCCTTGTCAATGCACTCTCCTTCTATGTTCTCGTCTTAGTTTCATTGTCCTTAATTGTCTACCCTCCGACTCGAAACTGATATCATTCCTTCAGCTATGTCCAATTTGCTCCCATTGCTTACATTATCAAACTTCACATCGAACTCACCATGGCGGCCCTTATCTCGAAAGTTGTGCGCAGCAGTTCCGACGGAGCGGGTAAATGGTATTCTCATGAAAATCGTACACCGAACGGCACCCATCTCACTAACCGTACCGCTACCGGAGCTCCAATGCCGCAAGGTGACTGCTTCTTTCCTGGCCCTGGTGGGAAGAAAACAAGTACTTATGAAGAGACAGCGGGTGGCCACTGGCCCACACATCATTGCGAGCAGTGTCAGTGTAAAGGTATTGTGACTGTGGTGAAGACAGGGTCAGAGAATGGCGAGAATAGTTGTAAGGGCGGTCACAGTCAAGAAGGCATTGCGAAGACAGTGACGGTGGCCGTGAGAACCGAGGATCGTGAGGATGGCGAGGATTGTAGTAGTACAGCAAGGCTAGCTTAGGAGTATTGTTAGGGCAATAAGGTGTGGCAGCCTCGGATAAGGATTATGTGAGAATTTGACATCATTGATAACTTTCTCCTTGTCCCTTTCTTACCTAGATAGCTGTATGTAATAAGTGCCAATATTTCCTAGATTCTATGCACCTCTTTATTCTACCTACCTCTAGCCGTGGTGAACCATGTCGCTGGTGGAAGGATCACGAGACAGCTCAGGCAATTTATCTCCTTCCTGGAGGGCCTCAGTCAATCCTCTTCGTTCTAATTAGTTGCTACTAACAGCCTACTAACATTCGCGTAGCAGGCAAATCCGAGTCTGATCTTCTGGGGCGGGGCGCCGAAGTCGAGGTGGTTTTGGAATACATTACCTGAGCCTACAGTACAATGAAGGTGCGGTGCCTTTCACGCTGTCACGGCGGTTCATCAGGTCGTAGGACTTGATCTGTCTCTGGCTATCAAAGGTTTCGGTAACAGAATTGAAGAAGGTAACGTAGCGAGGCCTTCGTTGATAAGGTGAATATAACGTTCCTTGCTAAGATAAACTCCCCGTTTCATCGAATTCTGACAACAGGGATCGTTCGATACGTATTTCAGATCTGGTAATCTTTGAAAAGCTTGATCACCTGAGAATAGCCCACTATATATTCCTATGGGTGTTAAAGAGCTAATTAGGCTAGGCTTTTAAAAGTACAGTCGCGCGTCAAAAGTCTATGGAGTTGAGACGAATTACACTAAAACTCCCTCATTTTACAGTACAACAGTATCTACTAGACTAAGTAAAATTAATATATATTTAAAAAGTAAGCAGGCAAAAATTTAGGTTCTATACACAACACTAATAAAGAAGCAAAAATATCGTATTTATAGCGTTGAAGTTGTAGTTAGAAAGTGTCGATTGCATAGACCTTTGACGCGCGACTGTAGCTATTTTCTTCGAGGTCTGAATAATATAATTACGCAAAGCCTGGATTTTTTCTATTTTTGTCTAAAATGCCTATTGAGGAGGAGGCTTTGGATTGTAAGGACACGCACACGAGCTAACTTTGCACTTATCAACACCCTAGGCCTATTCTTTAGAATCTCGCTTGCTCTGCTCGGAACTTTCTTCAAAAGCTCAGGCCTTAATTTCCGCAAAGCTTCCCCGAACCACTTTGCCTCCATCCCCGTCAAATTGTTTATGCTTGATCAGGTATTAGTTTAAACACAACGAGGCTAATCAAAGCTGGTGGATAACACTCACTCTTCCACCTTGATAGGTTTTGCAAGGCTTTTCCGTACCTCTGGTTCCAAGTTCAGATGATTTACGCTTAGTTCCGGATGACCATCTCCTCGACTAGGAAAAATTGATAGTAGTCCTGAATTTAGATGTTCACCGTCTCATAGGATAAAATGCATCATCTTCCCTTCTCTGAGATATTCAGTAATGTTGTGCCTGATTTTAGATTCCGATTCCATCGAGGCCACTTGAGTTCCTCGAATGATACTAAGCTTAATCACATCAGTTGGTTTCTCTCCACCAGTCAACTATTCTCATCAGTCTCTCGGCTGTAGCAGTCTGCCATTTACTTTTCTTTCTATCAGTATCAGTTTGCTATTCTTACTAGTCACTCGGCCGTATCAATCCCTCAACCGGAACAATTCTCTATTCGCTTTCTTTTTACTAGTCCGCTGGTATGGTGAGAACAACTTGAGGCCTGAGGATTGCTCATCTGACAAAAATATCTTTGTGACGATGTGCTCGGCTAAAATGGGCTCTGCCACAACGGGCTCTTTACTGCGCCAAACTTAGCGTTCTAGTCGCACAAGTGTCAATTGAAATTTAGATTCAAAGAGGGCTTCCAAAATAGAAACGGGCACGCGGCGAATGTTGTAGAGCCAGTATCGTTCGAAGTTCTGCGGGCACGTGCCATTCACTAGCAGCAAAACCACTTGGGCCAAGCCTTCAAAGCCTTGATGAAGGATGATATCAAAGCAGATTTGACTGAAGAGTTTCTGTATTTTTTAGTGAACAGTAGACTACAATACGCCATGCTTCGCGAGAATAGGGCAATGAAAATAGTGTAAGGGATTACGTGTTGATGGCCTACTCCTTGTAAGACGCGTTATAAATAGATCAAATTGGAAGCTGAAAAAGCCGCTTGGACGCTGTACTCGCTAATAATCATGCTCGAAATCAAATTTTTCCTTCTCCGCTTGCTGGTATCCACCGATGGTGGCCATAGTGTCTGCATCCCGCCAGAAAGAGTAGGTGGTTCCGTTTATTATGCATTCAACTAATGAATCTACCATCCTACTCGTTTGCACCCCCTGGGGTATGCATTAAGTGTGTAACGTTACAATGGTTTGCATAACCGCCTTCCAGTTTTTAGGACCACGAGATACGTCGCGATCCAGATTGCTACAATGGTTGGAGTGAATATCTGCCAGCTGGTCCAATGCCGTCCTATCCGCGCTATGTGGGAGTTGGTTCCTGGCGCCGAATGTTGGACCTCCAAACAGATGGTAATATATGGGGACGTTTATTCCAGTAAGTCTCGCACCACCAAGACTTTAGGCACCTTCTTCCATGTTTTGCTAAAATCTTTCTAAAGGCATCGGCATTGCGTGCGACATCTTCTTCACCCCGATGCCAATCTCTTTCATCCGGACGCTTCACAGGTCGCGATCCGAGAAGATACTCCTCAGTTGTTTGATGAGTCTAGGATCATTCGCTAGCGCTGCTGCGATAGTGAAGATCGCATTCATGGGCCTGTACGATTTGCAGGGAGACAGTTGGAGACAAATAATGATTCGATCGCTGCTGATAAGAATTGAGGCCTTTGGCATAGTTGCGGCTTGCTTGCCAGTTCTCAAAAGGAACGTGGAAAATTGGCTACATCATCTTGGTGTAAGATTGCAGAAGCGGTTGGTGTGGCATCTGACTTCTATTGTGTACAAAAGCTGAGTTTGGGAACCTCTTAGCTCAGCCGTTCAAGACTTGGATGGAGGCAAAAGTGTTGAGTGTACTGAAAGCAACAAAGGTTATATTGTTACGCGAAATCGGGAACTAGAAGGATTCAAGCAGTCTCCTAATGATAGTAATATATGATAATTAGATGCTTGTCACTGGGAATTGGATGACTATAGGAAGAGATTTTCCCATTCCCTGACTTCGATTGGCTTCTATGACAAACTCTTTACAGTAAGGTGAAGATATATGAAGAGACTAGCACTTACACGCTCTTAGACTGCTACTTGTCCTTGCTTTGAAGCTTCATGTCAAGCCTAATAAGTGGCCAGGCGACGCTGAAACATTATGCATTCCCGTCTCTTCTGAACTGTGTGCAGAGAGTGGTGCCTTCAGTATTCTCTTCATCTTTTGTAGCCTACATCAATGTTTCTCTCAACCGCCACACTCCGATGCTGCCGAAGTTGCCCTCGATACACCCATGCATCCTGCCTAGTCATGCCAAGCTCATGGCGTAAAATGGTATTTTTTGCAAGGAATTCCTCGAACTGATCTTGTAAAGTGTCATAAGCATGTTGCAAATTGAAGATCTTCCCTTAAAAGTCTTGTTGAAGTTATCATGCCCAGTCATCGTCGACTTTCCCAAGTGAAATCGTATATTTCTGCATTTCATCTCCGCACCGGCCGATGACAGCACGCGCAGTACGTGATTTCTCTTTTACGAAGTTCATAGTGAGGAACTGAAGCGGTGTTTGTTTCTGTGGTTCCATAGAGACTTTCTAACAGATGTTAGAGCTTTGACAACTATGGATCAGCGGTGCGATACTTTGTTGCTGTCTTGAGCTTGACGCTGAATGGTCATTTTCGTCTTTTGGTTAATTTTATGCTCCGACTTTCAAGTGGAGATGGGTTTTCAAATAAGAGACAGCTCCTTATAAATATCCGATGTCCTCTCCAAATCCAAAAATAGGCTTTTTACATAATTATAGCATCTTTGATTGTCTCAAGGCACAGACTGCATCTAAAAGTGTTCGTAATCGAACTTGAGGAAAGCTCCATGCGCGACGAGGTTTATACCATCTGTTTCTCAGTAGTCCACTATGTATCCATCCCGGCGTTCCATCCTTGATCCTTAAATCCTTCGATCCTTCTGAAGAGGATCAAGAATTGGGAAGCAGCATGACGAACTGTTCACTAGGTGGTCCAATTCTGGGCCAAATGTATTTCTTGGTCAACTACTGGCCCAAAGCTGTAATATCAAAGAAGTCCTGAGCTTTGCATTTTCCTCCCTCGACTGATTTCTCTAGAATATATCAATCCACGCCGCTCCTTCAAACGGCAGTGGACACACCATTCACAGGGATACAGACTCACTAGAGAAGCTAAACATTCATATCACTCCAGGCGTCCGAGAGGAGTCGGAAGCGAACTTGTGGAAACTAGCTCCAGTACTTACCGATACAATAATAGCCCGAATTGAATGTGCAGTCGACAAAATAAGGCCTTGTACACTAAGTTCAAACACATGTAACAGAAGAATTAAAACACATTAGCCCAAAGGAGTCGTTGTCAGTGTCCTATACGCCTCATCGACTATTGAATTTAGCGTCCAACCCAATGTTTTCAGTCTTTTCATGATCTGGCCCAACTCGAGCCCCAGAGAGCATCCCTTCGTAGGCCTGTATAACGTTATCCATCTCCTCGTCATGCTTGACCTACATGCATAGCTTGCTCTCCTCAAGTTGTACGATATCACTCTCTAATCCTTCTACCAGTCGGAGAGTTTCATTCAGCTCAGATAACTCACTGCAGCAAGAATGACTGCAGCTATCGTTACTATCGTCTGCGTATAACTGAGACTCCAAGGTGTTGATGGCATGGTGGGCACGATCAAGGCTATGACGGAGGGAGGCGTTCGAAGCAGAGAGCTGCGCATTCTTTTGTCGTTCCTCTTCGTAAAAAGCCACGAACTGGAGGAAATCTAGCTTAGTATTACGTAGTATTTTGCGTGAGATGGCCATAGCAATGCACATAACACTGTCGAGAGTATAAAGCCTCTGGATGTAATGGTGACGAAAATCGTTGTGAGACTCGAATGTGGAATACTGGGTTAGCCGAGAAGCATAAAAGCTGTCAATTCTTACACCTGCCTGTTGCGGTTGCGCTGCCATGTTTATTCCGCGAACCCAGTTTGGCCCAATGATGGTTTCGAAACATCGAGGCAAGGTCGACGCTTAAATAAACACAAAAGTTCAAGATTTGCAACCTGTACCTATATGCAATTGCTCCGCCCCATCAATAGAACGTCTGAATTCTTTCGCGAACTAGTCTTCACTATATTAAGATTACTACCGTGTGGAATGCTGACATCCTAAATTGGCTTCCATAGTTGTGAAGCCTACCCTAGCACCTGTTAGATACATAGACCCCCAAAAATGATCCGATAAATCGATAAATCGGGCAATCATAACCCTAATATGTTTTGCTCAGCCTCACAAACCATAAAGCTGGGATCAAACGTTAAATCGCCGCCCGCCAAATCCTAAAAACCAGAATCTCTTTTCGGAAGCGCAGCAATCCGAGCTGGTTGCCGATGTCAAAATACTTGGGGCTGTACGAGTTGTCGTATTGTCAAGCTAGGAGCTGAGACTAAATGATGACACCAATTAGTCATGCAACATAGGTCACGTGACCATTGCCTTCACCGCCTATCTTGACAGCTGACTCCCATAAGATCTGCAATAAGCCCACCGAATGCCAAACCACAGTCAAGTACAAGAGCTTGTCCCCCTTGACTGAACGCCCTGTTTCGATGAGTATGTAGTTAATCATCAGCGCATTCGAGAACTCATTTGGCCTGAGGCGACAAGACATCTTCGGAGAAGTACTACGAATACAGAATTCAATCAATCAATAGTTTGGAAAAAACTGCAATTATCCTATCCTCCTTCATCAGTGTCGTCCTTAAATTCAGTGTTCAGCTTTTGAAAATTTAGAAGGGCCTGCTGAAGCGATCCAACTACTAGTCTCACTTCCTCTAACAGGTACATGCTGGCACCGTGTTTCCTCTGTTGATATGCTAGCTCCTGACGTAGCTGACCATTCTCCCACGTTTTCTGCTCAATTATATGGGTGAGGCTGGGGGTTGGCATTTTCTTAGCAGCCTGCATTCTCTCTGGAGCTGCTTCGATAGCAACGGAAGACCCTTGATTACGTGCAATCTCAGTATCAACAGCTGTGAGTGCTGGTGGAGTGTCGACACTGGGCACCAGTCGAATCTTTGGTTTTTTATGTCTAAGCATAACGAGATGTACTAAGGCAACAAACGCTTGGATTTTGGGATATGACGAACATACAAACTAACGTTAGGCTTTGGTGTTTAATATACGTAGAGACTTCAAGCACATTATTTGATGGCCCAATTGCAGGCCAGTTCGTAGTATTTCTGTTCTCCTATCCCAGATTCAGGCCCATTCTGCAACGTGGAAATGCTCTCTCAACTCTGGGTCAGAAACATTCGTCCTATATCAATCAGTTGTCGTTGTTATCGCCAGATATATGTTAGATGTAACGCGGCGAACTACGTTCACGCTCTTGATATTTTAAAGCACTATTCATTTTAGCTGCAACAAAATATGATACACACCGACTATTGTCCAGTGTAGATTGCAAATTACATCTATTTGGATTTTCTAGTGCTTAATGCGCTGTCTACATAAGTTTTGACCTGTTCTACCCATGCTTGCAGCTCAATATGAAGCTTTGCTCTCTCCTCTTCCAACCTACAATTCTATGTTAGTAGGCTTCGGACGTTGCTATGGCGAACTTACTCGTATTGAAGGTCTCTGACCATCTCTTCGACTTTGCTAATCCTAAGTTCAATCATTTGTTCTTGCTTTACAGCCTTTTCCTCCCACTTAACAATACTAAGCTCCATGTTTTCTTCCCACTTGTCGAGCCTATCCCCAAGTTCGGAAACAACATACTTGAGACAGTTTTCATCCTCCAAAGTCTCATTTTGTGTGGCATAAGATTGCAGCTGGGAGGTCTGCAGATTTGATTGATTGGATGGATCAGTAGATTCCGGCCAATCCCATGCCGTATAATTCACGTTGGTCATGGCTGCTGAATCAAGTTCAGGATTAATGACGAGTTGAGAGATCTGGTCGTTGGAAAGGCATTGCCCATAGGAGTTATAGCCTGCAAAATCATTGAAGTCAAGCGCTATGGCAGTCTCTTGTTCATCGACCGACTGAGGAATACCCCACTGAAATGACATGGTGGCGGCGGCTTGGAACTTTCGTTTGTTTCGTTCCAATGGGATTCTTGGTTTATATGATGGGAGCCTTGGAAGAGCAATAATTAGAAACACGCCGGCCCGTTTCTAGGAAAGTCATATGCTAGTCACCTAAGGCTCTAGGCCAGGGTCCTGAAGCATGTCGTTCGGATCCATTCTATCCGTTGACCAAGCTTTGATGTCCCAGCTCTTGACCAGATTCTAATGTGGTACCTGAGATTCCTAGACCTGTCCCATATCAGGGCCACTCAGCCATCACGTAGGTGTTAAGATTATAGATCGCTATGTCTTCAAATAGGGGCGCGATCGACCACTGAACAAAACCAGATATGTCTGATGCACAGGTGTTATTTCTCGAAGGTCGCATCAACAAGAAACTTTATGAACAGACCAACTCTTTACGGAGGCTAATAACTCATCGAGGGCTGTACATGCGACTCTTACCATTTGTAACGGAGAGCAAAGAGACCCTCCACCAGAACGAGGTGGCGTTAAACCAGGCGATTGAGGAGACGCAGGACCGGCTTGCACTGGGACAGGCCACGTGGATGAGATCTTTTGAGGACAATATGGCTTTTCGAGCCCTACTCGAAAGGTTTGCAGCTTTGACATTGGATGAAAACGAAGGACGTTAGATAGCAATACATGATTGGTGGGGATGATGTTATGTCGTGTTGAACGCCCTAGTCTAGCTTACTTACAAAGGTAATGGGAGAATTACTAATCCACAAGTCTTCGTGGTCCATGTCCAGCCTGCGCCTTGTCATTTTGATTGTCCTCACTAAACGCAGATGCTCGAACGGTTGAGCACCCGGCAACAATCGATCGGAAACCTGCATATTGCGGGTGAGACTGGTCTCACCAAGGTCCGTTTCCGCTTTCGCGCCCGAGTATACAAGAATTTAGAAAACTAAGCAGTGACTAAGCAACCTGGCCATGAGGCTGTGCAAGCCTAAGTAAGCCTTAACAATCAAAACATTGGCTCAGATATAGGCACTTAAGCTCGTTCATACTTTCCTTTCGAAAGCGCTGGCAAAACAATCTAGACAAGGATACAGTTCTTAACTTAAACAAATCTTTAGCCACTAGTGGCGCTCTTTTCACTCGCAGCCACAACTCTAGGAGTCTATGGAGATTGTAATTACACACATCTAATTATAATCTTTGTTGCATTTTTACACTTCTATATATTTACTAGCGCTTTCACTGAAAGTCAAGCGATTCCGATTAACTTTTTTAGCAAGATAGAGATGAGAAAGTAAAGATCTTTCGATAGTTTGGCGCTATAACTGGGGGCAATAAATGAAATAACATTGCGACACTCTCTGAGTTAACTTACACTGAAGGTAAGTTATCTAAAAAAAAGTTGGCGTTCCGAGAATTTGAAGTTCGATTGTACCAGCCGAAGTTGTAAAGTAAACATCTATCTACGAGACATATGCTTCTTCGCCCTCTTCACCCGAGAGCCGTCCTCCGCAACATTACCAAGTTTATTTACCCTTGTCTTTAGCTTTCTAAGGCTATCAACATCCTCCCTAAGAGTGCCTCCAAGAGCCTTTATTGAACGGCCTATTTGAGCCAGGTCGGTAATCGTGTTCTTTTGACAACGGATATGCTCGAAGAGATCTTCGATGATATCACATATCATATGAAAGTCTTCCTCTTCTAGTATGGGGACTTCATCTTGATCTTCTCCCGTGGCCCAATTTTCATACTGCTGGAAATAGTCATCCAGTTCTTTTTCGCTCAGAAGTTTGCCGTTGTTTGACATGGTTATTATATGTATGAACTCTGAATAATACCTCAGAGCCACACGGTTCTTATACAATCATTTGATGGCCCATTTTCAGGCACACAAATCCTTTCCAGAACTGAGCTTCAGTTTTTGGCCCAAAAACAGACCAACGATCCTCATGCTAAAAGGTCCCAGATTCGGTTCACCGAATTGAATGTAAGATTCTCAATTTTTAGACAACTGATTTTGTTAAGTGGAGGACATCCTATTTCGAACATTCTCGAAAGACGGAGAAGAAAAAAGCTATTTGATAGCGTTAATATGTTCTCGGAACCTGCAAAGGTGCATCTGTGGAGCTCGTTGCTTTTGGGCATTTTGTCATGAATCAATGTAAAAGCAGTAAGAGCTAAGAAATACATAATTAATTCTGCTACTTGAAATTCACCTCATTAGTCCAGTTCGGAGTCTGGATCGGTATCCGAGGCTGGAAAAGAACCTGGAAATTCCTTTTTGGAGAATCAATTTCCATCTCAAGACCTTTTTTGAGTTTCTTTGCCACCAGAATCGCAATTCGTCCACGTTTTGAGCTAGAATATTTGCGGTACGCAATTTTATACAGATGTTCTGAATGTTACATCCAGTGTAAGAATTTTCTCATGTGCGGGTATAATTGAGAATATTGATACCCTGAGGATTCTTCCTGCCCGGGTGTCTACCTAACATTACCTTGGCATGTTTGTAAACCTTGGACACGCCTACCCAGTTGCAGTTGCCCAATAATGACTGAGCTAGAAAGAAAGCCGTCGCCGCTATCAGACTTGGCAACTTTAATACGCAGGCATAGTTTACAGTGGTTGCTTCCAGGACATATTCAGCAACCTTCTTCGTCAAACTTGATTCTTGACTAGCTTTGCTAATTCGCTCTAGAAATGGTAATGGTCCAGGCCAGGCTAGGCGATAGTCCAACGTATATAGCATAAAGCGTTCTGCTCGAGCAATCTGATCCGTTGTGTACTTCTCATTACACATATATTTCAGGTCTGATAGCGTTTCTTCAACCCCATTTTCGAATTTATGGGCCATGTACAAGGCTGTAATACCTACAAGTTGCAATCTATCGGTGTGGACTCGGCGATGAGAAAGGAAACGATCTACAATGTTGTTGGTTAGGAACACCATAGGAGATCCATATTGTCGGAAATACTGGTCATGGACCTCAATAAGCCAGCCGACTAATGCTTCGCGGTTTTCTCGGAGTTCGATTTGTAAATCCGCATCTTCTAGGTCAGGGGCCAGTTTTATCTAGATTCCATTACGTTAGAACCATGACCGAAAACCCCTCGATTGGGTAACAGACCTCAACCTGTCTTTGGTGCTCGAATATTTCGTCTGCATATTCGTCTTCTCCGGAAGGCATCTCTAGTTCAATTAGTAAAGACTTCACTATATTATTATGCGCGGTCTTTCTCTCTTATGTTTCTATCTCACCAAGATCTGGGCCAATATTCCCGCTTGCCTTAAGGTTATCTGGGTGTGGCCGGGATCTAGCCACAAGCTACTATACTTGAAACAAAATAAGGCGCCTCTAATACCCTGATCAGTTTTAGGAATCGTCATCGAAATTGGTTTCTGGGTTTCGATTAGCACCACAAGCTGAAACGAATGAACGACTAGAGTCAGAGCAACACTAGAATATAAATTTACTCTAATCTGTAACTATTCCCAGTCTTCTTCCTGCGGACTGCTCTTTCTTACCAGGTTCCTTTTGGTCAGGGGACAGTCCGATTCTATCATTGGATGCGTTAACCAGTAACCCAAATCCTCGGCCAAAAAACAATTCTCCTCGAACTCTGGAGTTTTCACTAGCCATAGTTCGTTGTTTGCCTCGATCGCCCCAGATAGTTCTGCTCTTTCCAGAGACAAGAACTCCCGCATCTCAGGTAAAGCTTGCATCCATGAACCGGAAAGAAGAAAGTAGTTCCTAAGCGTAAGAGCCTTTAGTGTTACGCTGTGCGACTCAAGAAAGTATAGGAGCTCTTGTGCGGTGCTATCAAAGCCATCCAGTTGTAGACTCTCAAGGCGTGACCATTTTGTCACTGTGTCCAACGCATATTCGAATGGGGCATGCGACCATATCATGTCAGTCTTAGGAAGTTCTGAATAGAAAGTCAGATTTAGATGTCGAAGCGTCCGAAGTTGATCGAGAAACTTCCTTAAGTTACCCTTCATCAGGATCTCTCGACACTGCAATTGATCTTCGAGTGTATCCGTTGTCAATTCGAGGATAATGCTTGTCAGTGATTGCTAAGCCTGAGATATCTTTTCCGGAACAATTCCGCGGAGGAGTCTCCAGTTCACATTTTGTGTCGAGAATTCGTGCAGATAAGTTCCTGAAGCCCCTTGAATAAACTCCGTAAGTGGTCGCCGCGATATGATATTACAGCTAAGTTCCTCGACGATATTGAAGGACGCTACCACAGCGCTGACTGGGAATGATTGGACAGCTTTAGTGACCGATGCCATATCAAAGTCGCCCTTAATCACGGTAGTCATGACAAAGTGATCTTCATTTGGCATCCCTGGTCCCCAGATGAAGACTTCAATGTATCCAATTTCGTGTTCCGTCTTGATGGTGAGCCGGAATTCATCGGTAGTCTGCACCTTCCGAGTGTGGAAGAGTAAGTTGAGCACTTCTTCGGTTGCACCGTTCATATTTGCATATGGAGAGAGTGATTGGAATTGTTAGGAGATGCTGAGTTCTTTGACGGCTTGAACTAAGAGTAAGTTATAGGTCTACTGATGGCAATGGACTAAAACCAGGCCATCGATTCTAGATCGGTATGGACTAGAAATGGGCCATACTCAGTAGCATGACCTTAGTATAGATAGCGAACAGCCCGTAACATTACATCACTCCGGACGGAATAGCACGAAAAGTAACTTCACTACCAAACAAAGATGGCTACGGGTCAGATCCAAGCGCAGATCGTCGTCTGCGTTCTTTTGCTCAAGAGCTTCTGAACAAGCCTAATAACCGGAGACGCGAAACCGTGCCTTCATGCTTATGTAACGTTAGCACCGTTTACAAACCAGCACGCTCCGGATCAATGATATGCAAGCTCGAGACGGCACTTCGGACGAGAAAGTAAATTCGTCCCTATGCCACTGAATTACTTATAGTACAGCGCCTTTAGACTATGTACCATCGAAGTTATGTTCGAAATGGTTACGGATATTATGAAAAGTCGATGGATAGCTACTCTAGCGCGGGCATTTCCACATCGGAACCACCCGATAAGTCAGTTTCGCATCTGCATTGTTGAAGCCCTTGCCTCTCGATCACCGTGTCAATATCTTGTTCACTTGATTCAAGTGTCTTCTTCGTGGCTGGAATAGCTCTTCCCCTTTGAGGGCGGGAAGAAAAGGGACTGAGTGCTTTTCGTCCTCGGGTTCGTGGATATGAAGGACGCCCTTAGGACGTTAGTCCCACCTCCGGATCAGTTCCGATTTTGAGTCCGTAGCCAGCATGTTCATGCAGAGTTGTTTCTCTTTCTCGACATCCGCATCGGACTCCACTCCTAGAGATAACCTATACGGTTAATCCCTAGATTACTGCATACTGTTGCATGGCTTCCAAGATCAGGTCCTGAGCCTCTTGCTGGCGCTTGCTCAAGAGGTTATTGTGGTCGACATAGACTATGTATTGGTAGCCGCGTGGTTTCTCCCCGTTAGCCTCCCATTGTTTAACCATACGGCAAGACACGTTATGTTCCATCTGATAGATTGAGGATGCTATGTGAGACGGCAAATAGTTATTCTTAGAAGAACGAAAGGGTTGATCGGATTTGAGTCGTAAATGCAAGACCGAATTCAGCTGGCTATGCAAAACAAATGACAAGGACGTTGGGAACCACGGAAACATGGCGCATAGACAGACTGGCCGATATTATTCAATGAACTTTTTAGGTCTGTGATGGCCACAGCCGTAATCAAAATATAAATATATATTCACCGATAAGCTGTAACTTGGATTTATAAGAAACTATTTCCAATTATCAATCGCCTCCTGACTATCACCCATAATCATAACTTAATATCTTTGATCCAACACAATATGACTGTAATCTATAACTCCATTCACTCTGAGGACTCCATTTTCTATACTACTTTACGAAATAGGTACCACGACCGGACCTGCCAATGTTCCAAACGCGAGATCATTGACATTATCATACTGCTGGGTTGTTAATACGGCAAAAGCAATCCCATTCATTCCGGGAGGCACAGTTGACGTTCCCTTTCCCCAAGAGGTAACGCTTAAAGGTGTATAAATCGGTACGTTCACTTGACTGACCCAGCCAACTAGCAACTGCTTACCTTCTTCAACAACAAAGGGCATTTGTGTCGGATCCCAAGAGAATTGTTGTAGCGTCGCGCTATTCGTGCCCGTAGTGCCGTTCGCGTACCACGCAGTTGCTTGTTCTTGCTGGGTTACATTCAGCTTTGGCAATACAGGGACAGGGACCTCGACGGGGCATGACCCCGGGACAATAAATGAAAGAGCTATGTTGTATGCCCATATATCGTTGCTGCCAGTGTCAAAGGGAGTTGGATTAGGCACCTCGCCCTGTACATGGCGGAAAAAAGCGGCATGCCGGCTTTCGACCGTCAATATTGATGCTACTAGTCTTGCGAGCATAGGATCAGTTAATGCGAGACGTTCAGAGAGCCCAATCGTTGCACCGATACCCGCCGAACCTATGAGATTGGCAAGTTGGAAAAAGCCTTCAGTCGAAGCTACCGGGAATGAATAGTTGCAAGGCGGGATTGTAGCCGCTTCATAGGCATCAAGAAGAGTGCTAAGACTCTCGCGGTGGACCTGTTCTTGCTACACGACTGTCAGTATGTAGTCTGAGGGTCTGGAGGCGCACTCACCGCTGCAATTTTGCCAACAATTTCTGCGGAATTATTCGAATAGCCAGTTTTTCCCCAGTCCGTGATATTCGTAAATCCTGTGGTGAAGAATCCCACTTCTAAATTCTCAAGAAATTGGGCAAGTTGAATCTCCCTGATACCACTTTCAGATACCGTACTTGGAAGTGTCGAATTAGGCAGCCCTCCACCAGCAACATCTATGGTCTCGGAACATAGAGGGGCAGCACTAGCAAGAAAAGTCGAAAGTCCAAAAAGAGAAATACCGAGTGTAGAGGACAACATGGTTACTGATTGATTGTTTTGCAAGTCTGCAGATTTTCGACGGGTCAAACTTGAGACAGTCCGCGCTACATATATACGATCAAAAGCTATTGATAGGAGCGTCTCCTATGTGGGCCCAAACTGGGCCATTTCGACAAACCGGATTCTAGCTGTTCCGCCCTGGCCAATATCCAGAACACTATCTTGCACTTTTCTCATTGCTCAGCAACCATCTGGATGACTATTGCGAAATGCTACGTTCAACAGCCCTTCTATACGGTCGGGTTTTTGCTTATGCTTGGAACAAGCAGCTTGCTGTGATCAAAGACGGCCTGTTCAATAGCAGCAATGGTTACCCTCGCGGCTATGTTTCCCAGTTTCAACGAACGATTATATGATGACATATCTTCTCTTTTAGCTTCCGCGAGAACAAGAGTTGATGGCTTTGATCTGTTATGCGCACCAACACAGCAAAGCGTAAATGAAGTATATAACTACTCACGTCTTACAGCATCGTCTGGAGTAAATGTTGCCCAGGTCTGGCAGTGACCGACAGCGTCAGGCTCCCCTGGGTTGCCAGATGGAAAGCACGAATATTATACGACGTGATCAGATATCGAAATCGTTTCTGGACCGCTTCCGTAGACGCGAAACCCTCTGCCACGGTAGGACCCTCAAGTCGCTGTTGTAGCTAACTATCAACCTCGCATAGCATTTGAGCCCAATTCGCTCTGATCCATGAACATCAATACAGCAGTTCGTAGAAAGTGTTAGCGGGACGGTAAGATCTGCAAACCTCCTGCTTGGGAACAGACAGTCCCGGGAGTGGTACTCGAGAAATGGCCCAAAACTGAGCCATTGAATTGCAGGGCCCTATACTAGCTTGACCTACTTAAATCGATTACAATGATTTGTAACCTAGGCATTGCCGTCACTGTTGGCTGATAACACAGCAATAGTATCAATAATAACCTATAGAAACTTAGTCAGTGCCATTGTACTCGTAACCTGGTACTCTTTCTTAGTCTTTAGTTAGCTTCGCGCAAAGTCACTCTTCTCGCAACAATTATAACATGCACAGTATCTAGACCGAAGCATCCAAATGAAAGAGGTTTGTTGATGCAGGTTAGAGCGGAGAGCCTAGTCTAAATTGAAGCGAATATTTGAGCACTGGCTTCTTCCCGCCTGCTTTTCTGGAACCCAGTCTGCTTCCAAACTGTCTTCGCGAGTCCCTTCAAATTCCCAATTCGCTCCTGACGTTACCATGGACTCTGGGGATGGAGACATTGATCTATCGATATGAACTTGTTTGGGCTTAAAGAAACGCGCAAGAGATGCCTTTCCTACCGTGGGCGAGTGATCTTCAATTGATTGGACGAGAGTAGGGAGATCGTTGAGTTCTTCAGAGCCTTTCTTCGGCCAGCCAAACCCACAGCCGCATCCAAAGAACATGATTTTACCTATGCGAGCGGGAGAGTTCAGTAGTGGAGAGCATTCAGCGAATGCCAGCCGCGATTATTTATCGAGGCATGATGGCCCGATTCTGGAATCGAGAGGCCCATAATTGGGATGGAAAAAATCTAAATTTAGACTATTTGCTCACGTTCCTGCTCTCTAATTTTAAGATAGTCTCTAATATAATTTATTGTAACAATACATAGGCTGAAGAATGCTTTCGAGAACGCCGGTGACATGTTCTAGATCTTGTTCAATCGCACTCTTCATACGATTGAATAGTACTTGGTTGTTTTCAACCTACGTCTCTAACGGTACAGTAGCTTTTCGGCTTGCGGACTGCTCACAAGCGTGGCCCAAAGCTGGGCCGATTCGAAGTGCACAGTTCTGGTCCAGTTCTATGCAGTGCCCAATTCTAGTCCTCATTGCAGTTTATCACCCCTATCACCCCTATGCACCGATTTCCCTCCGTCCTGCCTCCTGACCTGACATCATCGTATTTCCTAAAATGTCTTGTCCACCGCCAAGCTCACTCGTCGAATGCACGAAGGCATTGGACGATTTGGATAGTCTGAGAGATCAAATAATGCTTCTAAACTTTATCGCGCCCAGTCAACAAATCCAAGCCCTTGCAAGCGCTCGAAGTAAGGTGCGACGAACCATATTGAATAACATAGAGCCCATCTCTCGCCGACAGATGTACCGTAGCATTGTAGCACTCCAAATGTCCAAGGGCGTATATTCTATGCCACAGGAGCTATGGGACGATGTCGCGTCGAGTCTCTCGTCATTTTCTGCTAAGAGTGCAGCGGACGCGGCCCTACCGATTATGTTCACGGAAAATATGAGCTTACATGAATGCGTTTGGAAAACCATTTTTAAAGACGAAACCTGGCTCCGTCTCGCGTTCGAAGAGTACAAAACGAACCCAGTACTCCTTGGAGCCGACTTATCAAGGATACCTGATAAACTGAAGAAGAATGAGAATATGAGTTGCTACATGGTTCTTCTGGCGGATGATTGGTCAGGGGATCTATTCTTTCACGGCGCAGACGAGAAATTTGATACCTTTCGCAACAGCCTTCAAGAACATACGTATAGTCAGGATCCCTATGACAACTGTTCTGAAGTCACCGTTCACGAGATATCTTTCAGCTCCGGCATTACACTTAACATCACTCAAGTTGTAACTGGATGCGAGTGCATCGAAATGCCGGACCTTCAAGTATTGTTTGAGAAGAACGTACAAACTGCTTATTGCCCATGGATTAGCCCTGAGCGAGATCCTATCACGATTGTTAAGGGATGTGATATCGTCGGAAAAGAAGGGGTGGTTGAAAATGTCGGAAACATCAACCCTATATGCTCTATCAGCTTGTCGCATTTGAAACAGCAATCGGTCCAGCAGGTTTTCTGCCAAGTCGGTTTACCAAGCCTATCGCCAATTTACAAGGATGGTGAAAACTATCCAAAAGGAAAAATCCAGGGTTAGAGGACATATTAAACTTAGTAGGTTGTTGATTTTCATTGCACGTGCCGTTGGGGAGAGGGTCGTGCTTCCCTGATCTCCTCCTACCGAGCACGTTGAGTCTTATGAGCTCCCGAAACCCGAGGCTGAACCAGAATAATGAGAGCCGTAGAGCATGAATATTCTTCACAGTAGTTATAGTACAATTTGAATGTTTGGTTCCAAGATTTTAGCAAGTTTCGCTTCACACCCTGAAGGCGATGTAATTCCTAAAGCATTGGAAAGAAGCTGGATAACGCTCTCTTCCATAAGCATAATCATAACTTACATATACACTAACCTTAAATTTGATGCTCGTCTTGGGAAAAAATATTCTGTGGTGCAGACTGTTCGCTTCAAAAATGAAAGCCTACATAAGTTAGAACTAAAGTAATGTCGCAGCTTGGACGAGAACGAGGAATAAAATTGATAGCATTGGGATCCCTTCATGGAAAGTATAATCAGGAAGAAAGCCAATCTCCACCAGTGAACGTGTCTTGAGTGGGCTAGTTGCTGATGAGGCGGTGGAGTCGTGAAAGTTTGGCGATAATTCTCGGCAACTATCTATACTATAACAATCCTACAGGTACGATTTTCCGTTGGTGTTGGACTAGGACTTGTAGCCTTTATAAATTAGTTGATTAGCTTGACGGAACACTCATCAGACCAATGATTCCAAAGCCTTAGAAATCACCCATCTGCATTCCAACAGCAATCTCCGAAGGATATCTCGATGGCGAGAGGGCTATTGTAACTGGTGGCCATGCTGCCGTTATGCTTTGAAAAGTGCAGTGCTCATAGCTAGCAAAATCTTGTCCAGATATACAGTAGCAGAGTGGGTTCAACATGGAGATGCATGTCTACGCTCGGGTGGGCCAGATCTTGGATCCAGAGAATTATTCTAGTTTGTTGTCCTAGTTTTGGGCCCCTAAGAACAGGAAAAGATGGACCAGAAGTAGGCCAGGTGTTTGCGACGGGGTATATATAGATGCAGTGGCCCCTGAGAATATGGACCAGAGCATCAATTCACCATGAGCTCAACTTATCCAAGTGTCGATAGCCTCTCTGCAAGCTTGGCCAGTCAATGGAACCCCCATGCAACTAAGCCGGGGGCCAATGACAAGCTAGGAGCCGGCAAAGCAGTCCAGAATACTGGCCTATTCACCCCAGAAGGAACTCCAGAAGTAGATGACGGTCGAATTGACGCAAGTAAAAGACAACAGGCGGAACGGCAAGAAGCTGAAGCGTCCAAGAAATTGCCGGAAAGCCCACATCCCGACAATAAAGAGCCGCAATCGTCTACTAGGACTGATGATGATGGAACCGATAATGAAGCAGCAAAACAATCTGAAATTTTGAAGGAAGTTCTGTCTTGCGGCCACGATGAGTACCACAAGATCTTGGGAATTAAAGAAGACTATGACAGTGCAACAGAGGAGATGGCGGCCGTTGAGAGAGCTGTGTACAGCCGTGGCATCGAGGTTCATCCCAAATACAACAAAGACGAAAACGCGGAAAAGGCATGGAACAGTAAGTAGTCATTCTCGACCCTGATTTATCAAATGTATACTAATCAAGGTAGTGATCCGAACTGCAGGAGATGAACTGGGCTGCAGGGAGGACGTGTACCAGGAAGTATTGGACTTCGGCGACGAGGATCCCGATGCGTCAGACGATGATAGCGGATCCCAAATGGATGGACTAGAAATGGAAAGTCCAAAGCCAACCAAAATCGTTCTAGGCTGGTACGAGGAGGCGACACCATTAATGGACCAACTGCAGCAAAATCCGAAATCTTTCTCTGTAAGAAAGAAGCTTGACGCCATCAACGACAAGATTAAGAAGAAGAACGAAGAAGAAGAGCAGAAAGATACGAGCATGTGGCTCCTCGATTACAAGGCGATTTCGAAATTTTACCAAGACGTCGGCCCTTTGGTTGGCCGCCTCAAAGGAAATCCTAACGACCAAGAGGCTCTTGACGGAGCCAAGGGGATAGAAAAGGAGTTGAATGAGTATCTCAACAAAAATCACTATCCTGGCGCTTGGACGTTCAAGCAAGACCTCTTGATGCAAGAAGCCGTAAAAGAAAAGACGGTGGAAGCCAAACAGAGGATGAAAAATGATTTGGAAGAAAAAAGGAAGAGAAGGATAGAGGAACGGAAGAGAGAGAAGGCAGCTGAGAAAGGGTCTACGGGAACCGAGCAACCAAAGAAGGCGTCATCAGCTGTTTCGACAGACTGGAGGCCCGGCTTAACTACGAAGGGAGAGGAAATTTATGCAATGCAACCCTACGAAAGGACCAGTGACCCAGCAAAAGAGTATGGACCAATGCTTCTTTCTAATCGAGAAGAAAGGCAAAACAACCGGTGAGAATTCAATGGTATTCGAAGATGCGGAGACAATTGGACCGAGGGCAACAGATGGCTATCTCAAGCAGCTTCCAGAGGGCGAGCGCGTCGACATCCGGACTGAAAAATACGAATACAGTACCGCCGACAAGATGGGCTTTGTCGAGATTGATGACATAGCAGTTAAGCCTGGCTATAGCTCAAGGGTATATCCAGCAATCTGTATCCGGGTCAAGTATGACAATGGAATGTACAAGTATCCTAATCGAACAGTATTTAGAAAGATCTGGGGTTCCGCGCGGGCCGATAGAATGATCGAAGACTTCTATAACGACAAAGGACTCAGAATACCGTGGGAGAAGAGAGCGAAGCGTCCCAGGGCGGGTGAATCTGTAAAGGTCGTCGAGTCCGTCGAGGAAACCACCTCGGCACGGGCGACGGAAAGGCCACAAAGAGGTAGAACCACATCAAGGAGCCCAGAAAGGAGGCGTAGCAGCTCGGTGAGCTCCAGTGCCAGCTTTTTGTCGGATGAGGGCTTGGAGCGACTTGGAGGCATCGAGGATCGCATGGACAAATTTGAAAAGATGTTCGAAAATTTGAGCAACAAGCTCGACAAGTTGCGTTGAAAGACTCATATAGTGGCGAGTTTTCGGAGTTTTTGGCTTGCTTTCATGTCGTGTTTTTGGGATGCAATTGGTGTAACTTAGCCAGTTTCTTTTGCTGTTGTTTTATCGTACAGTTCGCTGGTTCCTGGGGTTATGTAGCTGGTAGATAGTTGAATGACAATCCAAGCAAATTAGACGAGTCTTATAAGGAAAATAGAAAGAAGAGGCGCTAAGTTACCCATCCTCATCATTCAGTTGAGTGGAAGGCCAGGCATCCTTCCTGCCGTGGGAAAAACTCATTCTAGCTTGGAGAATTGTCATGCGGTGATCCGTGGCAAACTACACTTCTTTCAGTATTGACTTTCCCGAGGACATTTTGCTTTGGCTCCATAGGGTCCACGACGTGTGGTTCGGTGCGCAGAGCGTCTCTGCCGCCCTTTCCATACGTCTCCGTACCCATTTTATCAATCTCGTTTAGCAGCTCTTCACCAGCACACTCGTCTCCCGACTCTGTGGTCATTTTCCATTGCACGGTGACTTTGGCAACTCCTTCGTCCCAGTGGCCATCTACTGGGCAATTGACCGCCCACCAAACGTCCGGACAATAGCTCGGATATGCATGACTCACCATTTCTTCTCAATGAAACCAAGCGGTGCTGACATTAGCATCTCGCCTGACTTCTTTAACTTCTGCTTTTGTTACCTTTTTCCGATTCTGTAGGTTTTCTCTTCGGGCCTGGTGTATTACTTGGACGATACTTCAGGATCGGATGTTGCGTTAATGGAGAGCTGGGGGAGGTGTCTCCTTGTGGCGTTCAATGCTCCCAATTATTTGCTTGATAGCGATCTAAATATTTGAAGTGTTGCATTATTGTTATTCAATAGCCTCGGCTTGTGGAGAAGAAGCCTCTCATTGCGTAGGATGCAGCAACGGGTCTTTCTCTTCCTACTTTCCGTTGATACCCTGACTAAGCGTGATACCGGAATCCATGGCAGATACGTGGCCATGTCTTTTGGCCGATGTACCTATAATGATCGATCAGTTTCAGGAAAAATCATTTTCCAGCACTTGTACTTACCTTGAGTATCACCTGACAATATCCCTTTCATTTGAACCTTTATTTTATTCGTCAACACATCTCGAGATATTGTTCTGGAGTCCTTAACGCCATGCATTTGGTTGGCAATGTTGCTATTTTATCATCGCTTCCACCACAAGCTACTCAGTCATTGGGAGATCTTCGTAATCAAGATCTATCTCTGTGTCGGCGAGGCGGTTGTTTTTGACTGCAACACCCCGGTGTGCTTTGAAAGCCGACGCTTCAGGGGAAGGGTAGGTGAGATCTACAAATTATTCGCGTTCAATTCTACTCCGATCGAGATAAGCCAGTTGTCATGGAGACGTCAAAGCGGAACTGCTCTTCTCCACACTGGATTGAATAGAAGCCATTATAATCGAGGATAGAGAGTGTAGAAAAATGAACAAGACTAGTTTGCTCAAAAATCAGGATGATGAGTAAAATAAGGGACTTTGACGGCAGATTGCTTTCTTTTATACCAGTCGATATACTTGCAACCGACCTACCCAGTTGTCTGCCTAAACCCAAGAGCCTCGTGTCTAATGCAATCCATGAAAGTGGCAATGAAGCATGAACATAGCAAACTAGGGAGTTACAATCGTGAGACCTTCTTTCGCTCTTTCGGGCGTTGTCTAACACCAATCTTCTCTCTTTTTAGAAGATATGACATCAGGAAAACTAGTCTAGACCCCAAGGCTTCGTAAACTGAAATCCAGAGCACGGCCATGTAAGGATTGCTTCGCCATCTGCAGGCGGATGTCGTGAACTTTGCGCACAATTGCCACATCTCATAGGACAGTTGCAACTCTTCAAGGCTATTGGGCTTGGAATGTGATTAAAGTGCATGAATCAGCCTGCCGCGATTTCAGAATGGACAAGGGATGATATTCAAACCTTATGTCAGGGCTGCCTCATATTCTCGGCCATGGGAGGACAAAGGTAGAAGAAGACCGAGGAGCCCAGCTCAACTTGTTCACGATCCCCAGAGTTTTCTTGCCATTTCCGTTTTCTAACACCCCCCACAGCAGTGCCCTATTATCTGAGCATGTCGAGCCGCAAAAATCAGCAGTTAAATAGGTCTACCTTCGACAGGACTGTTGTTCCGACCACAACTAGTTTTGATTTACTTTCGACAGCGACCTTCTCACAGGTCGCAACAGTGCCTTCATTCAATAGTCAGCCTGGATTGAACAACGTCTATCCTAAATTCTGTATATCGCCAATCGCCATGCCAACGTCTTCCGCTCCTGGTGTTCACAGAAGAGCTCGAAGGAAGAATGCTCGCTTTGATATCCCTCTAGAGCAGAGCCTCCAAAATATTGACCAGCTGATCCTCGAATCGACCAGCGGCGAGAAGATCGAGGAACTCAAGCAGCATAAACGTCGGCTCAAAAATAGACAAGCTGCGTATGAATCTCCTGGGTAATCCGGCTCACTTAGGCTAGATCACCAAAACTCCTTGATGTAACTGAGCCGCTAACTTGCTATATAGTATCGATTCGCGCTATCGAAAAAAGAAGCGTACTGAAGAGCTGGGGGCGGAGAACAAGCTCTACGTGGAGCGCAACCGCGGGCTGGAGGAGGAGAAGGCTGAGTTGGAGATGCAGCTGAAGAACCTGACCGTAAAAAATGAGGAGCTCCTGCTGCAGAACAGTCATCTCTCACAAGAAGTTGGGGCTCTTAGATCGGAAAGAGAGCGCTTGGTCGAGAAGCAATCAGACCCCAGCTCTACTATTTTACTGTCTCAACCTCTTGACGAATTCAGCGAATTCTCAATCGACATGGACAAATGGAACGAATTTGTCATGGCCGACGATTTCGCCATGAATTCAAACCAATGGATATAGCTCAGCGTGACCAGCTAGATCCTTGGGAATTGAGTGAAAGGCCTTGGGATGACAATTGGAATCAAATTGCGAAAGATGCTAGAGCGTTGTTCGTAGACCGAGTTCGTAAATAGAATCCGCAATGTTAGTTCAATATTGTCATGCCTATGACGAATGGTGGACAAATCAAGATTATGGCCCGAGTTCCCATATCCGATTGATCTTGGCGATCCACTGTACGCCACACCCAGATGAGCGAATCAACAACAATATCGTGCATCGGAACAAAATTTGAAGTGAGTCTGACCAATGGTGTCAATCAACTAGACATAATTTGTCTCACGATTTCTCGACAAAGAAACCACTCTCTTACGCTGCCAAAACACTTATTAAAGCTGTAAGTATCCACTGCTAAGAATATATTGAACCTCAGAACTAGCTGGTTGAAATACGATCTACCAAATAATAGCCCTTTCTCTCTGCCTCCACCCCGTCTGGCCCCTCAAAGTTGACTTAGAGGCGACCATAGGAAGACCATCAAGGCTACGATCACATCTACAGCTCTGAGGGATACTAACACGCAAAAAAATAGTAGTACAAGGCATGTAAATCGAAGAACAGCGACTTCGTACGGATGTGGTCGGTTGCCACTTGGATCGGATGCAGACTAAGTATGATTTGAAGCCCGGAAGGAGATGACTCATGATCAGCTTTATCACCGCAAAGGCCGTGGAGTTCCTTCCCCTCTTCAAGTTCGTATTTTGAATTTACCCTATCGACGTCAATGACTCGCAATGGAGCGCACAGGTGGTAAGTAAGTTTGAAAATGGGAAAAAAGTAAGAATACTTGGGAGGAATCTGTGCACGGCTGCACGACACTGCCTTGTAAGGACCATACCCCTTGTTGACCGACTACCTGTAAATGGGGGAAGCTGATAATTTATCCGAACCATATGGCCATTTCTGGCTTTGGCGTATGCGGAATTTCAGGTCTATGGCAATGTGAGGCAGCACTGGTCGAAACCACGGTATCTGTGCCGCGAATGACTCAAGGGCGACTGAACATTGGTCGAGAACTTCAGACCTTCAAGGCTCAGCCAGCGCGGATACTACCTCAGGCCAAAGAATTCAGCCGCACCTGATAGTGTGTGGAGTGCGGTTTCTGGTGGCAAAATCGTCAGGGTATGCTATTACGTGGCGCATCTGGTGTAACTGAGACCCTCCGTGGCGAAGTTACTATGAAATTATGCTGCACTGGTTCCGAGGTCTTTCCGAGAGCCCAAAAAGCTGTATTCCTGGCCTGAAAGCTGCACTCGCCCTCTTTACCTGTTTTGTCAATGGGTAGTCCATCTAGCCAGGAAACGGAGACTTCTAAGGTATCTAAAAAGAGCACGGTTGCACGTTTGTTTGCATACAATCCCATCAGATCGCGCCGAAAATGGTAAATTATCAAATTTTCCTTATATCATCATGAACAGACAGGCAGAGTACCAGCGGTCCGTGACCAAACGCCTAGCTGTACCTCACATGGAGTCGTATACTCCAAAACATTCCGATCTATTCTAAGAGCAATGATGCGAAGTCATCACAATCGCCAATATAGTGGTGACCGATTGTAATGCCCGGTTCCTGATGGTTTTTGTTGACCCACACCGTCATGCAATCCGTTCCGCCCGCTCCTTGACAGAGATCGTCCACAAAGGCTCTCAAGTCGCCAATCTGTAGCCTGGTTCCAACAACAACAACAACAACAACAGCATCAACTGGGCGACTCAGATCATCGTTAATGGCCGCCATCGCTTCGGAGTCGTCCGGATTAGGTTCGTTGTACAACAGTACGCTTGTCCGAAGTTTACCGGTCGAGCGTCGTCGTAGACCATTGAACACCCGCTTCGCCTGCTCTTCTTCGAAAATAGGGCATTGTGCATTTATCTTCTGAAGGAATGATTCTGTGGTAACGCGCAGTGTGTGTCGAGGGCGAATCGTACATCTCAGGGTATCCACCCGGCCATGAAGCATTACTGTTTTCCGAGATAGCGAAGGAAGTCGATCGCTCCGGCAGTCAATATTTTGGGTGTAGTGTCGCAGCAAGCGTCCAGATTGAGCCCACGCTTCCATAAGGTAGTCAAGAGGTTTGAGGCCAGACTTTGAAGCGGATTCAAAGATGGTCAACACCTGATTGTGCAACTTGGCAGCGCGCTCAGGGATAAGATACGCTGATGCATCGAATATGTTCCGGCTTGAGGTGGTCCTCGAACTGCTGTAGAAATCGCTAACTGTCGCAAGATCAGCATTTTTGGGCGAACATGAAAGGGATCACAACTCACTACCCGCGTTTGTAATATTCCGGCTCCGCTAATGACGACGATGTTACTCTTCGAGCTCAACTCCTCCTTCAACTGTAACTGGGACGGAATAAGCCTCCTGGATTTGTGGACACCATTGCTGCCCTCTCGGCTGTAGATGGGACGCGATCGTTTGTTCATCTTCTCTTTGGAGACCCTGTTTTGCACCGATTGGTAATGAAGAATAGAAAGTCAAGGCAGTAGAATGAGTTCGGGGTGGGGGACACTCTGATTTATGTCGAAAGGCAAGTAGTAAGTCTAGACCGTGAGTCGAGCTCGGCCATGGCATAGTCAATGTGTAAGCAGTTCTGGAGCATTGGTGACGTATCTCATTGGAAGCCGATTGGAGCTATGGTTTAGATGAAGAATTCTGTATGGCTGATGCCTATCGGATGAGTAGCGGACCGACCAAAACCCTCAGGAAGATTGACATTTGAGACCGCCTCTTTGTCATACGGAAGTTGGAGCCGCTTGGATCGCTGTACAGTAGACACGGAGACTTTGGACATTTCAACATGAAAGGTGGCAAGGTCACTTAAGTATAGCCATTATCTCCGTCCTGCCCAAGCTTACTGTTTTGCTGTTTCCTTCCACGATGCGCTTAAACAACCATATCATGGCAAGCGAATTTGGCTTGAATGATGACTGAATCACAGACTTGCTTTCAGACAAGGTATGATGTCCTCGAACAAACACCAAAGTATGTCTAAACGAAGTGGATTGGATTCTCACCCTGTGTCCGCAAGTTCACGGACGATTACAGCTCGTTGACGATACCAGAGGATGATGTTACTTCCGCACTCGAAGCTACAACCAAGCAGAAAACCACCTTGAGAGTACATACCGCCTTTTGGGAATTCTTCACCAATACGACCATCTTGACTAACTGTTGAAACCGAGTCATTTCAAACATCAATTCACTTCACACGTCTAGATTTACTTACCGGATTGCCCATTCGAGCCAAGTGCAACTTGTCAGTACTCAGCTGTACCGAGGGCATGCGTTACTGGGCGCAGAACTATCTATCAAACCATTGTAAAGAATCTTAGTAGGTCTTGGGTCTACTAAAAGAAGAAGAAGAGGAACATGACCTAGATGCTGCTAGCCAGAGTTTCACTCTTGTCACATCAAGCCGGAACACATTTTCGCTATCGTTTCTTAGCCCGAGACGGTTTGTAAACCATGATTGTGAAGGGAATGTGGATCTTCAGCATCCTATAGTGTACGTCGATCACGACGCTCATTGTGTTGCCGGTGTCAACGACATTCATGATTTTACGGCTGCCGATGACCGGAGAGTGGAGTGTGAGAAATGAGAATGGTTTTCCCTCAATGCCACTTGCAATGTGAGGATTTCGAATTCCATCCTGATTTCTGAAGCAATCAATGGCAACACCACATCCAGTCTGTTTCCTGCCTGCTCGAATCGGTTAGTTTCTATTTTGTCGCACCCGGCGGATTTATATCACGCGTACTCTCTTCTTTTAAGACCCAATCTTATTTCCCATGTGCAGGATATATTATCATAGACCACTAGCTTGTCAACAAAGTTCGAAGATCTAACTGAAATGCCGTGCAGATCACTAGAAGGGCCAGGTAGAAATTTGGTTTTTGTAGGTCCAAAATCATATAACGGAAGTTCTGTATTTGCCATAGCACCATGCTCATCGATAGCATCAGCTTTGTTGGGCCCGCGCCAATGTGTAACCAAATTACCGTTTCGTATTTTAGATTCATAGTGGTTTAGTTAGACTGGTTGACGTATCCGTCTACGAAGCAGGGAATCGTGTATGTGTCCATTGCTTCTACCGCAAAATCGGACACTCTTCGGTTATTTTTACTAATACTTATGTTGGACGAGATTCGGGCCAACTGTGTGCTTTATAACAAATACCCATTACTCATGCCTGGCCCGGATTTCGGTTATAAGAAGTCGATGGCCCAGCTCTAGGCTATCTTGGTTTTTGCATTCATAAGATGGCTCTATTTCCTTCACGGTCGACACATCATGCAGGTTATATGCCAAGAAAAATTGATAGCGACTCGGAAATGGTTCGAAACATGGCTCGAGTCGCTTCCAGATGACGTTAAGGAGCGCGATACCTTGTACAAATCAACCGACGAGCTTTTTGAGCACATTGACTCCCAAGAGAAAACGATTTCCGATCTTGACTATGATCTGAAACGCGTAGGAGAATCGTTCTGCCTTCTTAAACGAGAAATCAAGGAGATCAAAAGGCATACGAAAGCGAGGAAAAAAAACTGATATCCAGAAGCCAGTACTCTGTACGCAAGAGCAAGTGCACTATGCTTGCGGCCACTCCAAAGATGGCGAGTTTATTAAATGTTTAGAGCACGACGGGAGAGATGAAGGGTGTAGGGAGGCACACATCGTATATGTAGATATCAAAACCTCAAAACACAGCTGCAGGGCCTGTGCGAGAAAGAGGTGTTAAAGAGAAGGGCTCCAAGATCAAGCTTTGTGACCGCGATTTCCCGCCTGTCTGTTCTGCATCAGTCAACTAACTTAGGTTAGGCTATAATTGCTCAATAGATGTTTATCACTTAATAAGCTAAAACCCATGATTTCCCAGTCCTGAAGTATCTGTTAGACTTCTAATCAGATTACACCTTTCTTCTCCCCTTGACTGCCCAAAATTATGGTCATCCGAGAACGTAGCTTCTTCGAAATCAATAAACTTTGCAGAGCCTCCCTCTACTAAGATATTGAACCTGTTCGGATCACCGTGAACAATACCTATTTTATGAAGTTCCTGTAAAGCATCTTTGCACAGTTGCTGATCTCTCAATTGGGGATGATAACCCTGGACTACCTCCATAAGGAAGCCTATGACTCGATTTTCTTCTTCTTCATAGACATACCCCATGAATTTTGGCGCAAGGGTGGAATGGTGAGCCTGAAGGACACTGTAAGCTCTTATTTCTGTAGAGAGCGCCTCTAGTTCATGCTCAAATCTTGCGATTTTCAGCATCAGTTCGTGTTGGTTTTGAGACACCAGCGATACCCTGTCACTGATGCGCCGAATTCGGGTGAGATCCAACAGGTTGTAGTACTGTCCAGAGATAGGATGTTCAGCCAAAGAGTGTGGCAGAAAACGATCCACCTCAGATACAATGCCGTTTAGTGTTTTCTCCACTGTAAGAGTTCTCCAACACTCGTTCCACCTCGGTACTCTTGCTAAGTAATTGAGAACTCTTGGGCCGTTCGTTCGATCGCTTTTTGGTACTAGGGTAGGGCAAATAGAGACGTAGATGATACGGTCGTCCCTTTTGATTCGGTAGAGGTAGTCGCTATCCTCTAAATCGAGAGACAGAAGTTGTTCTTTCACCTCCATGCTTTTCAAAGACGACGCACAGCATTGTGGGCATCGCTATGTTAAATGCTAGTGGGTTGACGCGGCCCATAACTTGGCCATGGAAAAAAGTGGCTCACCGGGGCCAATTCGGATATTCTCTTACCACTCCCATCCTTATTCGGGAGAGAACATCATTTGCTTAACGGCCATTCTTCTATTGACAGTGACTTCTTTGCTACTCGCTGTCCGAATCTGGGCCAAACTGCCAAGCCCAAAAGCTGCTTACCTTGGGGATGTATCTATCCCTGCAGGCAGCCACTAGTGAGACTACGTCATTTCGGCCATGCTCCGTCGCCCACTGACACAGCAAACCCGCTCAGCATATATAGGGCTCGACACGATATCGACAGTATATACAGCTGAGCTAAGGAGTATGAGCTTGGGATTACAGATCGCGCAGGAATACTTAAAGTAATCCCACAAGCCTTCTCCGTCACCTGAAAGCCGACGCAAGAGACCCTATCATCCAAAGGCTATATAACGATTTGATTGAAGAATTCGATAGAGAAAGGTCCAAACAGTGTCTCCTACGACGGATGGTTACGAGCTCTATCTCTTTTCACAAAGTACAAGGTGGTGACTTTGTAGAGCTTATTACGTCATTTCGCCCTGCTGCAGTTCCTGCTCTCTGAGAAATTCCTTCTAGGCCGCCAAGTAGATATACAGCGTTTGAGCCATACTCAGAGCAGTTAGCAATATAAACGCGTCAACTACAAAATAAGGTCCAGATCAGTCAGTTAATGACCATGATTTCAGTTAGGTAAATGGTATGGACCTAGTTTCCGCCGCTCCTCACGCGCCTTGTGAACAAAATACCGATGGTAACAACTATAGCGCCCTCGAGGCTGAGTCAAAATAACTTACATATCGTTGATTCCCCTTAAACATAGATTGAGCACTCATTATCAAGAGACAAATCTATGATAAAAGACGTAAACTAGCCTTTTTTTGGGCATATAGTGTACCGCAATAGGTTCAATAGTTGATAGCAGCATTTCTAAACTTTCCATGTCCTGTATATTCACATGCTAGCGCGCTCAAAAACCTTTCCTCTCGCAAGCCTTTCGTGGCTTCGTGTGAATGTTCCGTTCGCAATAGCCGCTACTGTGCTCAAGTCTAGAGCTAGAGCAAAGCATGCAACCAGCCCTGCCAAACGCTTCTTCATACCAGGCCCCTGACATTTCATCATCTGCAGAGACGCATTCTGTGCAGTATAGTGAGTTCCACCACCATCAATGCCAACGGGCAACGATGGGAAGAACATCGATAAGGTCAAGTCCTTAGTTTTGAAGTCATATTCTGGCGTCAATTGGCTCCACGAAGCCTCGGGCACGCTGCCGGCATCCTGGCTACAGGCTATGAAGATAGCAGCAACGACGTTGGCGGTATTGACATCGCTTCCGAATTGACCATTACGCATCTGTCCTTCTTTCATGTGCTGCACATGGAGATATAGTTTCAAGCTGCTGCATCCCAGAACCTCTTCACAAATGTCGTTGGATAGTCTTCCCCAGGCCGTCACCCTCACTCCGCGGGCTTCTTGCACGTTTCCCCAGGACGGCTTTTTGTCCGAAGCGATGTCGCCCTCGATGATAAACCCGGTGATTCCTAAGTCTTTCGAGGCCTCGCTACTCATGAGACTGTCACATGCTTTCTGTGTGGCTATAGTGACCATGTTCTGCCCGACGGCATCCCCGCAGGAATAAGTAAACTTCACGTGAGCTTGAGATCCAATGACATGAGGCGTAAGGGTCTGCAACCTGACATGCTTGCTGGTAGATTCGGCATCCTTTGCGAGTTGGTCGTGGAGTTTCGGGAGTGCTTCGGAGAACATAACCGCTTCCTCGGGCCCAGAACAGAAGAAGATAGGAGCCCGGGACATTCCTTCTCCATGTGCGTGGAATTTCATACCTCCACTCCTATGAAATGCTTTGCATCCTCTGGAGCAGCTTGCCACAAGCGTCGGCTCAACGGTCGCTAGGGGCGCAAAGAAGTCGAAGTCTGTATCCTCAGAGCCTTGGATTCTCAATGGGCCGGCCAATCCAACGGGAACCGGGACACAGCCGACAAAGTTTTCGATGGTTATCTTCTGGCTTTCGTCGAGCTTTGAATATGTCTGGGAGAGGAGCGGAAAGAGTGAGGCGAATTTTTGAGTGCGTTGCAAAGACGTCACTTTGGTTGAAACGTCAAACATCGTCGACAAAATAACCGACACGCAGTATTGTACGATGAGGGAGCTCTGTCGTTGCAATGGCAGCTTGTTATACCTGGTTTTGGCCTTAAATACCCACATCTTGCGTTGAACTTAACATTGGTCACCCAGAAGCAAACTAAACATGAAAACTTTTCATTGTGACCTTACTGCAATCGGGAGTCAAAATCTATGCGCATGAAACTACTTAGGGAGTTATATGAAAATACTTGGGTAAAAACTCCGGCCATAACTCTACGATGCAGATCTCCTTGGCTAGTTCTGCATTCAGTGATGCCTTTTATCTAGGAATCACCATATTTTTACGCATGATTCTTGCCAGACTGACAAGACATATCTTCAGGAAGTCCTTTCATGAGATACACAAATCGATGTCATCCCCCAAAACTATGTCCGTGCAGATTCCTCCAATTACGCAGCGTCGTGGTGTCCCCGACGAGGGAAAATCACCTGCAAACATCGTTTTACCGGTACGTCTTCAGCCTTCATCCTATGATTTCGTATGGTTTGACGTAATATATGTCAGAAGATTATATGTGGCGTATTTTGTAGCTGTACAGACCCTCAGTACGGAGATTTTGGCTGCACACTTTGCACTGAGTGTGCATTCAACAAACTCGGATCACAGAGGGATTTACAAAATAGCTCAAAGTAACTGAAGGGCAATATATCCAGTAACTTATCAGGCCTGGCAGGAAGTGTGTGGGGCTTGTTGAATTAAATTCTTTTGCTGTCTACGGCGTAAATTGTGATTCTGTTGTTGAAAGCAAACTAATATAGCAGTGGCCAATTCTAACAGAACTGACGCCTAGCACAATACTTTTCCCTGGCTATATTACCATGTCCGGTCAAGCCAAAGTCCTGAGAGCAGTTTATCCCTCATCAACTGCAAGAACTTTTTCATATCGGACTGGCGATGATAGGCTTCGTTATACCACACTGTAAAGGTTAGGCGATCCTTGAAGGTCCAGACATAGACCGTCACTTCCGAAGTAGCGGATGAAACTCCGATCCAAAAATCGTCGACTGTGTGTGCAAAATGTTTCTCAACGATTCCGATGCTGGATAAATGAACAGCCTTTCGATATTCCAAAGCGACTGGTGTTGTGCCCAGAAAGTCGTACATTGGTTTGTGCAGATCAGTCTGTTCGGGACTCTTATTCAGTTGGGTGTACGTCTTTCTTAGACTTCTAGCTAAATCCCAAAATCCCTGGTTGGAGTCTGCAGCAATGGACCCAGGCAATGCGGTCAAGCGGAGATTGACGGGGGAGTCGGTGGTAGTAGGACAGGCTGGCAGCTGCTCGCGGAGATTGATCATGAAAAAGCTTGTGTATCTCGAGAATCCAGCGCGAGAATAAGACTGGATCACGCGCACCATTGCGCTATGACACATGTGTGTAACAGTAAATCCATGCTCTCTCACCTCTTTACAGATCCTAGACGTTTCTTCCGTCGAGAACATGATCCGCTCCATTCTCACCGCAGGCTCAGAGCCTGTAGGTTCCCTCTTGCCAAGGTCGATAGTTGGAAACCCTCGTAGGAACTCCTGAGAAATCCTATGCGCCCGCATGATGGAGTTCAAACTAGGTGCTCCGTTGTTGATAATCTCTGGGAGACTCTGCGGGAGGTTTTGGTGCTCGTCCCCAAATTCTACCTGCTTTGGTGGATCCCGAAACGCATCCAAGACCAAATCAAGGAATTTGATCGCTCCGATTCCGTCGATATGGTAGTGCGGAACTTGGAAGACGATCTCTCTCGTGGGTGGCAGGACGATGAGAATTCCGATAGGCGAGGATTTGAGTCTAGCCAAAGCTTCTTGGCCAGTTTGCCCCGAGTTGTCGGTAATAATCGTCTCCGCCGTCCAACTGCCGAGCTCCTCTGCGTTCGGAACTTTATAACAAAGACTGCCAGCCTCGGCTGTACAAGCAATTCCAGGATGATGATAGCGTAAACTCTTCCAGACTGTCGTCACTTCTTCGAAGGAGCAGTCCACATCCAAGGGGACTCGGATACCCGCTGACACCATCATATGGCCGATACCAGATGAAGGAGGCGGAGATGAAGCTGAATAGAAGAACTTTTCAATGCTGTCCAAGGGTCGCTTCCATTCTCCAGGGGCAGTCTCCCTCCATCCAGCATATTCGCTTCTCCAAGAAGCGGGATGTTTCAAGGACATATCTGATGGTCGAGATCGTAAGGTACTGGAAATAGCTACTGTGATTTTGCAGCTGAGGCCCTGATTTCATATTCTTATTTCCTCTTGCCTTATATCTTCTATCTATTCTTGAAATGAGCTGATCTCGTCCACTTGGAGAATCTAGACTCGCGCTCCAGCCCTTACTGAGCCTCTAGACAGTTTCATACCCAAGTAGTTTCATGCGCCAAGTATTTTCATGCCCTAAGTAATTTTTTAAGTCACGCGTCACGCAGGCGTCTATTGTGTGAATGCTCCCAGACGCAATAGACTCAGTAGAGGTCACGTGTCATTTTTGTCCTCCTCTCTTCCCTAGAGTATTCGTCTCAGATCAATATTCATTTAACAATATATCCAACATGATACTTCATCTCTCTCACTGTCAGTCATTTATCAAGAAGCACATCGAAAAAGTCGAAAAATAACAAAAATAATAGATTGCAAGCTGCAGGGGTAAGACTGCAACTAATTCTTCGATCCGTCAAAGCGCTTGGAAAGTAGTGCCAGACATGCTAGTACACGAACGTGAACGAACTCAAAATGGTCGCTTTGATAGAGACTGAACTTGGCATGCTATGAGAACTCCTGCATTTCTACGGTGCAATGTTGGCATCCTATCCTACGAAGAGCGTACTACCCTGTCGTCTCTAGATATCAGATGTCGGATCCGATGGACACTCGCTACCACAAGAGAGAAACTGAATATCCAGCTGGATACGAGTGAGTTGAGTATGCAGATGAAGGACTGAGACTTACTGATTCAAGACTGAATAGAAGAGACGGTACCTTTGCATTGTCAGTACCGATGAAATCACCGAAAATCCTGATCTAAATTCTGCATGAAACTGCGTTGATGCATTGCTGCCATACCATATGTCTGCGCTTGCGACCACAGGCAACCTGCTATGTGTCAGTGTGCAAACCCTACGGACAACACAGTATGACATACACCGCTCTTGCTGCAAATGTAAGTATTAGAGCCCTGTCCGATAGAGGTACATTTGGGATTGTCCATCTAGCCATCACGAGGTCAGTCAGCATCCCAAGCAACGCAACGGGCACCAGACGATAACTCTTTCTGCAGGCAGTGGTATCGATGGGTTCCGAAACCCGACTGCTACACTGAAAAACGAATGTGAAAACAATGTATACTATCCAAGTCGCAATGATTCCGACAATAGCAGTAGTTTGTTTCCGGAATGGAGGCAAGATCCGCGCGAGAAGACTTGAAAGGGTCAGGTTTGCTAGCGCCATCAAAGCAAACTGGAGGGATGGTGTAATGGGCAATCCCTAATCATGATAAATGGAGGATTTTTCTTGGCCAACCGTAGACTTACGTTGGACACATTTTCGTCCTCTTTTTCAAATGCAGGTGCATGACGATTCAACCCTGCGAGTACAACAAAGTGCCAACTAAGAGCGGATCCCACATAGACCGTCTAGCAACGTTAGATTAGTAGCTTACGCTCATAGCCAAGTGTAATGCCTACATATCCGCTAACGATCAAGTTGTCTCGAGCGAGAAACCTATTATCGTAGAGTACGTTCATGACAAATTGGACAACGCCAATCCCAAGCGTACAGAAAATGCAAAAGAACAGCCAGAAAAGATCAGTGTTCGCTGGTAAAGACGAATCGCCGTCGTTCTTGGCATCGTAAAACATGGCTTCTCTCTAAAAGATAGAGTGTTTAGAAATTGAGAATGATGGGGTGGTGGGTGCGAAGTTTCTCTGTCTTCATAGCCGCGCCACGTATATGCTTCTAGTCAAATCACGCTCACTGGCGCCTTAATCTATCTATAGTCAGACAACCCAAAATGTTCCCACAAATATCGACCATCTATTTGTGTTGCTCTCATAGCGTTTTGGACTCTCTATTTAGCCCTGAGCCACGTTTTTCTGCTCCTGCCCGTTCGTTACACCTGTACCGGCGCTCTATTATGCAAGAGTCTCTTCAGCACATCGACTAAATTTTCGACCTGACGGGCCGCTGAGACCTTTCAACGAAAAGAAAAAGCAATGGTTCAAAGAAATTCGAAATTCCAAGATCTTACTGTTACGAATGGACTTACTTTACAAAACTTGCTCTTTGTTAGTCGAACGCTCTGTAGTACCTATCTAACCAGTGCAATTAAATAATCGTGAAGATTATATCGATGCCTCGGTCAGGACTTTTGGGGTTAGACCAGTAAATAAAAGACAAGTGTCACATAGAAGAACATCTTGACCGGGAAGATAAGTTATACCTGTAGCCCGAGACGCTCGCGAAGATATTTTAGGCTGTATTCGTGACCTATATACGGCCTATAGCAATTTTGTAGTGCTGTATAAATTGGTAGTTCCGTATATCAACTTAGCACCGCCCATATTCTTCATAGCCACACCGACTATCTATCCGCCGTGGCATTATGAACCGACAGAAGCCCGTGGTGATAGATGCGCGTTCCGAGTACGAAGAGCACATGCATGATGGCATGACTCAACTTCCCATCAGTCGGATTGTTCCAAAATGCCCGATCAACTATGTTAGTTGCATAAACCGCGCCACCGAACGTGTTCATGACCACCAACCCCCAAAAGGGTTGGAGAAGGTCGGGGTTTGGGTCGAATGCGGTAGGTAAGATTGTGAAGCAGCCAAAGACAATATACGTAATAATTCGGCTCCATAGATCCCGTGAGCGAGAACACGAAAATGTCGAGATACGAACTGCAGAGAGTACGGCAGCAAGAGTCAACAAGACTACATAAGCCTGCCGCTCCTTGTTGGAAGAAAAAAACGAAAATGATAGTGACGAAGCCCACATTACGCAGATTATGCTCAGATGATCGCCTCTCTGCCACGTGGCTGCTCGGACGTGATCGGAGAATATATGATAGAAAGTCGAGCATACCAAACAGACTATGACCGCAACCAGATATATCAGTATAACGACCTTCTCTGCCGATAATACTGGGTTGAAAGCTAGCTGAACTGCACTTGGCAAGAACAAAATAATACCAAGTGCGTGCGACCAGATATTGCTTGTCTCGTTGTGGAGGTCTAGACAAGAGTACATTGCTTCGACGTAAGAAGACGGTTGCACCCGACGTCGGGAGAGTTTCCTGGAGATACGATTGCTTAGCATCGCGAGCGAGTAAGTTATTCCACGGCTATCTAATTAGTTACGATTGATCGTTTACATCATGTGATGCCGTACTTAATGTCTATTTATGTTGATAGCTCTGTATTGAAAGCCTGCAGCGGTGATTCTTCCAAATAGCGCACGTTGATAAGTAGCCCGCTTTGTGAAATATAGGCTATCGCGGTAATTTGCAGGAAAGTAAGAATACTAAAGGGAGCTGACTGAATCGTGTCGTGAAGCTATTATCACTGATCAGTACATTCCGGCAGCGCAGCATTTCTTATAAGATAGCATTGTCTCCTGTCTGGTAGGTTGTGGTGTTCGAATTGCGTCATCTACTCCTACGGCGTGAAATGATGCATGCCGAGGAACACCGAAGGTACTGACGTTAGGATGAACTACTCAGGACCACAGTAATTACAGAAGACTTGGGGAACTACACTACTCTTAGGACTGTGGGAATGACGAATCTACAATCTGGCCTAGTGTAGTGAACAAACACTGTAAGTTCTAGTTTTGTGAAACCGTTAAGGCATGTATCATACAAAGTGGGGTAGGCCGTAAGAGAACTAGAAGCGGTGCATATTGGTCCTAGTTACTTTTCTAGCACAAGTATGGTAATAAAAAAAAGGCAGTCAGCGTCGTTTCTCACTCGTGGCCTTGGTGCTGTGAAGAGTCAGTCATTTTTTAAGTTTTGCAAACCGCCTCCACTTAAGTATCTCAAGAGTTCCTGTAGAGGCAACCTCTGAGCCGTCTCTGCTGCTATCTCTTGTTTCAACCGATGTCTCGCACATACTTCTTCATTTCGTTGCTTTCGGCGGCCAACTCGTGCGTGCTGAATCGTGCGTGCTTAAATTCCAAGAGTAATCGGATCAATTCTCCGCCCCGTAAGCATGAACTTTGATCATCTTGCATCTAAGCCACATATTAAGCAAGACTCGAGGTAACGTTATGTAAGAAAACTTTAATTGAACAGCGAAACTCAAGGCGATCAAACCCGGTCATGTTCCCATCAATTGTATGATCGGCTAACGCCTGGCCAATGTTCCTCCTGTCATATGCCGGGAGCAAGGATAGTGGAGTCTAACGCGGGGAACTCACGACTAGCTGCCGTTCGCGATTAGCTCGCGGCAAAGTCCACCAACCGAGAGCGAAGCAAGCATCAGAACGACCATCAATATTCCTCAACATGCAGGAATGCTGCAGCGCCGAGCTTACACCGCAACCCAGTCCGCATGCTCCATATGCCATTGGCGGGGCTGTAAGATTTCCAGGGGTTGTCGGCGCATTACTGTGCCACATTCGTGGAGATGCAGCATTAAGCTGATCCCGCTTCTAAGGGGAGAGGAGTTATGTCCTGATGTGGTATCGCGGATGCTGCGTCTAAAGCGAAAGTACTTGGAGACACAAAGAAGCTTCAGGCGTAGGAACCCCTGAAGCGTAGAAACGCCTGAGCATCGGGAAATAGCACGGCAATGACAATGGTGGTACTTTATTCGGGATTGATCTAAACTCTTGCATGGAATGCGAATGTACATGGTATGGTGACTAGCGTCGTATTCGACCCGACAGCCTCGCGGTGCTAACCAATTACCATCATGCCCGTGCTTGTGAAGCTGGAAGTCAGGACGACCGCAGCAGGTTCATCTACACAAGTATCATACCATGGCACATGACATATCAAGTTTCTCTCGATTATGCCCAGAAGCGCAGAGTTGTTTGCGAATGAACAGCGAAGTCAATTTCTAATAGCCTACAGTTCGATCAAGCCTCCCACATTTCCCGATGAAATATCCCGAGCGGAAAGGATGAAAATCCCTCATTTTTGTGTTCACATGCGTCTCGTCCCTTCTTTGAGTCCATCATCTTCCTATACTAACGTATGTGGTGTTGAGATGCTGGCAGGCTACCGCTCAGCCCCGACCAGAGACCTTTGCCGCAATATGAAGGGAACGCAGACAGCATACTGAAAATCATTCGTTTGACCTTTCTGTTTCATCCAGAAGTGTCATCAGGTCGTAATCAGACCGTGTGGTGTCCCAGCCTTTGCGCGCTTAGCTTGATCCTCGTAATCGAAATGTACATACTCACTGGCGCTATCAACACATCCTAGGAAAGGTGCCTCCGTCGAGTGACCCCCGTTACCGAAAGTTGAGTCCATCGCGCCGTCCATGGGCCAGAATCTAGTGTTCTGGTAAGGCTGAGCCATCGATATAAGAGGTGGGTCTGTTATGGCTATAGACAGATCATTGGCCCCTGCAAAAAATGGGCAAGTGGACGGAACATAAAATTGGTTGCAAAATACGGGGCTTGTTACGGCGTTGGTTGGAATAGGCTGAAAAGTCGAGAATGGCGGATGGAACGCCGGAGTATTGTTCATGTACTGGTCTTGATGCATGGCCGGTGTCTGTAATAGTGATAAGGGGTCCGACAAAACCGGTATAGTGCTGAGCGCTGTGGCAGTGTGGTGACTGATCGATGTTGTACCCTACCTCGTTGTTAGTATGACTTTTATCAAGGCCTTTTTACCTACAATGCAGACGTCCTGGACTACAGGCTCTACCGCAGCCCGGAGCCTATGTATCCCATCGACCCCAAGTCTAGTCTTTATCTTGTTCACTGGGAGGTTTTTGATCTTTCCGTCGATGCTATCGAAGGTCCTTTTGTCCACTTCGTGGACCAGACGATTGTATATAATGGCAGTGTGCTCTCGCTTGCTTGCGGGATATTCATTCATGACGAGCCTGATAACGTAGAGCATATTTTCTTCGTCGGGAGTGAATTGGTGCATGGCTGATAGGTTTTGCTAGGTGTGTTTTGTGGATAGATGAGTGGTATGGCCAGCTATATATGAAGCGGGCAGAGTTGAGCTAAATTGGTGTTTGTTAGGATCCACTATAATGCTACAAATGATTGGGCTGCCAAATAGGTAGCGAAATCCTGACTCCTGAGGGTCTCAGGTAATGGCCGATAATTGCACACATCAGCACAGCGCCCCCTTGCTGTAATTACTCCGACTGCTGTGCCTCAGTGCTGCATATGAGGACATAGAAGCCAATAGAAGTAGGCAAGGTGGATCACAGCAAAAACAGGATGAGTAACTTATTCCGATTTTGGTATGGCGCGTACTTTGGAAGCTAGATGATTATCATGAGTGATCTTCGGCACAACCAGTGCTTCGGGACACGCCCTGGAGACGAGCACGACTTAACATACCAGCTTTCTGGGGCAAGTCTATTGAAGACCTGCATGATGTGTCCTCTAAAAGGTGATCACTTTGGTATAGTGAGAAGAACAGTACACAAAATGAGGACTTTGGTGAGCGTCGCAGACTAGAACGACTTTGCGAGCCACCTTTGGGGCAAACATCTTTTGAATGTGCTAGCTAGTATTGTAGCATCTAATCTTAGATACATTTATTCAGTTGATCATTTCATTTCGAACCGTTTTCAGCGGATGCAGTTTGCTATGTATAGGAGTAGAGAAGGGAGTGGGCTGAAGCGTTCGCTATGCTGAGCCATCGGCCTTCGGAGCCTGGCCGTTCGCTCTCATAGGCCACTGGAACACATCGGCCAGCCGTGTCCCGATCGCTCACTATATAACACCGACTATTTCTACAGTCACTCTAGTCCATCATTTGTTGCTGAATAGGCTGCAGCTGTGGCTCTGGGTCAATTTGGTGTCTGCAGTGAGCAAAAGTGGATCATGCGATGATTGGCAATGAAGGCTCATCTATCTGTGGTTGCGATCGAGGCACTGGGCTGGAAGTAAGTATCGTCGCGGGCTCCAATCTTACGCGTGTCAGCAACTTTTACCGTATCGGGCTCAAGTTTGATAATAAAAGAATAGGTGCCATGCATCGACTGTCCTGTGATAGTACTACGAATAACTCATATGACCATTATGTCCGCCTTGGCATTGCAACCCTTCGCTCAGAGAGACTGTTGGCAGGCGCAGTTCATTGACTGTCACTATTAGAGTCACGTAAAATCTTCTCACATGTGGCACAACGCAGCGTTTGTTTTGAGCAGGTAACGTTAATTTTTTGTACAAACATTAGACTCCCGGGAAGCATCCCTCTGCGCGCGCAGCCACTAGCCTCCTAAAGCTAGCATCCGATGCGGTCACTGCATTGAAGTACACATCAACAGCCGGTAAAATCTGGCTGCATCGAACTTCATTGATCTTGTTGACATTCTCGATTCCTTCCTTCCCCCTCTCGACCAGTTCTTCGAGTAAATCTACTACCATGTCTAAGGTGCCGTCGCCGATAAGGGTCTGATTGGCGGCTTGGAGTAAAGGATCCTGGCCAATAGAGCGGTCGAGCGAATTCTTGAATTGAAACTCGTCCAACTGAAACGCCAGCGCTGTCGTGGCGCGAGCTACAAAGTCTTCGGGCGAGATACTGTCTGCTTGATCCAGGAATCGAGTCACCTGGCCGATATTTCCAGCCCACAGTGAGGCAAATGTAAGGAGAGTAGTCGGCAAGGCGAAGGTTTGAGGTGTAGGATATCCATGTGTCTGTAGTAACGGGAGAAAATGGAGGAACATACTGCACTTCATGGCTGAATCGATGGGATAGATTGTCGGCTTCGCTCGGTTATAGGGATTGTCTATGGCACAAAAGGGAGCTATGCGAGAATGGCGAGACTCTAGCTAAAGTATGGATTGCGTTCAACCAGCCCTGGCACAGAACAGCGACTCAAGGTGCGGGTAAGTTTTTACTATATCACAGCTCTTATTCTTAGCTGTATTCGCAAGTGACGGAAGGCAGTAATCCCAGTGATAAATATAGACACACTCTGCTTTCAAGTCTTGCAGTGAGCAGCCACGAGCTTGTCCATCATGTATCTACTCGTTAAAAATTGACTGCTAGGCACAATGACGGAGCGTGGTAGCTCCGCTATGTGAATTTACAGCTAGGATAATCGGCAGTGTTTTTTTTTACTGGGAAGTAGGAAAGAACGGATCGTGCATATATGGAATGATGAGAAGTCCCCGTGCCATCGTGCCTGGTCAGGGGTGGCGAAATTACTTGGGCAGATATGCCAGCTAAGAAACGACTTAGGGAGCTAAGCTGTTCATATGGAAGAACACCTGGGAGACTAAGCTGCCCTGAAAAAGCGAGTCCCCAAGGCGGCATGGGCTGAGCAATCGAGTTTATCGCATGGTTCTTCGTTTCTATGTCCAACGAACTTTCATTAGCCGCGTCTATGTGAAGAAAGGACTACTGATCAACGGCCTCTCTGCTCGCTCACACTAGTTGATGGTCACTTTGAAGTTGGCTGATATTCTATCCCTACCCGACGCTGGTCTACTGAGATAGTCGTAATCCCCCAAAATATGCATCATTTTACTTCCAATAGGCCGTTCTTGCCTCTAATCATACGAAAAGCTATTTGCTGGCTTGGTAAAGAAATGTGGCAGGTGGCCTATAGCCAGCCAAAAGCCGCCAAAGAGATCTGTATGTGCAATGACGAGAAGCTCAGAGCGAAGATTGAGCGAACGATTTGTGAGATTTACGAGGTAAGTCGGTTTGCCCGCGCAGAACGACAACTAAGATTGTGAACAGGAAAAACTAGCGTTTCCAATCCCCGAACCGTCCGATAAATCGGCGCAGATGCAAGGCTCAATGTTGACTTGTGGCAGAACCAGCACGATGTCATGCAGTCTATTAGATTCTGGAAAGCCTAGCATCCCAGGAAGATTTCTTTCAGGTGTCTCAGCGAAACCCATTACCGACAACGTAGCTCTCTCGGACAAAGGCAGGTCATATATTTTTAAAGCTCCCAGTGAGTTGTTGGATTCAACATGCCAAAGTGTCGCGATCAATTGTTCAGAAGATATCTGTAAGCTCAGGTCTTTGAGAATATGCCAAACGGTCGCTGATTGCTTGTAGCTTACAATGTTGTGTCGAAAGAATATCTGAACATGATCTCGTCGGGAAATCCGGGAGACTACATAACAATCGAGGAACTGCATTCGCTTTTTGTAGAGGAGGTTTCCCAAGGCCTCTAGCAAATTCTATTTACTTGGAACAGGTGAACTCGATTTTGGGATTTTAACATTAAGGCTACAGAGCTATGTCAGTTTCTTCCTAAGCTAGCTAGAATTCAAACTGCCTATACGAAGCGTGTAGACCTAATTACTGTGAGGGTGCGGTGGGCCAATTGGCTGCCATGGCCTCGACACGTGAGCAAGAACGTGACTTTTGGCAGTAACATCTAAGATGATCAATGCGCAACGCTGATTGCGTAGTGCTTTCGACGCCTACTTAATAAGAGACGAAGTCGATTATCAGAATTATGCGAGCAGTGCACACTATCCGGGGCCGCAGGAAGGAACTATCGATGGCGATAGCGCATGCAGGACAGCCATCCCATTTGTCTTGCATCGAAGCGACATGTCATGCATGGAAAGCAGGTCTCGTGACACAACTTTATTTCAACAGCCATGCCTAGGGCTAAGGAGTCCCGCGCGATTCTCCTAGATGGCTCCCACACGACCGAATTGTATGCCTGCTGGCGCAGTACTTCCAGGCTCAAGCTGGAGCAATCCGATTTGCCTTGACGCGTGCTCTATTTGGCTGGATTGATCTTTAATCGGCATTTCTCGCGGCTCTGCTGTCGATCAGCCGCTGCTAGGCCGAATCGGTACACCCCACTTCACTCTACGTAGGGAGCCGCCGCCGGCTGCCTCTCCGCCCCCTCTCCGCCCCTACCATACGCCATCCTTCCTCCCTTCTGCGAGCTGTCGTTGTCTTGTATTAGGTTCCTGGGATGGGCCATGCACGCAATCGTATCACCGGCTAACGCCTTGACCGGTGCTACGTGCGAAGAGGAATAGTAAAGCGTGGTCGCAGGATCACGTATGCAATGAGCGCGCGGCAACCCCACCAATCGAGTACCGTGCGCGGTGTGATTGTTCTTCATTACGCGGGGAAGTGGAAGCGTTGGGCGTTTGGCTCCGGATTTCCTTGCCTCTTCTGCCGCTGTTGATAGATTCGGTGGTAGTTGGAGGCTAGGAGGTGCCGCAAAGTAATGCCCGAAAGTATCGCCGGCGATAGGGGCCTGCACCCCAACGTAGGGGGCTTCATCCCAGTTGTTTCTGCTGTGCCACGACACTACGTATCATTATGGGGACCGAGGCGCGGAGGATGCAGAAAGCCCGGCAATCAGAACCGCGAGGTAGGTTTGCGCGCTTTCTCTAGGCATTTCAGTTTTCGATCAGGCTCGACGTTCCGTAGATGAACTAGGTGCAAAGTCGGCAGGAGTCTCGACTACAGCATCTCGACAACACCGCGACCAATGCAGGTACTATCTTACTCTGTGCTATACCTGTTGTTACGAAGAGAAGATTGAACGGCGCGAATACTTCCTCGTGTCCGAGCACCATATCGGATCATCTAAAGTATTTGCCTGTTTCGTAGAGCCCCGCGGCTATGATTTTTCCAAGAATCGGATCATCTTCTAGCTTACTTCTTGTCATGATGCTGTCTTAGGCAGCACCATCCGTCGGTCATCGAAATACGGTCCAACAATGCATCGTGCTGTACCCCAGGCTTAAAGCAAAGCGAAGTCGAAGTCAAGGGGGAGGGTGTGTTCCTTCATTTGACATTAGAATAAGTCATCGCTACAATCTCCTGCGCCAAGATTGAATATCCGCACTAGAGATGCATGGGGAAGCAAAAATACTTGGGGAAGTGACGATACCTGGGGGGCTGATAAAACTTGGGGGGGTGAGAATACTTGGGGGGCACAACCAAAGGCGGCAAAATACTTGGGTGGCGGTGGTAGTGGGCAGCGAAACGTCTTAGGGTGAAGACAACGATAATGTGGAGAAACATGGGGGCGGAGAGCGTTGAGCGGTGGATGCAAGACCTTGGGAGAGATGGGACGACAGTAACGAAAATTGTACACCAAATTTCCTTCCGTGCTACGTACCATGTTATATTGACTAAAGTTGTAAGAGAGAGACTACCATTCTAAAGCCATTCTACGTTATTCGCTTCTTGTGGCTGTGTTTGAAAGCGATCTCTCGAAGTTTATGGGGCTGGTCCTTATCATTATTTCCCCGAATCTGGGTCTTCGTGATCCAACTGTTAGTCACTCTTTTGGAAACCATTTTCGCAGAACTCGGATGCGCTTGGGGCTGGAGTCTATCAGTTTGATATAACCAAACAACAACCCAACTCACCCGTCATGATGTTCGTACCAATGAGTCCAGAAGCCGTGTATAAGACTCGCATCTTGCACTTGTGTGCATGGTACTCGTGTGTCGCGCCAAAGAACATCGTAGATGCCCGTTCTCTCGAATTCGCCTGGAGGTGCAAACTTGTCCGCTGATGAGTGACGACGTATTTTCCAGGTTGCTTGCAGCACGGAATAGTCTCCAATATACGCTGTGAGCATATTCCCGGTGAGAATACTCGGCTGCCAGCGTATGAGGTAGGTAGAAAGGCCCTGCGCCTTGGAGAAATCTACAATGTATTTTAGTTGACGTATGGGCAATCGAGTAGGTGCTGCTGCCGGGTACAGGTCGACCCTGCTCAGCAATATTAGTGACGATAAGCAGCGTGATAAGACAGCGTACTGGAAGTCATCTTCGATGTCAGAGAAATCAGCCATTGAATAAGATATGGGTGGTATGTTGAGGGTAAGAATGGAACTGCGTCGTCCTGCAAGGTGAGTCGGAGGCTTTTTAGCTTTTGCATCGTGGCAAAATCGCAGAATCATTCCAGCCGCATGGATACCAATCGGATGCATCTGGAGTGATCTTGGGAGAACCCTTGCCTCCGTTGCATGCCCTACCGCGTGCTGTGCCTCATGCTCTTCCTTTACTGCACCTGTGCCGCCGGCAGCCATGCGGCATTTTGACGCTTTTATATCCGCTGCACTCCCTCTAATATCTGATCCTTTCCCTATTTTCGAGCTTGATTTCTACGCCTGTCTTGATATCATTTCATCGACAAGATGTCTACTGTATGGTCTGATTTGGAAAAGTTGATCATTGTCTATTGCAAAAGCCGTGGCAGTCGCGACGCCGATCTATCTGTATATCTTACAGCCCTAGGGCAAAGACCTCGAACCCTCGTGGCAGTGCGTACCCAGCTGTATCAATTGAGGCGATATCCTCACTTATACGATGTCGAAGCGAAAACATGGATCACAAATGGAATATCGCAAGACATTCAACAGCTTCCAGGACACGAACAAGTCCTTTTTGTATGCTTGAACATCATGTTGTGGCACAAGCCTACCAAGCTAACTTTATTCAAGTCTATACTCGACGGTTGGTTGGAAGGAGCCACGTAGCCAGCAGACTGGGTGCCATGCCGATAGTCTCTAGCTTGAATAGAAATAAACCAAGCAATAGACATCCTTGTACCTGTTCCATCAAACTCCATCAGTTGCTTGAAGATGGGTTGTGTAGCGTTCTCGCCCTTTTATTCGTAGGGAAATCTTATAGTAGAGAGGAGTGAACCTACTAGTGCCATTTGGCCACTGGTTTACTGGTCCCCGCAAAGTCCTCTGAGCTGCCGAAGGTTAAACTCACTGTATTGCCACCGAACCGTAACTCTGTATCCTGCGGGGATAGAATCCTCGGGGGTGGTCGCATAGTAACTTTGGTGGAACCGACGAACTCGGCGAAACGCTGGAATTTGTGGCATTGCTGCAGTATGAAGTGACTCATGTCTCTTGTTGGTTCGACCTTTCTCGGGATCGCCTCGCTTACGGTGTAGATTTCTTAGAGTACGAAATTTACCTACATTTTGAGTATGTAGGCTTTCGTGCTGTGACTCTAATCTTAGTCTTTGAGTATATATCCAGACGTACGAGTAGAGTTTCATTGCGAAGCATGAGAGTACAGTAGTAAGATGGGACGAACGAGATAAGTTTGGAATGATGGAGAATGACCATGGTAACGTCAACGCGCCTTTGAATGCTCAATCTACATAATAGACAAAATAAAAATGCAGTCGAAAATGGTCGGAATCTTTGCCAGTGCCCTATCAATATGCCTGAATTGCCTAAGAAGCAAGAAACTTTAGCCGAAATATGACAATCGTTGCCTCCATCAACTTTTGCAAACCATGGCGAGCCCTAGCTCTGCATCTGTCGTATTTACTATGGTTATGAAGGGATATAGATGACTCGGATCTATGCATAGTCTTAGGGTTATGCCTCAAGCAAGGAAGAGGGCACTCACTGGTAGTCTGGGGGCGGGCCAAAGCCATCTAAATCGTCTAGTGGAATTGGATTCGAAGGAAGTGCAGGAGCAGCATTTTTCCCAAGTCTTGCCGACTCTGAAGGCCAGGCGATAACAATACACATCGTGGCTAGGTGGTCTATGTTTTGACAACAACTTCGGAGGGGAGGCGCCTATATTCATTCAAAAAACATGAACTGTCAAGAAACAACGTCAAGTGAGAATTCAGGGGCAAATCCGCTTCTGGGGGCTTGATCTATCGCTTTTAGTAGACTACCAAGTAATTTGGCTGTCAAATAAAGCCCCCAAGTGGTTTCGCCCCCTCACTCCTGCTCAAGTGAGCTGCTTCAACTAAATTGGGGAATGGTAGTAGGCAGGTTCTACTGCGCAGACATGATGCTAGACTGATTCGGTCGAGAATGCATTAAAAATGCAATAATCAACTTGGCCCTCGCTTGAGATGCTGGCGGATAGAGAACTATCCAGCTTTCCGAGTGCTAACTTAGGGGTTGTATTTGCTCCACCATTATACCCACTCCGACACTTTACGCAATCCTTCGAGTGTGCATGAAGCCCGTTCGGACTCTTGATACTAATTGGGCTGCGACAAGGCTCAATGAGAGATTTCCAAACTGGCGAATTACGAAGAATCACATGGCATAGCCCATGTTGATACCGAATATAGTAAGACAGTCAACTAAGATAGGAGCGACGCGGGATATCCAGCCGCGACCCTTTGCTGTGATTTTATAAGATCAAGCAGACAATCTATCGTTTCAACTCAACTTGTATGTTCATCACGGCTTGTGCTTTTCTCGAATGATGTCGCATAAATCATATGAGATTGATTCTCGACGGAATCACATCAGCAAACAAGAGTTCGACGACTTTGTGAGTCTTTCCCTTCTAAGCAGCTTCTCATTTCTAACAGCTTAGGGGTCCGACAGCAATGAAGCACAGAATACTCCTCGATGCGCCACCGAATACTACCTAATGAGGATTGATCAGCAGGTTTCTCAGGTCAGGCGGGCAACGGAGGTGTGCCTTCGAGAGCTCGGTCGGTATCGACACGTACGTCATACTTGGTGCGTGAAAGCTACTGTATATGAGCGTGCTTTTTACGAGGAGCAACAGCTTCGGTTCCAATGTCAGCATGTGTATCAACTGCTTCATTCCCGATACCTGGCAACCGAGCAAGATCTAGCAAGCATAGCATCCCAGTATCGCTCTGTGCAAAAAGACCTAGATTGCGCTCGAACCGCTATCTTCGCCCAAGAGGCCGTCGCCGAGGTGTGCGAACAGTGTAACGTCGACCAAAACAGGACGCAAGAAATAGGAAAGGACACGACAAAATCTCAGCTAGAATCACGAATTATCGAGTTGGATGGAGAAAGAGCAGCTCCGGGGAGTGCTTCAGTCACCGCAGCTGACCTCATCCTGCTTTTAGAGGAAACTATTGCCGTGCTAAAAGACGTCACTATACAGAGAGGGATTGAAAGATCAGCGGCAAACTAGAAGAGAGAAAAACAGATAATGCGGTGACAAACATTCGGGTTATGGTAGATGGAGGTAGCCGTCGTGGTATTGGTCTTGGCATTATGTTTAGTTTCCCAAAATTTACCGCCGTTACTTTTACACAATTGATCTTCTATTGAATCTTGCTAACAGTCTGGATTCCGAAATACTTTTGGTGACTATTGTGCACCCAGCACTCCTACTTGAATGGACGTTGGACTTCTGAGAGGCAGTCGATTCATCCACCTTTCGGTTGCAGTCAAAGTAAAGCAAACAATGCACAACGATTGAATCAATACGCATACCTCTTGGCTGTCAGCTAAGAAGTTCGGGAGTCTGATGGGGCTTACGGTTGTAGTTGACAAGCGAACGCGATAGCCAGTCCCTCCCTCGGCGTTTCTGAAAGCTATCAAAGTAAAAGCTGCAGCAACAGAAACCAATACTGAGCAGAAATGAATAGCAATTAGTCTTTGAAAGAACCGCGTAGTTTCCAGCTGTGGAGACAACAACGACTGTAAACTTCTACGTGCTATGATCCCCGAGGCGATCGATGCAAGAGAGGCAATGATCACAGGCACCAGACTGAATATCGTCAAAGCATCTTTCTTCCTGACTTATATCAGTAAAAGCTGAGAAATCAAAAAGATGCACGTACACACAGCAGAGAATGCAACTGGTTGTTGCAAGCACCACTGTCACCACATACACTGGGAGCTTCTGAGACCAGCGCGACTGTATGGGAAGGAGAAGACGAGAAACCTAGGGCTGTCAGTTGTTTCTTAGCTGATTTGGCGACCTTACATTGGTACAAATCAAGGACTCGAGACTCAATGAGACGAGCAGTTCCGCCCAGCTTGCCTGACTTGGTTTTGGTAGGATCAAAGCAACAATCACAATGCTGCTTGCAACCAGTCCATCTTGAACAAAGTCAACAATCACTAAGGCGACCAACCAACCGAAAGAAACAGAATGCCCTCTCTGTCCGAGAGTTCTGAAATCTCGAACGGTGACTGTAATGCTAAGAAAGAGTGTCGAGGAAAGGATGATAATATGAAGAATGAAGAAGGATTCAGCCATGTTGTGATAGAGAGACAGGTATGAACGCGAGCTATACATTTATATTTTTATCCCCCTTACATTGAAACTAGACTAGTTCCAAGTTTTGCTACCCGGATCTTTGAGGAAACCACGGAAGTACAATCGTAGTATCTCTCCATCTCATCGTGCGTCCAGCCTACCATACGACCACTTTGGCACACGTTGAAAAAACACTTCGACCCCTCAATAGTTGAGTACCGCTATGAATTCTCATCCGTCTTACCTAGGCTCAGACTCATTGTGATCCAGCACTAATGCACGCAAATGTTCATGTTCGTTTTGATGGGGCTGTCATCACATGGTCTTATATGCAACCTTCCCCCCCCTATCTACGTCTGCTCTTCCTTGTACTGTCGTCTTGCTTCAAACCCCAAGTTCGACGGCCCTGACGGTACGAGCACTTCTTCGCTCTTCGTGAACACTGATTGCAAGACGGACGCGCCCGGTCACACTTCACACTGGAGCGTTTGCACCCGGTACAATGACCCCAACTTTGAGTAATTTTCTCAATACTGGAACGCTTGATCAATAGTTGCTTAGTTTTCAATAGATTTTTCAGTTCTTTTACCGATGGATTCAAGCGTGGGTCGTCGGAAGGGCGCAGCAGTCGTGAGCCATGGTCGCTGTAACTGATGATCCGGAAGCACTGTCCTTTCCATTCGCAAGAATACACTTGCTTTGTCAGCGGGCGACTCTGTGACCCAGATTCACGGTAGAATCTGAATTTCTTAGTGCTGGAAAATTCGTCCCACTGTCTCCCGTCCTTCCATTTTCCCTGTTTGGAAGGCTGTTCGATAACTATAACCGAGCCTGATCTAACTCGTCGCGCTTCCCGTGCGTTCAAGGTCTTTACAATCGGCACCGCCTTCCTGACTGCTGCCTCGGCTAGTAATATATTTTCATACTCACTGTCCACGGAGTCATAGAATGATTCGAAGCTTTCCGCAGATATAGGGTCTTCTTGCGTCGAGATTTCGAAGTTAGAGGGCGTGTAGACGCGCTCCGACCGGCCATCAATGCCGTTCTGGGCAGCATCCAGGAGCGTAGTGCGCACGCTCGTCGTTTTGTAGGATGACCAGACGCCAACAGGAGGTAAATCGCTGCTGCGGAGCATCTCATGGTTGTCCAAAGCTTCAGTAACCTTGAGAGCAGCTGATGCGGCTGCTACGGCTTCACATACTTTCCCACATGCTTTACGTGGCGTCGGTGACTGTGAATCATCGTCCTTCAGCGATAGAGTGGCTCCGTCGGATTCGGAATCGCTCTCAAATAGGCTGGGACGTCGTGGAATGATCCCATAGCCAGTGTTACTCCGGTTGAAATCTTTTCCCAGTTGGTCGGCGTGTTCCGTGGTTACAGGACCCAGATGCTGTGGATTGATAGTGCCAATATCATACACAGTATACAGAGCCGCATGATCCGTAAGATGCGTGAGTTTCTCGGCCCAGTTGTTGTTCGGTGCGTGACTCTCGACGGCTGGGAGTATCAAGTCTTCAAAATCATCCATGTTCCTTGGCATTGCGGATATCATCTCATGTTGAGGCGGAGTAGATGGTGCGAGTGAGTTTGTCTCGAACTCATAATAGTAGCAAGAACCAGAGCTGAGGCCGTCCGACATGTACGAACTAAAATGCTACACATCGCTCAGTAGAGTGAAAATTAGCTTCGTGAAACACTGACTGATATCACATCGTGCTCGTCTGGCACATCCGAGAGAGGACTTTCGTTGTGAGGGGAGTACATGATCTGGTGAATGGTGTAACGGGCTGTTCTTACGAGGTAATATTATAATCTTATGCTTCATTCTACGAAAGAAGGGAAGGAGTTTATCTATGTATTTGAGGAGGCTGATCTGCGAAATTTATACCCCACATGACACACGAACCATCCCCGCGTCAAGGCGTTCACTCTCCCCGAAGGTGCATGGGCCTTACATGCGCCACTAATACGCTAGATCACACCTGTTCAATGCATTAATGCACGATCTTGCTACTCCCCGAGTTATTTACGGAAAATCTTCCGGTTCCAGGGCAGAAAATGATCCAGCGCTTGTACTTCGTCTATGATTAGTGATGCGTTAGAGGCCAGGTGTTATACTTACGGCAGAGAGACAGTGCCCTATTCGTAGTATACGCTCTTTTCTGGAATGAGGAGTAGAACCATATTCCATGAAACGCTCCTCCATGTCATGAGCTTTCGAGAACCATTTTTCGGGGAGATACGACTCGTTCCAACGCTGCCCACGCATGGAATAGTCCTCTGGAAGGGGACGTTCGCTCTCCTCGGGACAAGAAGGAAGCAGTGCGCCGTTGAGAAGCCGAACATGTTCAGGCTTCAATAACTTATTGAGAAACGTCGCCACGCTAGCCCAAGGGGCATCATCGATTATCGCAGAAAGGCATGGATCGCATGCAGAGCTGTAAAGAAATGCCAAGAGAATGTGGACATGCGCAAGCGTATTATGATTTCCTGGCCATGATAGGAAGATCTCTAAGGTGACCATTGTAACGTGGTAAGCTTTTGAAAAAGTCGTATCATCCCATGCCCGGGCCGCTGCTTCTGCAGGCGTTTGCGAGGAGCTAATAATCTCATCAATACCCGAGCCTTTTAAGCCGTAGCCGAACAGTCCGGCAATGTTGACGAGACTGATGTATTCACCGTGTCCCTCCTTCTCTGCGGCGTTTTGGGTTAGCCGCTGATCTAGTTGGTGCCGAAAGCTAAGGATAGCATCGTTGAGTTGCACCACGGGAACCCCCATCAAGATGAGAGCATGAATCCGGCGGAAAGTATGGCAAAAAGCTGGCTCTTCTTTCGAGGTGGCTTGATTCAATAGGGCCCATAGAGACTGGCGGGAGGCCGGAAAGGGTTCACGACTCATCCCCGATTTCGTATAGTAGTAAAGCTGCCTCAGAGGATTCGGACCAGCTACTGCCGCCAATCGGTGGTACAATCGGCCTTCGGTGGGGTTTTCTGCCGAGGCCATGAGGAACCACGACTGAGCTACTCTGTTCCACGTGTCTATCATAGGCCTGTCGTCTTCGACGTAGGAGCGATGGCAGTAGAGATCACCCAGGCATTCCATCCAGAAGAGTCGAAATGCAGGTACTGTTTCGTACAACAGTTCCACGATTCGAATTGCGAAGCAAAGAAACGAGACTAGGTGATCTTTGCTTTCAGGGAGCTGGGCATGCAACGTGCTCAGAAATTCCTGAATACCATACCGCCTCATCCGGCCAAGCATGTCAAATTCGGAGACAATACTTCGAGCACCGGGAGAGGCCTGAGGATGCTGCGATGACATGAAAAACTCACAATGCACGAGTAGCAGCTGGCGGCGGAGGTCAGACTGTTCAGACCAGCGCATCATCCGATCCCGTTTGCTCATTCGAGGAAGTACCGAAAGTCCTTCAATAATACACTTGGTTTCTAACGGGAATAGATGAGAATGAATGCAGCAAATTTCGGTAAATAGCTGGTTCGAATCGATCCGTAAGAGCGGGAGAGAAGGGGCTGGCTGTAGTCTAGTATTCGGTCTTGCCGGACGGGGCGCCAACTGTCTTGGATTGAATAACGTTCTTGGTACCTTTTGGAATCGGCGGTTGCTGTAATTAGCATCGCATATCGCAAAATCAGTGATCAACCTCTAGTAAACAGATCTTCGTTACGTAAACCCACCATAATCTCTTCTTGGTTTTTTGGTCATTCTCCGTTGTAGAGTCTTTTCGTTTTGTACCACGATCAAACGACGAAGTGGGGTGCAGGGGCGCATTGTTGTCCTCGTGACGGCCAACAGAAACATTGGCATGTGTCGGGGCCTGCATTTTTAGTGCCCGGACAAATCGTGACTGGTTTGACATCTCTTGTTGTTGTTGTTGTTTTTTAATCTGGATCAAAGAGCTTGAGATGGAGTCGTAAGGATGCAAATAGAAAGTTTTCTTCCGGAATTAATACAACAAGCTCCTGTGGGCACAGCGCACTTATATGCTTCATCTAAACTAAAGGTCTATGCAGGGCAAGCGTTTAGGCAGCAATTCTTTGTTTCCATCTATGCTAGGTTCAGAGTCCTTTGAAATAGCTTAGAGTGGGAAATCTGTGTTCTTGGATGATCAGGCTACTCCTACTCAGCGCCAGGATCTCGTCATCTCTGACTAGGTGCACGCCTCCTTCGTTAGAGTTGCATCCCTCTTTACGGACTCAGGTCTTTCAGGGCGAGATCTGTTACATATGGTCTACCATGCTACCTGGCAATTCCCTGCATGGTTTTCTCATCCATATCATAGTTTCTGAACGAACTACTGCTACAGTAACTGCTACTACTCTACATGTTTACAAGAGTCACAGGTTGAGGGGTTTTGGCGAACAAGCCACCTCGAGATCCGAACGATTTGGGGATCGACATGAGTTGTGGCGGGAAATTACTTGGGGGCTCACAATATTTATGGATCGAAACCACTTGGGGATCTAAGCCGTTTGCGAATCGAGAGCACTAGCGACCGGCCGGAGAAGGATTCTCGAGATGGATGACACTCGAATTAATGCACCGTCGTTTGAATGTACTGTACGGTAATGTAATTTCGATGCTAACTTCGTAAGCTCCCTTCATCTTAGTTTGTATAATCTAGCTTCATCTAACTTATAATAGTAGAATCAGACTCGCGCCTTTCACAAGCGGATCTTCGGCGCTAATTGCTCTTTAACGTAGGAACTTGCTCCCTAACGAAAATATCACTACTTGCGTTGCTTCGTCTTTCGCTTCCGAGATTTCCTAGTGCCTTCCGTATTCTGCTGAAAATTCTCGGAACCTCCTTCTCGCTTAAGGGGCTTTGCGTTCATAATTGGCGTTGGATCATCTTCGAAGGCCAATGCCTAGGGTAGGTCGGCCTCTACTCCATAGTCGTCGGACTGATATTCCTTAGGCTAAGATTCTTCCCGGTCTTTTCTCTCATGAGCACTCTGGCCCTTCAGCTTCCCCAATTCAGAAAGCGTATCTTTGTGTTGCTCACAGAGATCACAGTACCATTATTGCAACGTAGCATAAATAGATCGAAAGACATATATCTCAGTTCATCCTTGGTTACCGATACGGATTGCTTGTTGCGCGTCGTTGACCGCCTCCCGTGCCACGTAGATCAAGTGATACATTTTTCGGGTAGGACAGCTTTGAAACTAATGTGGCTTTTGTTTAGTACGGACATAGTTGAAGGCAGAAAACCAGGACCTGTATACACTTCTGCTAAATAATTCATTTTCTAACTAGATTAAAAAAGCAAACAAGCCTAATAGCAAACATGATTTAAGTATTGAACGTTATCGTAACAAATAGAGCGATGTTGGCCAGAAGAATCATATAGGTTGCAAGGGAAGATACCAGGAGGTGAGCAGGCTGAATCTTGACGCAACATATGGGAACCATGCTACTTAGGAGCACGACAGTTGACTGTTCCGTCATCGATGACAATAACACCTGAATCGCCTTCTCTAGTAGTTCCATCTATTATCGAAGTTAGCGAGTGGGCAGGACGGTTCATCTGGATTCTATACCAAGTTGGATGGTTGACCGCTTGAAGGTACCGGAGGATTGAGTTTGGCAATTGCGCGATAGATCTAGGGTGCCGCTCAACGTACAGCCAGAGCAAGATTCGAAGGCATGGCCACTATTGGCAATATCATCAGTGCATGTAAAATTCATGACTCTGAAGCAGAGCTTACCCAAACTGATATTGCATATTCCCGTCGTCGTCGTTCGAAATGCATTGGTTTAGATTGACAGCATCACGGACAATCAATAACTCAGAAGAGAAACACGTAGCTCTGAACGTGTTGACTTCGAAGCTGAAATCGAAGCACCTTGCCTCTGGGCCCAGCAGTTGGAGTCCCGATGCAATGGAGTCCTGACGTCGGGTATGAAAAAGAAGCAGTCCTAGAGCTCTGGAATACATCGTAAACATCAAGGTCTGAGCCAAGAGTGCATCTCAACCGATATCTTGATGCACATGCCGGTCTACTAAAGTAGTCATACAATTCGCCCAGAGTCTATTTCCAGTGTGATCCGCTCCTCACACCTGAACATACTTATTTATAGAAGGGATCATCTAGGTCTAAATGGGGCTCTTTGTAAAGGCTAGCTGTAACAGTGTATTTTCTGCGCTTGCGTCGTGCGCATTACAGCTATGCCAGAAATATATATAAACGCCTTCCCACTAACAAAAGTTGCCCTCATCACTTCTCTCATCGTCTGTGAACATGAAGCTTGACTCTATTTTTGTCGTCACTTTTCTCAATGCGGTGGCTTTCGCTGCACCCAGTCACTCACCACGGATCACCATATCTGTCACCAACGATCTCACTGGGAGAAACGCTCTCACAACGATCCCAGCAAACGGACGCTTTCAGAACATCTCGGGTCTCTTCAAGAATTCAGCCATCGATGAGCACGGCCAAATTCTTGCTTCTAGTGCCCAGCTTATTGGTTTTGTGGAAAACGTATTCTGCTCTTTCAACAACAAGGATATCGTCATCCCTCTCAACAGTGCGGCAACATTTGCAGTGTTGGGTAGGGACCTAGAATTAGCGCCACTAGCTCCAACCCTGTTAAACAATTTTCAACTTCAGTGTCAGGTCTAGCAGAATATATAGCAACACTCTTAAATGAATTAGAAAAGTTGGATTCTTCTGTGCAAAATCGGATCCAAGAGCCCTCGGGCATAACTATTTGTCCTTACCCTAAGTTTTATATCGATACCAAGCTCTGAACTGGCAAGATAATCCCACCGAATGCTAGATTGGATAAAGAAACATGCAAGGAGTCAGAATGCAATGCTAAAACATCACCGGCTCTAAATTGAAGACATGAGTTAGGATACTGATTGATCTGGTTGTTGAGAAACGACGGACTCGTGATTACTAACTAGCGACTGTTTGCTAACGAACGTAAGTGATACAGTCCATCCCTCCGGGCCGGGATAGCTGCACTGCCGGGATAAGCGAGCAGTACCTTCACTTCGAGCAGCCGGAAATCACTACACGCGTTGAGGTTTGGTATACGTACCTGAAGATCGTAGGCCGTGGCTATTTCCGTACATTCTTAGCCCCTCGTAGCTAAAAATTACATTCGCATCGCCGTCTCTTTGCATGGTCTGTAGAGAGACTTTGTTTGCGATACAATTACGTATTGTCCTCACAGCGCCCTTCTGGCGCTGCCAATGCTAACAATATTGTTACAAAGCTCCTATTGGAAGTTTAGAACCCTACCACGATTTTCGCAAGCCATCCCTAGCCCTGTGTTGGCCGTGGCGCTGATTTTCATGCAGGGCCGCCACGCGGATCAGTACCTCCAATCGATGCAATCGCCAAACTTGGCTAGTGCGAGACAGCCCCGCACTTAGATAATCGCCGTTTTGTAACGCACGTGAGTGATCCCCGACAGATCTGTGGCTGTGCGGCGGCGTAGTTAGGTACTCGGACTATCATATAATCCGACCCGGATTGGGAGCAGGATAGACAGCCCTGGCATCAGATCGCGATCCGCTCTCGGGTACAATTCGAGACACTTTCTAATGTACGACTCTGTCTACCATGATAACGTTTGTAACCTAAACACATACCATTACTTCGCTCTCCGGCCTGAAGTCTACCGTCGATACCCCTGCTGACCCAACAAAAGCTTAACTCGTCCTCATGCTTCTCGAGCCCGTTATGACCGATATTGATAGACCGACCATCAGCCGAACGAGCTCGCGCAACAGACCGCGACTAGACCCCTTCAGCCACGATGAGGTAGGCGGGCCTTAGTGGCATGGTCGTGCAGGGCAGGGATTGGCATCGTTCCGAGTATCACGATCCAAGCCTGTACTTCGGCGGGTGGATCGTTGTTGCCAGAATATACAAACATGGAAAGGCTCTGGACGGCTGGGTGATACAGCTGTCGTACTGCCATGTCTTGGCCGATCCTTACATGAGCACTGCAGTTGCTAGAGCCGTGGAGAAGTGCTGGAGGTAAAGTTTGAAAGGTAAGGGTCGTTGCTGCTCATGCGTGCTCTCTAGAGCTAAATGCCATCCTCCATCGCGAGCGGTGGCCCTTGTGTGTCTTCCCACTGCGATTGAACCCGGACGCTCCTGGCAAAGCACTCCGTACACTAACCAATGCTTTGATTTACCCGAGTTCTTTCCCATTTTGCGAGAGCATCAATCTCTAGGGACAAGGTCCGGGCCAGTGCGGGTCGGCCATCCTTTTCTCTAGCGCCGCTAAGGCGTTCGCCCACTTTTTGTTCGCGCTATCATAAGCACGAAGCACTAACTCGCCACGATAGGAGGCGACATTTACACAGGCAAATCATGAACATAATACATAGACATCACATTTTCATGGTTGATCAATGAGTAAAGCCAAACTATTGCAATGTGCTTCCGCCACAATCACCCCGCCTCAAGCCCATCTGCCTTGCTGCGCCACTTTCAAGGGTGCACCGTCAGGCGCCAAGTGTATCTCAAAGATTCGCCAACATAACAACACCTGCTCCTAGTATCCTCAAGCCTGCTCAATGGCATGCCTACCTCTCCAAGTAAGCTTCCAGTTCCCATTCTCCTGTTTGATTGTTAACGTCGAAAGTTAGATCTGATACTCTCAGGAGTCGAATGAGCTGGCGTGCGCTAGTTGCCTCGCTCAGCCTGATGCCTTCGAGCCACTTCACAGACTTCGCTCCTCCTTCCCGCACCTGTTGAAGTACGTACGAGGCTATGCGTCTCTTGGAATGTATAGGCGACGGGTTTGCTCTTCAATACTTTGATGATTCCGACACCATCCCTCCCTATGCGATACTCTCACATACCTGGAAAGAGGGCCATGAGGTCACCTTCGATGAATTCACAAATAACATAGGAAGGGGAAAGGAAGGATATAAGAAGATCGAGTTTTGCGGGCAGCAGGCTAAAAGGAATGGTCTACAACACTTCTGGGTAGATACGTGCTGCATCAACAAGGCCAACAAAGCCGAGCTCTCACACGCAATCAACTCCATGTTCCGCTGGTACCGCAACGCAACTCGATGTTATGTTTACTTGTCAGATGTCCCTAGCTCTCCCTACAACACCAATAGCGATCTTGATTCCAGGTGGTGGGAATCCGACTTCCAGAATAGCAAGTGGTTTACTAGGGGCTGGACGCTCCAAGAGCTTCTTGCTCCGAGCTCGGTTGAGTTCTTCTCCTGCGAAGGCAGGCGGTTAGGCGATAAAAGATCGCTAATACGTCAAATACACACGGCAACTAGAATTCCCCAAGCGGCACTTCGAGGAGCACCCTTGTCGCAGTTCGACGTCAACCAACGGATGTCTTGGATAGAGCACCGCCAGACTAAGCTCGAAGAGGACAGAGCCTACTCGTTATTAGGCATCTTCGGTGTCTATATTCTAGCTATCTATGGTGAAGGGACAGCAAGCGCATTCAAGCGACTCATGGTCGAGATCAGCAAGCTACAGAAGTGCATCCAAGACTTACGCGCCACAGATTCGCGCGACGACAAGAAGCGCATCGAAAACACCAAGGGTGGCTTGCTGGAAGACTCGTACCGCTGGATTCTTGAGAACCCTGACTTTCGGCGGTGGCATGACAGTCAGGAAAGCCAATTACTGTGGATCAAAGGGGATCCTGGCAAGGGCAAGACAATGCTGCTCTGTGGCATCATCAATGAACTGAAGCAGTCGCTAGCCAAGACAGATATCCTGTCTTACTTCTTCTGCCAGGCCACGGACACGCGGATCAACAATGCCACAGCTGTGCTGCGGGGTTTGCTATACCTACTTGTCGATCAGCAACCTTCGCTCATCTCGCATATTCGGAAGCACGATCACGCAGGGAAAGCGCTATTTGAGGACGCGAACGCATGGATTGCCTTGACTGAGATCTTCACGAGTATCTTGCAGGACCCGAACTTAGGCAGCACGTACTTAGTCGTTGATGCGCTCGATGAGTGTATTGTGGACCTGCCTAAACTGCTAGACTTCATAGTTGCGCAGTCTTCTGCATCGCCTCGCGTCAAGTGGATCGTGTCGAGTCGGAACTGGCCAGACATCGAGGAACGGCTGGCAAAGGCGGGACAAAAAGTAAGACTGAGCCTAGAGCTGAATGCAAAGTCTGTGTCTGCCGCCGTTGACGCCTTCATTCAGCAGAAGGTACTCCAACTATCACAGGACAAAAAATACGACGACAAAACAAGAGAAGCTGTGCAGAATCACCTGTCCACGAACGCAGACGGCACTTTCCTCTGGGTAGCGTTGGTGTACCAGAACCTCAAAGATGTTCCAAAGCGGAATGTTATGAAGAAGTTGAGCGCCTTTCCGCCCGGCCTTGACTCTCTCTATGAGCGGATGATGCAGCAGCTAGGCAGCTCGGACGATGCCGATGCTTGCAAGGAAATCCTGGCTGTCGCTGCCACCGTGTATCGCCCTATTACTCTCGAGGAACTGGTTGCGCTCACTGAACAGCTCGAGGATGTTGCAGACGATCCTGAGTCAATACAAGAGATTATTGGTCACTGCGGGTCATTTCTCACGCTGCGGGAGAGCACTGTCTACTTTGTGCATCAATCAGCCAAGGACTTTCTACTCGCAAAGGCATCCAAGAGCGTCTTCCCGTCCGGGCAGGGGGAAGTTCACCGCGCACTCTTCGCAAGATCTCTCCATGTTATGTCTGTCTCACTTGGAAGAGATATGTATAACTTGCGTGACCGAGGCTGTCTTATTGAGCAAGTCAGACCCCCACAGCCAGATCCACTAGCGTCGTCGCGCTACTCGTGCATCTACTGGGTTGATCATCTTTGCGACTGGAACGACATCTCTTTAGCAGCCGATGTAGTTAATCTGCAGGACAGAGGTAATATTTACGAGTTTCTAAAGCAGAAATACCTTCCCTGGCTGGAGGCTCTGAGTCTTTGCAAGAGCGTGCCAAAGGGAGTAGTGTTGATGGCAAAACTTGAGAGCTTAATCCATGTAATACTTAAATGAACGCCTGACTTACGATGAGTGTATGCTAATGTTACCTAGAAACGAGCGAGCACTTCTACGCCTATATTTCAATTAGTTCGTGATGCTCGTCGGTTCATCATGTATCACAAGGCAGCAATAGAGAGCGCGCCTCTTCAGACATATGTGTCAGCACTTGTGTTCAGTCCAAGGCAGAGCTTGATACGGAATCTATTCCAAGACGAAGCACCTGACTGGCTCACGGTAAAACCGACTATGTTGGACGAATGGGGAGCCTGCCTGCAGACGCTCGAGGGCCACAGCAGTTCGGTCACCTCGGTGGCCTTCTCTCGCGACTCGACCCGGATCGCGTCGGCGTCGGGGGACAGCACGGTCAAGATCTGGGATGCCAGCAGCGGCGAGTGCCTGCAGACGCTCGAGGGCCACAGCAGTTCGGTCACCTCGGTGGCCTTCTCTCGCGACTCGACCCGGATCGCGTCGGCGTCGGGGGACAGCACGGTCAAGATCTGGGATGCCAGCAGCGGCGAGTGCCTGCAGACGCTCGAGGGCCACAGCAGTTCGGTCACCTCGGTGGCCTTCTCTCGCGACTCGACCCGGATCGCGTCGGCGTCGTGGGACAGCACGGTCAAGATCTGGGACGCCGGCAGCAGCGAGTGCCTGCAGACGTTCAAGGGCCACAGCAGGGCTGTCAGCTCGGTAGCCTTCTCTCACGACTCGACCCAGATCGCGTCGGCGTCGAGGGACAGGACGGTCAAGATCTGGGACGCCAGGAGCGGCGCCTGCCTACAGACACTCGAGGGCCATAGCGGTTGGGTCAGCTCGGTGGCCTTCTCTCGCGACTCGACCCGGATCGCGTCGGCGTCGAGGGACAGGACGGTCAAGATCTGGGACGCCGGCAGCGGCGAGTGCCTGCAGACGCTCGAGGTTCGTAGGTCTCTCCTAGATCTATCGTTTAATTCTACTGGCACCTGTCTTTACACTGATATTGGTGCTATCGTTATCGGTGGCTCTGCAGCATCAAATCGTATGACAGCTGTTACGAAGCCTCAACCTCCTCAGCACCAGTATACAGCACTGAGTGCGGATAGCACATGGATAACATATAACTCAGAGAGAGTACTGTGGCTACCCTCGGAGTATCGCCCGTCATCCTCTGATGTGTCAGGAAGAACAATTGGAATCGGTGTTGGAAGTGGAAAAATGTGGATATGTGACGTTAACCTTTGACAAGGTTCATCACTAGGTTTCATTAGCACTGAATCATTTAGTGTTCTCTTTCTTTCATCATTTCTTTATTATTCTCTTTCTTTCAGAGGAGGCCGGGGATCAAGATGAATATATAGTTGATAATTTGCCACACGGAATCTTCGAGAAGTTCTTCGTTAATGACAGGGCCCTTTTGCCACAATACTACAAGCGAAGAGGTGAACACCTTGACCACACTAGCAAGGAGGACGGCCGACCCGCTCCTGCTTGGACCTTGTCCCTAGAGATTGAGGCTCTCGCAATATGGGAACGAACTCGGGTAGATCAAAGCATTGGATAGTGTACGGAGTGCTTTGCCAGGAACGTCAGGGCCTAATCGCATGGCATTTAGCTCTAGAGAGCACGCATGAGCAGCAACGATCCTCACCTTTCAAACTTTACCTCCAGCTCTTCTCCACGGCTCTAGTAATTGCAGTGCTCATGTAAGGATCCGGCCAAGACATGGCAGTACGACAGCTGTATCACCCAGCCGTCCAGAGCCTTTCCATATTTGTATATCCTGGCAACAATGATCCACCCGCCGAAGTACAGGCTTGGATCATGATACTCGGAACGATGCCAATCCCTGCCCTGCACGACCATGCCACTAAGGCCCGCCTCCCCCATCTAGCTGAAGGCCTAGTCGCGTTCCGTTGCGCGAGCGCATTCGGCTGATGGTCGGTCTATCGATCGGTCGCAATGGGCTTGAGAAGCATAAGGACAAGGCAGGCATTTGTTCGGTCAGCAGAGTGATCGACGATAGACTTCAAGCTTTTGGGTGGTGAATGCTACTGGGGTAGACTGAGCCGTACATTGGACAGTGTCGCGAATTGTGCACGAAAGCGGATCGCGATCTGCTGCCAGGGCTGTCCATCCTGCTCCCAATCCGGGTCGGATTATATGATAGTCCGAGTGCTTAGCCTACGCCGCTGCACAGCCACAGATCTATCAGTCATCACTCACGTGCATTACAGAACGACGATTATCCAAGTGCGGGCTGTCTCGCACTAGCCAAGTTTGGCAACTGCATCGATTGGAGGTACTGATCCGCGTGGCGACCCTGCATGAAAATCAGCGCCACGGCCAACACAGGGCTAGGGATGGCTTGCGAAAATCGTGGTAGGGTTCTAAACTTCCAATAGGAGCTTTGTAACAATATTGTTAGCATTGGCAGCGCCAGAAGGGCGCTGTAGAGACAATAGGTGATTTCATCGCAAATACAGTCTCTATACAGACCATGCGAAGAGACGGCGACGCGAATGTAATTTTTAGCTACGAATGGTTAAGAATGTACGGAAATAGCCACAGCATACGATCTTAAGGTACGTATGCCAAACCTCAACACGTGTAGTGATTTCCGGCTGCTCGAAGTCAAAGTACTGCTCGCTTATCCCGGTAGTGCAGCTATCCCGGTCCGAAGGGATAGACTGTAACCCAAGCGATACGTTTATGCCGCCTTTTTCGTCTTCCCATCGCTAACAATGCCTTTTCCCACGCTTGCTACTCCGGTGGCTTCTACTTCCCTTCCCGGCGGGTTCTCAATAGCACCAGGTACCCCACTCTTCTCACCATGCAACATCTGGAACCATGGTTCATACACCTTCTCGTACCGTCTCGCAATCTCTCCGCTTTTGTATTCTGGATGTCCCCAAGAGATAATCTCATCGTGCGCTGCCTCCAGCGTCTCTCCAGTTCGTTTGTTATCCGCATCATCGAGAAAGATGTCGTATCCAGCTATCAAGTTGGACTTTAAGGTCAGGTGTTCAGGCAGAAAGGCTTCGCTGAAGTCGGGCATAGCAGTGGTATTGACCGGGCCTGGCATTATGCAATTGATCGTGATATTCTCCTTCTTTTGCAGCAAAAAGCCGGTAGTCTTGACCCATTGATGGATTGCAGCCTTTGCGGAGCAGTACTCGGGGAATGTTGCACACGGATAGACTCCAATCATGCTGCCGGTCGCAATGATCTTGCCGCTTCCCGCAGGGCTGTGACGCATGAAGTGGGTTGCCAGTACGGTGCCGTATATTAGTCCCTTGAATACGGTGTCTGTACAACTGGTATCGGGCTCGGGTGGCAGGTCGCCAATGGCTATACTTCGACGTCCGAGATTGTATACCGATCCCCGATCCACACAACCAGCATTGGCGATCAGAACATCAAGACGAAACCATTTCTTCCAGACGGCTTGGAATAGCTCTTGTTGAGACTGATAGGATTTTACGTCGCAATGGACAAAAATTGCCGACTCTTGGGAGTCGTCAAGAGAGTTCGCCATAGCCTGGCCATGTTCATCGTGACAATCGCAGAGCGCAACGCGATAGCCCCGGTCGTGTAGATTCTTGGCTAGCCAGGAGCCGATGCCACGCTGCAAATCTAGGTTAGTCAGGATTCAGCCCTTGTGACAATGGAGGGCTGACTGACGGCGGCACCTGTGACGATGGCTACTTTCTGCTCACCTTCCGTGCTGAACATGTTGCTTGGTATAGTTAGTAGACGGACCTTGCTATGTTATATTTATAAATATGGAGGCCTTCAAGAAGCTGTTGGTCGTTCGTTGACTTTGTTCAGAACGAAGTACTTGGGCCAAGACAAGCTACTTGAGGCAAACTACCTGGGCCAAGATAGGCCATTCCAGGTGAACGACTTGGAATAACCAAGCGTTTTACGTAGTTAAACCACTTAGGATGGTATCCCTTCCTTCTAGAATCAAGAATGGTTGTATTACTGTACCATATGGCTAGCAGTAAAATCTTGTTTCCCGCCCTCAAGCCAGGATCTCGTTCTACAATGTACGATGCGTGAAAGCTTTATTCCCACTGTATCTGTTTGTTTGTGCAACTTTTCACGACCATCAGATACTGTACAAGCTAAATGTGTAGACTATTGGTAGAAATCTTAGAAGGACGTTCATGTTGGGCGAACGAAGTTGTATAGGATACATGCATCCGGCTTTGGCCTGTGTTGGAAAAGATTTACACTGGGCTTAATAGAACTTCAATTCAGTCGGGAAGTCGTTTCGAGCTACTGCTACATTTGGCTAGTTTATGAATTCAAAATAGGCTATAATGTTACGTAGATCACTCCGCCACCTAAGTTTTTCAGTCAAGCGACCTATTTCGTTTATGTAAGGTTTTGTTAGTGAGAAAATACCACGAAAATCCTTAATTTATGGACAAATAGTGGGATTTGGAACATGGAACTTCATGCACACTCTACTTGTGGTCCTTCTTGAGTGTTTTTGTCGGACTAATATTAGTAGTCTCTTTTTTGGGCTTGCCAAGAACATACTTTTGCGATTTGCAACCTAATCCCGTAAAACGAGCAGGGTTTTGTTATATGTTATATCTGATCAGGTATTCTGAGAACTAGAATGTAATCAACGAGTCAATAACTTTTTCTCATTTTTTTCAAACCAGCAGTCTTATCTTTACCAATCTATCCCATACATCTCTCTAAATATGGCCGGTCAACGGTCATTTTACGCCAGTTCCGCCCAAGCGCAGGTGAGTTGAAAAATCACATTAGTGTTTATACCCATTAACTTGTCAGTCATTTCAGCCGGACCCCAACGGAGGGCTTTCAGGGGCTCTTGATGGCTCCCAAGTCCGTCCCGTTGCCATCGACAACCAGCTTTTCGTTATCGACGGAATGCTTTACGAAGCCCTTCGAACCATTGGGAAAACTCGCAAAGACTTACATAACGCTCGGGTTGCTTTCGCGACACAAGAGCATGCATACCATGAAGAGCAGAAAAACTGGGCTTTACGCGCTGAAGCGGGAAGCGCCCTACAAGCCCATTGTCAACAACTACAGGAAATACTTCGGAAAAAAGACATTGAGCTTGAGGAATACCGCCAACTGGTTAAAGCGTACGCATCGGACGGGCGTTTTGAATCGAGCCGGGACACTATGGAGCCTGCCTGGTCGAACGACGAACTAAATGCCCAGGTCGCCGATCATATGGTGGGAACTTCGGACACAACACATGACCCATGGAAGTTTCATGCTGTCCAAGAACGGCATAAGGCATTGGTAGATGTTCTGACCGAGGCCAATGCAGCGGACCGAAGAACCAGCGGGATAGAAAGTATTTGTCATACGGTGGAGAGTGAAGAGCCGGCAACAGCATTATTGGAATCTCCAGAAGTAGATAGGTATCAGTGTGAAGAATCCACGGCTAAAAATCGAGGAGCTTCCAAGAAGGGTAGAAGGCGTCGTCGAAACTGAATTACATCCTCTTAAGGAAGCCACACATGGATTCTTGACTGCAAATGAAACTGTTCCAGTCCAGAGCGCATTTTAAGTCATTATACTTCACATAAATATCCGCCACGGAGACATATCTCTTTGAATTAATATCTCGGTCTACTTAGACGCTTGCTTGGTATTCGTTATGGACTAATCAAAATTGAAATAATGTGGTTTTAGTAACTAATCCGCTGTTGGTAGAAAGTTGTATGAAAACGTCGATTGTAACAACTGTACACTTTGCGAGTTTAGATAATCTAAATTCAACGTAGTTCGATCCGTTTTCTAGGTGATCTCTATAGATAACTATGTAAACCTATAGTGCAGAGAATATAAGTTATCATTCAAATATATATTAAAATTGTTTCTATGAAGTTTCTCACGGTACGGCTTTCTGAACGCTAACCTACCAATCTAAGTACCATGAAAGGAAACGTTAGGAACGTTAACTTCCATACTGGGAAATAAGGCACAGCTCACAGTACTACTATGCGTGTAATTGCTATGGCTAAATTTCACTGCACAAGCATGTTAGCGCACAAATTTGATGTATACTGAGACTACTTACACATTGAAACCCTTCCAATTGCCATTTCTTATGGTCATTTCCATGTCCCTGCAACGTACCGCAATGTTTCAAAAAGTGAGTCCTCAAGGTAACGTTAGAGGTGTTCGCACCCAATTTGAGCATTGATGTGTTACAGTAGAAGCAATTTGGAGCAATGCTAGTGAGACTAGCTGGTCAGCATTATGTTTGGAGATACAACAATGTAAGCAGTAAGCCTAAAGTGACATCGGTCGAGGGAGAGAATGAGATCATAGAGACTTCGGGCGAGAAAATACTTGGGGCAAAATACTTGGGGCAAAATACTTGGGTGGAGGCGAGCAGTATACTTAGAGTGGCCGAGCAGGTGCAAATTAGGAGAAAGCAAGCGAAAAAAGGGTAGCGGGTAGTGGTGGATTGGCAAGTGGATGAAGAGCAGTGAGTGAACGTCGGTGACTGATAGCTGACAATAACCATGCTTAGATCGACCTGGAACTAATTTTGATTTCAATGTCTAGTTGTGGCGATACTTTACTTAGAGATATATTTGAAAGGTTGAACGAACACTGCGGTGTGCATTCAGCTATCTGCAGAAGAAAATCATGAAGACGAGACAGCAACTCAATGACGAGAATTTTCGACGACAGAAACTCACATTAGCCAAGAAGGGAGATAGGCTGAAGGAAGAATTTGGAGCGGATGTTTTTATCTTGGTACGGCGAAAAGGAAGACTGATGGTATACACCTCTTGCGATTCACTCGATGATCCTCAGTGGCCATTACTACCCGAGAAAATCAAAGGCTACTATCCATTACCGGTCATTCAAACACATAAGAGATAAAAGTTCGGCAAGAGAAGATAAAAGACTGCTACAAAGACCGCTACAAAAAGCAAATCAATAAAGTCGGGGCCCAATCTCACTCTCTTTCGTTAATACACTTCGATTGGGCGGATAGCCTACCCGTGCATCAGCTTGTTCTAGCTATCGGTCCAGTCGGTCTCTCAGCATTCTACCGGAGCCTAGGATCAATGCACGAAAGATCAGTTCTGCACTACGATGGTGGCGTCAGAGTGCCTCCAGCTGTAGGTTTCTGCCGTATCAAGGGCTACTTGGCACTGTTTAATCCTGAGGGTGTTCGTGAAAAGGTTTAGGGCGTAGCCATCACCGCTTCTCTGTTTGTCGTCCTTCATTTCGTTTCCTAGGTGGTAGCTGACTCGGCATCTGGCTCTGGCTCAGTTACTAGGAAGTGCAGCGACATCTCTGAATAAACCGAATTCATATGCTCGTTCCACGCAGAAATGCTAGTGATGTAGACTGGTGACCTTAGTGCATTATTCGGGCTGCTGTTGCAGCCAAGGCACGATATTGGAATGGAAGACAGGGTCGGGAGATGCTTCATCCTGAGGAAGATCATATCGAGTCGATAGAGTGACCAGTCACCCGGAGTGAGCGTTACGCTTTCGTTCATCAGCCCCTTTACGCTTTTTTCTTGTCTCGCTAATTGTCATAGAAGCAAGTACTGCACCTCATGGTTCTATCACTCAAATACTGATCTCGATTTAATTCTAAAGCAAGCAAAGCAGCCAATGAGTGAAGCTTGGTTCTAAACGAAGTGGCTTTGTTTACTTGGCCTGTGGTACTTTTAGTGAAACGTGTACGCAATCTAGCTCTATGCGGAGCAGGTTATATTTCTTACGTGCAATGTATTCCGCTATGGGTATATTAAGTGTCTATTCGATAGGCGTGGCGAGAATCCGTTGTCTTGCTTATGCAAATCAGGTAGCTTAAGTTGAGCTAATGCGAAGCTCTTACTTAATTGCCACTTATTTTCGCCGATTCCGCATCTGTATTTTGCATATGTCAGAGGAAAAAGCTAAACTTACCCATCTGTGTATACTATGTAGTCTTGATTCAGCTTCTCCAGGATTCCCAGTTCAGAATTTAATCCTTATCCTCTGCTCTGTCAAATGCTGGTTTCCGTAATTCATCTGGCTGCAAATACTGCACAAATTCTGCATATTGATCCTTCCTGTATGTTTTGTAGGTCCAATCAAGGATCTTCGAGAACATGGTTTTCGAAACTCCATCTACTAATAAAAATAGAACACCAGGAAGCAAGTATTTCAATACGTTCTCGGCATCAGAAGGTAACATGGGGTTGTAGAGCGTCACAGTACTATCAAGTTGTTCAGACTAAAGAAAAAACATGGAGGGTGGGTGGAGCGATGCATGTTTCTGAAATATTTCGGCCCTGCGCTTGGTTTGGGTATTGATGAAAACTGCCAGCGGGTAGAAAGCCATTGATTATGAGATTTCTGATCGGAGGGTGCAAAGGTAAATACTAACTAAATAGCTTTGCCAATGCGCGAGTTTGACCTCGCTCACTTGGCCAATTCAGAGCGTTTGGAGATGCGCGGGGCATCTCATTTATAACCGAATAGCAGAAAAAATAGGCAAGCTTCATATAGGCGCGTTGAAATTGAAGAACGATTCAAACTTTGGAGGAGAGAAAGGATGTGAGGCCCAACCAGGCGACTCAGCACCTGTGCAGAAAGTCAGTTTACCTAGCCCACAGTGTATGAATGGCGTAACGTCACAAAATAACCGTCCCATGCCATGGGCTTGATAAGTTATTTGGTAAGACTGAATACTAGATACGAAGGATGTGTCAGCCTCCACGACAATTGTTGAGGTGGCTCTGTGTTAACAAGAAACTACTGCTACAGTTACGTTAACTTTAGAAAGTACTTGGGGAGCTCATTCAGAGGCTAAAAACTAACTTAGTGAACGAAGTTACATTTAGAACTAGTAAATTGACGAATCGATAAATAGCGCGAGTTCGACCTTTGCAAAGACTAGTGAACGTTTATTTTTATAAGGTGGAGAATGTACTCTAGTACTTACCCTACTTCCCTCTCCCCCATGCATCTAGGGGCAACCGCCGACGCGATTCTATTTTGTGAACCCAGAAACATAGTCCACTTCCTCCCTCAACTTCATTCTTGGCTCATCGGTGCCGGAATGCCACAACTTAACGTGCCAGAGACTGCGCTAGGAAAATTACTGAGACGCCTGAACGAATTTCAAGACATTCTATCACTTCCATTTGACTCGGCTAGTAGAAATATCATTAAGTATGAAGAGCTTCTAGCTAGCGACGGATGAGTTGCTTTACTCCTATGCTTGCAGTCACTTGTTAAAACAATGCCGTAGCATTCATAAACTATCTGCTCATATGAATGTCCTACGAAAAGCATATACAGAGAAATCCGCTCGAAATAGAGCACTAGACCTGTGAGCTCCACAGTTGAATGTTGCTCTGAACCTGACGCTAATACTCTGTAATATAGTCGTCTAGAAGCTGTCATTCGTCAATATTCGCGGGTGTGGAATATTGCGTTTGCCACGTATACGACATCGAGTCTTCCTCAAGAACTCTGCGACTTAATCTACGCAGAGATTTGGACAGAGGGTTACATACTGGGGACTTGTCACATGATGGTGGGCACACTCCAAGGCCTAAACAACTGGCCTGTCCCCCACGTTGTAGACGCATCATTCGTTGGTCGAGAGGTAGCCTTAGGAGTTGTGGCAGCTTATTATGTTGCCGCTCCTCATTTTGTGGCAGCTTTTGACCCATGTCAGCTACATCAGATCGCCTGCCTAGTGTATGACGATGTTTTTAAAGTAGGACTTAAACCGGAGACTGTGCTTAGGGCGATGAATATCAAACTCAAAATGGGCTGCTTGGTACTCAAAAACGAGCCGGATTATACCCCTCTCGAGGAGATTGAACTTTCTTTTCTACCGCTGCTCGACATCAAGAGGCAAGAAGGGTTTAACTTGAACATTGAGCTCTCTCAGCGTCACATCCGAATCAGTATCTGGAGAGAGTTCATTGATATGCTTAGACCAATCATATTACAAATTGAGAGTATGGGTGCGAGCGTTGATATAATCTGGTCGTACGATGGGCGTGGTGGTGGCCTTTTTGATGAACCGATACCTTTCAGCAAAGAAATTCAAAATTCTGTTAGGCACTCGATCCAGCAGCCTCGGTCCGATTGGAAGGAGCATTTGATTCAGCATTTAGATAGCGTAAGGTGAATGGAACGCACATACAAGGCCGGTGCTAAATCTTTTATCAGGAACCAATGATTCTCGATTATCACAGGGATTATCGGCACGAGGAAAGTGCAAGCTATGTTTCACCAGATGCCATCACGGACGACGAAGATGAAATTGATAACATTTCGAATAGTTCGTTGTAGGAGCAAATGGTAAAAACGAGGGATTTGCATGAATGTTCATCTTTTCAGCGTCTTTTCAGCGTCTTCAAATGTTGTGCTTGGCGGACTGGGATATATCATTGTTTGTGGCAACTTTGATCTTCGTCTCTGGTGGTTTTGTCGTAGCTCCCCAAGTATTTCTCGACTGAGTACACTGAAAGGTAACCGAGGTGGTGCATTATGGGAAATTTGACTTGCCCCAACCACAGTTAGGTCTTCTCAGGTAGTGAGGCAGTCTACTACTCTAGAATATAATCATCCTCGTTACTCAATCGCTTCGATGATGCTCCACGTGCGCAAAGGAAACAGGTATCTGTTTCATATCACTTCCAATCACAAAACGCAATATTTGACGTTCCAAAGTTAGGATACAATGACAATGCGGTCTGTACAGGACCCCTGCGTGACAGGTGGCATGTATAAAGTCTGTTGGTAACCATTCTCCACAGGCTGTATGTAATACGCCTCGTTGAGCCCTACTACTTTCTTTTCGGCTTTGCAACTCTCTTGGCTGGTTCTATGCACGCTCCATTCTGATTGATACCTGCTCCCCCTTGGCACCAAGCGGTGCAGCCTCGATTATGTGCCTTCACCCCGTCAAATTGTAGACAGGGGCAGCGCTCTTGCTTGCACCTACCTCGACAGTCACAATGTAGGACAGCCGCATCTTTGGCCCACGCGACAAGTCGGTCCACACTTTCGCAGTCGCCATCCTCAAAGCTGCCCCAGATTGGGGATTCTCTGCTCTGAGACTCGACGATCCGCCGCCGGAGTCGGTCCAATATGTCGGGTAGCTGCCGTGGCATAAGCTCGTTGGAAGTCAGTCCGTTGGAGAGCATGAATCGGAGGTTTTCCATTAAGCTCGCAATCTTCCGCTCGGGCCACACCATACCTCCCATCATGAGCGAATCCTCAATAGTCAAGACGGCATGTATGACTGGGTAGCCGGGCCTCATCATGATAGTATCGCCTGGGCGGAGAAACACGCCTTTTACTGAGCCCTGCGGTGGAGCCCACTTTGCACCGTCCTTTGCGTACTGCTCCATATTCGCAGGATCTTGATCGCCGCAGTAGAAGAGCCATAGCTTTCCACCGCTCACCACTCGCCCCCAGGTGCCATTCAGTATATCCGTGTGGTACGGTGAGTATGATCCCCGGTATCCAAACAGAAGCCATCTCAGACATGCTTCCAAGTCCTTCACAGTTTGGTCTGTCGAGTACTCCTTGCCAGGCGTTGGAATAGCTATATTGCCTCCTTTGGGCGTTCTGCGTGGGACAGGGATGCTCGTCCGGGGTTGAGCCGCAAGGAACGATAGGAGACGGTAGCCTAACAATGTTATTGCCTCAGGCTCCTGGAATGCCATTCCAAGGGTTGCTCCACTAAGATTCAGATAATTCTCTGGATATGGCAGGTCTGGAGCAATGCGGCGGGTAGTTTGGCCTGCTTCCCTGCTTCGGATGTTGTCGAGGAAGGTGCGCACATTAGTCCTGTTGGTGTATTCCCTGGCCTCGATTGAAGAGGGATCCGTATTTCCTCTGTGGCCATGAGCAGCAGATCGAGCCAGGTCCGCAGCATTTGCCCGCCTGACTTCCTCTTCTTCAGTCAATCGTCGGTAGTTCTGGGATTCGACCTCGCTCTCTTCCCAGCCCTCTGATCCTAACGTTGCCTTGAACTGTTGCAATGTGTCGTCGCAGGCGTCGATGAGATTTGGAGGGGAGGTAGCCGCAGGAATGACTAGCACACTGCATTGGTCTGGTAGTGATTTCCGTCTGTCGTGGAGATGGCGCAATTGCTCATGGGATATTGCTAGGACTGGACAGCCACCGACATCGCCATCTAAGCCTACTATGTGATCGCCGGGAGACAACGCAGCCTCTGATGAGCCAACGTACTTAGGGGACAGTGTTGCGATTCGAGCAAATATTTCGTTCCTCCCAGGCCCAACTAACGTGCACTGCCGATGTAACTCCAGGTAACCATCTAGTAGCCAGTCTTCTTCCACTTGTCTACCACCATCAAAGAGCCGTGTTCTATCGTAGCGGTTAACGAATGCCGATATCTCGACGAACAGATCATCAATCGATCGCTGATGGGGAGCTCGCATGATCTCACCAAGCCTGCGCTGTGATGGGTTCGTAATAGATCCCAACGTATGCGCTGCTTCGCGCACCACCATATCAGGCTTTAGTTGTTTGGTTGCTCTTGCTTTTGTACTGGCAGGATTCGCAGTATTTTCCCATGATTCCGCGCTTTTTAGATTCAAAGAGGCGCAATTCCCTAATGTTGAAGCATCTCTTACACGCCTTCCACTCTGGACCGCGCTCTTTTGCAGTAATGCATGCCTTGTCGTACCTCTCTTTTGCTGGACACTGTTTCCTTTGACACGCTTTACTCTGACAGCGTTGGTTTTGATGCACTGCAGGACGAATGCGGCAGACTGTACACAGAAGCCTCTTACATTCGGGACATGTCTTGTAATAATCTCTTCCTCTCTTTTTTCCACAGATATTGCATTGCAATCTATCCTCCATGTTTAGGATGCTAGCCGAGTAATCAGCCTGCTACAATCTAGACAGACTTAGTTGTAGCAGGATAGGCGACGATGGGGATGGGAATGGCGACGATGGGGGAGCGGGCGGAGGCCTGTGCCCCTAGCCATTGATTCCCTTGGCACGTCCAAACGTGGCCTAGCTCCCCGAGTTGTTTCCCCACTGACGTATCGGCTCAAGTAATGTCGCCACCTTTGGCCGGATACAGCCATGCGCGGACTTCTTAATGTTTGACATTTGTACGATGCATCCGTTCCTACTTTTCATTCGTAGGGAATAAAGTATTTACCGATTAGAGCATCCCAGGTACAAGTAACAGAGAGGTGCCACATCTGTATCATTATTCTTCACAGTAACCTTCTTGACAAATCGGCTCATAACGTACAAATCTATAGTTGCTCACTTTAATGCTTGAAGGTAAAGTGTAAATATAGCCACAGCGAGGTACACTTCCATTCAATTACATGATAGGGCCCAAGTGGTAGGGGTGTAAATAGTTACAGTAATGAATAAGCCGACATCAATCTCTAAGAGTATCGCGGTGACGGTACTACGCTTTTATCATTTTCCCATCTTGTCCCTGGTCAGTTCTCATATTTCTAAAATGTTTCCCACAGTCCAAATTTGACACCAGTAGGTCATGTCGTGAAAGGTTTAGTAGAGAATACGCGAGTAACGTTAGTCCAGATTTTTAGATACGCTGCCTCAACAAGTCGATGGAGATCAGAATAGACAATTGAGATTTTCTCTGCATTGAAATCGATCAAATTCTCAGCTGTTCTAGTGCTATTCATAGGAGGAGGCGACGCTGTATCGAAACTTAGAACATCAAAGTTGGGACATCATTTGATGTGCGCACTGACAGCTAGATAGTTAATAGTATAGTTTGATTGAATTTGATGTTAAATGTATTTGTCCAGCATTGGTTGGATGAGTAGGACGAAAAATGACCTGTAACCTATTATTCAACCACGGCATCTGGAAGGATTCATACAAGCGTGGTGCGCGAATTTCCATGGCTGAAAAAACTATTTGGGCCACGAAGATACTCAGGGCGCCAAAATACTTGGGTATCAAAATACTTGAGGAGTGGAGCTATCCGGGGGCTTAATAGGGCTAGAGCGCCAGATTAAATCCCTCACGTAGATCATTTCAGCCCGCTTAGTAGCAGGTACTACAGTAATAACTATATATAAGGCAAAAGGAAATAAAAATATGAAACCATGGGTTAGTCAGAGCATTTGATACCCAAACTCAGCGCAGTACAGAAAACAAACAAGCGACGCACCATCCCAGCTATCAGTGCCCCTATGCCGTTCCGATTTCGGACAAACCCTCTTGGAGCAACTGTACAATGACATTTGAAAGCAGCTCAGGATGGACATCTGGAATTGTCTTCTCAGGACCATCACCTGGTCTCCCAATGATGTAGTGGCCAACCTTCTTTCCTCCTATCAATATTTCCTGTTCATGCGGTTGGTAGATGTGCTTAACGAAATCATACTCCTGCAATGGACAGAGTAAACCGGCAACGACATCATACAGTGTCATCCCAACAAATGGCTGAATATCCTCAAATGCTTCAGGTAGTGCGCCTCCACGAGCCTCACGCCAACGTGGATGTCTATTAGCATACCATCCTTTGTCCATATGGGGTCTGAATCTCCTCTCTGGATCAGCAGCATCGTCATAGTACTTCCGCTCCTGCTCTCCAAAGGCGTGGTAGACATATCGTGCCGCTGGATGACCCCTATCGGCGGCTTCGCGGAAGACTTGTGAGCTAATAGTAGCCTTGACCGCGGAGAACCGTGTTGCGGTGTAGGTGGAGATATTACCTCGACGGAGCCATTCGTACACATGAGTTGTTGCGTCACGGTCATAGCTGTTGTTGACGGCTGCCATATCCGGAACGAGAGTCTTGACGTGTTCGTGATCGGCCTCCCACGCCCCTTGGAAGAAGAAAGAAGAGACGGTCGTTTCGAGTAGAGACTCATGTCGTTTAATGAGCTCTGAAAGATCGCGAAGTGATGTGACGACTATCATATTGCACCGTTCCTCGTTCTCCTTCAGGGTTTCAAGCTTTTCGACTATAGCGCTCTCTCCGTTGAGAATTGTACCCAGTGGTTCGCCAACCCCCTCGAATTCGTAGTGATATAAGTTGACACCCTCATCGGTACCATCGGAGCCACGTGCAACCGGCACGTCAGGTGCTCCCATTTTCTCAAAGATGAACTTCGCTGCCCTGGCTCGTGATTCGGTCGGTTTGACGTTAGTAACAACAAGCAGGACTTCAACGACTTTGATCCTATGCAAGTAGGCGAGAACCACGAGAAGAGCTGCGTCATCGATATCTCGTCCGACGTCGGTAAAGACAATTATCTTTGCTGGCTTTCGTCCGCTGTTCTTTGGGCCAGGATTCTTCAATTCTTGAACGATCGCTTCGGCGGAAGTAGGTACCTCTTCGGAGAGATACCTTTCAATCCCATGGCTTATTATTTCCTGGAGAGAGGGCAGTGTGATTGCTTCCACAATCGCTCCACGTGTTCCTTTGGTGGCGCTCGCGAGAGTAGATATTCCTCGGTCGAATTTCATGCAGGTTAGAAAACTCAGTTGAGCTTCTGAACTCTTCATTTCGTCCAGAATTTTCCCCCCTTCAATTGGTGATAGGCCTTGAACAACCTCCAATCGATCGTTGTTGCTCAATTTTGGGAAGATGTTGGCGCGCTGCTGAGGGCTTGCACCGTGCCATTCAGATTTTTGATCTTGATAAGGCATTTTAGAAGGAACTATTCAAACAAAAAACGATGAAGCTTTAGGAGAGTCAGGACAGAAAGTATTCTGAAGAGACAGATATATATCATTTTCAACTGGAGCCTAGACATGGTCCACTCCTCCATTGTGAACTAGCCTAGTTCTGGGCCATCCCAACGTGACCCAAAACTGGGATTCTCATGCTGAACAAATTTAACTCGAGTCTACCTCGCATTATTCAGTGCCCAGGTATCTGCGATACGGCCTTCTTCATTGATCATGTAGCAAAGAGCACTTTCAGTAGTTACTTGCCCGTCTCAGAGCGCTGGCTACCCTGGCCAAAGCCACAATTTATGCGTTGTCATGATGGCTTGGTAGTTCCGATGGCTAGTAAGACACGACATCTGAGACCTATGCTTGCATATTCTCGAAGGCCTTTCCGTTCCGGAAGGCCAATGTGGCTGTTTGGAAGCGAACAGTCTGCCTATTGACCGTAAGACCATTGCATTTGTTGTTGCGAGCTAATCGAACACAACCGAAAATATACCGTTGATGACAACGCAGGAAAAGAAAGTTCGAAAGTAGGCCACTGAGGGCATTATATTGAATTGAGTTTTGCTCTAAGTAGTTCGAGCATCTACTGCGAGAAGAGATGCTATACATTGGTCTTCCTTTCGCAATATTGTAGCATAGTCGACAGATTGTTAACGTACCCTTCTTGAGAACATCGCTAATAATATGGACCCAGATCAGGAACATCGTCTTTTAGGCTAGATGCAACGCATTGCTGGAAGATAAATCATTATCAGAGAATCACATCATAGGCCTTGAATCAACACAAGACGATGTTTGAACCCACTGTCTTGCCAATGTACTCTTAGACATGGGTGATGTTTTCATAGGGATTTTTGATAGTTAAATTTATATAGAGATGATCCACGTCAACTTGCCAAGTTAAATTTACCCAACTTACTACTTTCCCGAACTTGTCCTGATTCATAAATCCTTATGGCTCACCATTCTCGACTACTTCCTTGTCGTGCGATGTCATTATCCTATTTAAAATACGGTCATACACAATTGTTAGGGTCAGCATTGTCACTCCCCATACAGTAATTATGGTGATAGTGATTTTAGCGGTTACTGAGAAGTGGCGATCCTGCGTAGTTAGGACACTAACAACTGTTGTGAGTAGGCCAATAAGGGAATGTGACAGCCCTGGCCTTTCGAGTCTATCAGCGACATCAATTGTGCTGGTTGGCCCACTTACAAGAAGATACGAGTAATCAGCCAAACGTAATTTCTCCGCCACCTCCACCATAACCATAATGTCCCTGCGATTCCAATAAAACATGAAAGACCAGCAAGAGGCAGTAGTTGAACGTTACGGACAGTTTCTTGAATGATCTGTCCCTCTTTACTTCCTTTAAGGCTATCTGAGCTCTGAAGTGAGGTGAACGTATTAGGAAAAACAACGTAACCGGCAAGCGTGAGCCAAGCAAAGAAGCCAGCACAAATGTTATATCGCTGTCGAGCTTGATTAGCCTTGATGGACATTACCATGTATGGCGTTTGCATTGGTGGTGCCTTATGCGGCGCTTCATCGGAGCCGTGAAACTCGGTCGGCGAAGATCGATCCCGAGCATTTTTAGTGTCAAAGGTATCCTTTTCATTCATGATGGGTTTTCAACACTCAAGGCAGTTCAGGCAACTCAAGTTGTCTTTAATATTCCACAAAGGCCTGTTTCTGGGCTGTTTGGCTAATAGCAATTCCATGGCCCGAAAGTGGGCCATGTTGCTATTACTGCTATGGTGCGCTTCCCCTTTTTAGTGATTTATTCTTGATCTAATTTACTACGGTAAATTACTCACCTCCTGTAAACAATAGTCATGTCGAAAATGATACAATACCGCTAGCGCTCGAGAACATACTCAGAATGTGACCTGGCACACCACCCACTCTTGCGGGCTCCACGATCACCGTTGCTTGTTATGAAGCTTTTGGAATATGCTCAGCCACTGCATGAATGAGGCTTCATATTCCTTTTGTCTTTGCCTGGCACGGCAAAGATTAAGAGCAAGGCAGTATTCGGAGATGCCATGACCAGAATGATCAAATGACCTACGAGGGAGCTAGAAAGGCTCTCTAAGAATCTGTTATTGTCAGCCTCAAGGCATAATCTGCAATAGGCAGACAAAGAGACTGAAACGAAGCTACAACCGATTCGAATATGACTTTCGTCCTATACAGACCAGAATCCTTGCTAGAAAGTAAAGCTTGGCGATTATTCAGTCGCTTCCAAGCAATTTATGGCCTGTTACAGTCCCAATGAACTGGCCCAGCTTTGAGCCACCCCACCATGACCCTGCCTCTCACCATAGCCACATCGTGGATCCACTGACGCACTTCCAAGGCTGTCTTTCACGCCTTTCATGATTCCCTTCAGAGGCCTTCACTTGTGATGCACATAAATGAGAAGTCATTCCATCCCCCAAAGCCTCCTTCATCCCAAGAATCCTCCACCCGGGCCGTTACTTGGACAGCTATCTCTTCGAACTTGAACATCTACCTTGACAGCCCACAGATCGAAGGAAAGACACTCCTCCCAACAAGCTTGAACCGTCTATCACTTCATCGTATTGACGAGACTCAAGGCAGCACATATGGCTTCCCATGACCAGGTGATCAGATACGACGAGAAGAGCGAAACGGATGATGGCGACGACTTTGTCATATTAGAGAGCTTAACATGCCTACACGTCCACGTCAAGATAGAGGTAATCATTGTGACCATCATGAAGCAGGTACAATACAGCTTTAATTGTTATACAAAAGGTCTCTCTGAATGTTAACGTTACGAGGTGTTCTGCGGTAAAACAATTAAAATTCTGAGCATTGTGTTCAAAGGGGCTGATATTCAGTTTGAGTATACCGTTTTGTATTCTGAAAAGATACTTCGGAACACAGGAGGGCAATGGAATTTTATGGATTTCCAGAAATTCGTAGTTTAGCAGCAGATGGTATCTAACGTCTTTTAAGACCCAGGGTGCAACTACGCCGTTCTACAGAGGTTAGAATATCCCTTTCTCGCCCAACTAAAGGCGTTGAATGATAGAACTGAAGTTGAAGATGTCGACCTGCGCGTGCGGATTATAGAATGATTTTTAAGTTTGGGGTGCTGTTCCTCTTAGGGGACTTTAATGACTGAAACTGTATTTGTCGAACTAATTTAGCGTCGTGATCTAGACCGACTGAAGTCCGGGCCGGAGAAACAGTATGTTAATATGATCTGCCTGTCTTCACACATAAGGAGCTTCCTTTTATCCCTTAGGCTTAATCCGAGTGAATATAATTATACAATTTGCGCTGATTGTCGCTGTAAGTGCTTGGGCCCGTCAATACGACGAGGGGCTGAAATTCTTCATTAATTCTATGGTTTAAATGCTACAACTCTCCCGCGCCGGTCTTATAAAATAATCGAAATGACAGTGCTCAATACCAACATGACAATAGCGCAGCACAAACCTCCTACAGTTAGTCTGCTTACCTCGCCTTCCTCAACTTGAATCCAAGGGGGTAGATGTTTAGCTTTGGAGTTAAACATATATAAAACTATCGCCGCCACAAGGAATGGGATGCAACAAATCATTCCAAACAGCAAGGAAATTCCAACCCTCAGAAGAATGTCCGTAAGGCAGAGAAACTTACCGGATATGGAACACATTGAAATAGTGGTCACGATAAAGGCTAAGACTACACCAATTATCAAAGCGTCCTGGATATTCGCCATCGTGACCTTAGCCAAAGCATCATTAAGAGGCTGAATGTCATTGAGATTGATCTGAAATACCTTTTCAACCCCCGCCGGTACGAATTTCGACATGTTGAGAGGAAGGCTGTGGCGTGTCACGTTGTGAGCGAGTCCGAGACAGAATTTTTTTGTGCCAATTGAACAGTTTCGTGGTATCAGTGCTTCAACTTCACCCGGAAGTGCAGTTGCTAATGTATCTGCAGCACTCTGGACTTGACTGATGACGCTAGGAACTGCTGTCACAATTCCATTAGCAACGCTCTTTGCTTCCGTTCTAAGAGATTGGATAAAATCTCGTTTCTGCACTATGTGAATATTTGGGAATGCAGCAGTAAGATTAAACTGAACAAATCAGCAGCAGGCCAAGAGCGATGATGATGACATTACCTTTACGGTTGTGATTCCTGCTTCAGCATTAGCCTTCTTACACAAGGCCTGTAGAGCTAGTATGGTGCAGCTGATGGACGTAAGTACAAACGCGGTCGCAACGCTATGACTAAGCCATTTACGTCCATTCACCATAATATCAGTATCTGAAAAAAATCCAAATTGAGGCCACTAATTAAGTTAATGAGTATTTCCTCTTTATGTATTGTCCTTGAGTGGCTAAGATTTGGGCCAGGTAAGTGGCCCATAATTGGGGCACTCCACTTGGAACAAGGATTCAAAAAAAGTGGCGAGAAGTTACTGAGCTCACTACAGCTGTAGGTGCTGTATATTACTGTTGTTGTAACAGTGGCTTGCGCTGGAGGAGTGGCCTATTTCCAGGACATGGTACAATCGCAACTGATGAATGAGCGGGGACAAAACCCCCCAAAAATGGGCAACCCTAGCCATAGGAGCATTAACAAGTTCGACATGCAAGTGCATAGGCTAATTCGATTGGATTATATCCTATTGACGACCTGATAAACATGTGGAGGAATCTCAAAGAAGGAACTGTTTAGAACAGAAGATTTGCGTAAGAGGGTTGATATAGCTATCTGCAAAATCTGCCGCTGTTGAATCTGGCAGCCAAAAAACTCCGAGAACTATCAATCCCGCGTACAGAGATCTAGAAGTGAGCTGTGAAGTCTTATGCCGCCTGTGAGTATGGGCCGGTGTATGTCGCTCTCTGAGAAGCCCCTGCCAAGTGGACAGACAGCGTTTGGGCCATACTCAGAGCAGTCGACAACATAAACCTGTCGCGTTCGAAAGGAATTCTAGTTAACTTAATGAATTATCGTACACTTAACTTCATTTGTTTTTATTGATTAACTTATATCCATCCTGCAGGGTTGTAGTTCTGACGCGTAGTACATTCCTTCTTGATTCCCCAAAACGCCAGCCACTGCCTCTCGGCTGCTATATCCTCATCAATACAGTACTCCAAAGCTTTTTGTAGTGTTAAGACTGCCTGATGAGTCTTCTCAAGAATTTCGATCGTCCAACACCAGTTCTTCTGATATTTCACAATAACATGCTGAAGCAAAGAATTCTCAGTTGTCAATCTCTCAATCGTTTCCATATGATCCCTTCTTTGATACTCGTCTACTCGTTTTATCAAACATTCAATGGAGAAATGTTCGATGGGTGTTGAAGGTTCAGTGTCTTGGATACCTCTTTCGTAGTCAGAATCAGACTCCATTGTGGCTTTAGAGATTGACAATGTCGAAAATTCTGGGAGTCTTATGAGTTCATATAAACTAGCCACGGCTATTCTTGGAGGGCCGCTGGCACCCTGGATAGCTTATAAGAATGGCCCAAAACTGGGCCACCTGTTAAAATAATAACATGTAGTGTTTGTATGAACAGATCGCCACCCTTTTTATCTCTTCATCTCCAACAGAAGAATTTATCTCTCATTGCCAAAAAATCACTGCAGACATGCTCTATATTCTTCCAATCTTTTTCGGTCTTGGCTTAAGCCAAGCGCATATACATACCAGTTGCGAGACTATGGAATATCCGACGTCTTTGCAGAGCAGTAATATGCACGAAAGTACAGCTACCACAGCGTTGGGATATAACACGAGCAATACACGTTCCTGGACCGCAATCCTGAACAGCTGGACTATGATGCCAGGTATCAGACCCAGTCCTCCGATCACAACGTCATCCACAATGATGACAAGCTCAAGAAAAATCATGCCTGCTCCCCCTCCTAGAACCTCAGTGGAGGCGATCATTGAGATTCATATTGGTAACTTCTCCGGGACTGCTACTCTTGATCTCACTAATGCCAATGCTACCTCCACGTCACTCCTACTCGAGAGCCATTCGATATCGATGCTTTCAACTTCAATGGCGAGCTTTTCTGGCCCTAGACCTACGCCTTGCTTCGGATATTTGGAGTGCAATACAGCCAAAGCAGTGCCTCCGCTTGCAAACGCTTCTTTCAATCCAAATGGCACAAGCGGGTTTTCGGCCTCGCGACTCTTTCCTACTCCAACAGCAGCACTTGGTGTTTTCGCAGGGGCGGGTGCAAGTGTTAGTTATAACAATGTTTGCCCTTTCTTTTTGTTTCAGATTACTGTAATGTATCTCATATAGTCTACGAAGAGCAATCTTACTCTCATGCGTGGTACTGAAGTCTTGTAAATGGTGACTCAAGGGAGAGCATTGTTTTCGCGAAACAACGAGCAGCGGCAGCTAAGCAAGTTTAATATATACCAGTATTTGCCATTGTTGTGCATGGCACTGCATGGTCTCCTTCTGTGCCCCTACAACGGTGCAATGGTGTTGAAGTCTTCAAGCGTATCATGCGATTTTGTTTTGAATCAAGACGTAACAAGTTTCCCATTTCTATGTACGAATACGCCAATCTGACCATTCAACAGAAGTGAAGTCGGCTGTGCGGCTTACTTCTGGACGTGACCCTTGACCCTTGGCCTGAACCTTGACCCCTGATGATTCCTGCTCTTGGGCCCTGACCTTGTTTGAAGAATCGAGGATCGACTCTGGGTTTTCTGGAAGCTGACAAGTAACAAAATGCTAAAAATTTCAACTTCCAACAACAGCATGATCTAAAAATAGTTACTAAGCTAGATGGTTGTAAAGTTATCGAGAAGAGGACGGAAAGGCGAGATCCGGTGTGGCCTCAACCTGCAAGAGTCGATCTTTCGTTGGAGTGAGCAGCTATTTATAAAGGGCGAGTGCACCTTCTCTGGAAAATATACCACTTCCGCAATTACACATCATCACATTCCTATACTTGACCAAAATGGAGTAATTCAAGCTTAAAACGCACACACATAGTGATGGTTCATCAATTGCAGACCTCAGGTTGCCCCATAAAATAAACGATAGAGCCTTAATGTGGAAGATCGATTTCAAGCTCATGCCTCTGCTGCTCTTATTTTCTGCAATTTAGATACAGTGGTCTATAATTTGTGAGTACTATATTCTCATTCGGCTTTGGCTAACGGTAATTGGAGAAGTATGCAAATGTCATGGGCATTCCAAAGGAACTAAATTTGCGTGGCAATGATTTTAACTAGGGAACAACTGCATTTTTTGTTGGATACGCACTATCAGAGTTTCTACAAGGTACGGTAAGCGTTAGATCGTAGGGACACTCACCAATATTTATAGTTGCATTGCTTCAACGTTTTCCCGTAGCAAAAGTGTTGGGAATCAATGTTAATTTATGAGGACTTGCCACAGCATCAACAGCGGCTGTCCATAACAGCACCCAACTCATTGCCTTGAGAGGTCTTCTAGGCTGTCTAGAAACTGCAATTACACCTACACTCATCATGCTCACGTCGTCGTGGTACTAGAAGACCGAATACAACGGACCTGCATGTCCCAACACTTGGACTCTTTCTAATTTTAGGATTTGCTACATCTCAATGAACATATATAGTCAGCCCATCTCTATGTATCAGTGCCGACAATCCATATTATGCTTCCTTAAAATATTCCTCTTTAATTTGTCATAGTTGCCTTTAATCGAGCCGTACTCCTTGCAACCCGCTCCTTGGTCATTAGGACTTTAGCTGTTCCAGTGTCGGAATATGAGCTAACGCCCAACACGCTCGTCAGCGGCTTCAACATCATTCCGGCTTACCCGCTTGGCGGTGCAGCTGCTACTAAAGAGGATGTGAATCCGAACCTCTTCCCACCTACTTGCGAGCATGGGACTTCTTGTGGCTCGCGCACAATCAATGATCCGAAACGATCTTCTCTCCCATTTGCGAGAATGGAACGCCCTGTAGTTCTTCAGAGGGCCTTGGAAACCTTGAGGGACAAGACTACAAAATTTAAATTACAATAACACTACGAATGGCAGAGGGAATGTCGGATTCGAATCTAGCAGCTTACAGGACAAGACATGTAAGTTAGGTAACCCGGATATTTCATGTGGTTTTGAATAAATTCTGCCTCGCATTTTAAAATGTCAAAGACACATGTTCTTATTCTCCATTTGCCTTCCTTCTGAAGTGGCCTAGTGTCAAAACCTAAATTGGATCAATCTAGATATCTCTATGGATTACATAATCAGTTCAACTTACAGTAAATTTACTAGACACCCTAAAATTATCTAGCGTGCGTTCCTTGTATATATTTAGCAAGGTTGGTGAGCTGAGTACAGGGCACGCTAGTCTTGTGGCTCTCGAAAACAAGTCACCCGGAGCTTTAAGGCTTAGCCATCTACGCTTTCGGTACGTGGGAAGAGCAGGGATCAATTCCCATTAAATATGTTCAGAGCACAGAGAACGCCTAAGAAATATTTTTTAATCTGAATCTCTTTCACACAAGCCCAACTTCAAATCACTATTATTTCGTATTTTTTAATGCACGGGCGTAAATCCCACAAATAACACTCATGACTGCCTCCCAAGACCGCTGGCTTGTGTGCCAAAACAGGTCTGCACTGAAGTACTTCATTGAAAACCCCATCTCCTCTGAAATGGTTCGGTGTTTTGTGAAAGCCACTAGTCAGGTTATCTATTGTGAACTCATCTGAAGATGCTATACCGAGCCTTGAGGATTATACCGCTAGTATTGCTCGTCGGTCTCGAGTTCAAACCTCAATGCTCATAAGTACCATGGTTTACCTTGCACGGCTCTAAGACCGACTCCTAGATAAGGCAAGAAGCAGGCCCTCTACGCTTCATCGTATCTTCTTGGCGGCTTTAATCATCACGGCAAAGTACCTCAACGACTCGTCGCTTAAGAATAAACGTTGGATACGTGTGCTACCATCCGAGGCTACCCTAAATTCGGTTCTAACGATAAGCAATGCTTCAAAATAGATTACCCACGGGTGTGAGTGGAACTGAGCTCAATGAGACAGACGAAGCTTCTGTATCTAGTCCGTTGTTCTGAGGCAAGGTTTCTTAACATTAACGTTAATACTACTTAATTATTACAGAAAACAGTGTTGTAATAGCCTTGCAAATAGAACAACTAAACTCCACAATATCCCGGCAGCACAATTTCTATCAAACCGTTAGGAACAGCGAATTTTATTTCACCGAGCCTATATCTTGATGATCGACATGATTGATATTAGCCGCGGCCAAATTGAATTCTAATAGAGGAAGGGTATAATCTTGAACAAGGGTCACACCAGCACCCGGACGGCAAGTAAAAGATTCGACTTCGAAACTCATTCACCTAAACTTCATGCAATCAGGTCCATTTTCACAAATCTCGAATTTAGGCAGCAATCGGCGCTCGACAAGAGAGCTTTCCGTTATCGCGTACGAACACGCCGTTGCCATTGACTTCCGTAGTGCCATCTATCTTCTCTGTTAGTTTTCTAGGGTATCTAAACATATTAAACTTCTTCTACTCACCAAGATTGATAGTAGACGAGCGAAAGCCCTCAGAATCCGTTACACAATTGCTACAAGTCAAGTCCAGCGTATTGCTATTCAAGGTACAGCCGAAACAGGAGCAAAAGGCACTACCCCTATCCCGTATCCGTTAGCACGTATTCTAGCTTCCCTCCCTTGATTGCCTACCCTCGAGTTTGTGGATTAGAGACTTACTCGGACCGATACACCATATTTCCATTATCATTTGTTATACAGGCATTTAGATTGATTCTACTAAACGCAGGTATACCATTAACCGATACGCATGTGGCGCTGAATATGTTACTGTCAAAGCTGAAATCGAAGCAATCCGCGTTTGGGCCTAGGAGTTGGAAGTTTGCTATGACAGTATCTTGACGCCGTGCAGGGGCCGGGGTAGTAGGAGAAGAGAAGACGAGTTGTGGGATAACACTGAGAAGAATAGCGGGATTGAAAGCTCGTGAGGGATACATTGATGTGGGCCGTAAATACGTTGTGAGATAGGACGTAGTGAAAGTCAATTGTGATGCTCTTTGGAATTTCGTTCACGTCACCAAAGGAACTGAAAACGGCCATCCTTTTATTATCATTCAACAATATATTTTTGGATATAATGTAAATTATACTAGGTCTTCTGGGGCAGAGAAAGAGGGCCGATTCCAAGCGCAGCCACAAAACTGTCTCAAAAAGGGAAACCTTGTTGTGAGCTTACTTCATACCTGATCTTTGAGTCTGGAAATCTATTCTTAAAGAGAAAGCTCTATGGAGATGTGCCTATAAATATAGTAGTTGTGAGTCTTTCCTCCTTCTAAAATCCTTTCCATAAGGCGTGTTAAGATAGGCGATGAAGGCAGTGGCCATGTGACCTACGCTACATGACTAATTAGTGTCATTACTTAGTCTCAGCTCCTAGCTTGACAATACGATAACTCTTACACCCCCAAGTTTTTTGACATTTGCAAGGTGGGCAGTGAGCATAGCTGAATCAACGACTCGGTGAGCCGATATTCTACCATCACATTGCTGGCCACGGCCATGGCTCACCGTGATACCATAGGTGGGTGTTTGCGTAGCAGCTAATCGCTCCTGATGAAGCACTCACTATGCCAAACACTGGACCCATCACTATCTGACCCACCATCATGGCCCACAACACATCAACTAGCCGTCTCAAGATCATTTGCCATACGCTATCCTACTTGGTCGCAGTCAGCTGGAGCGGGAACTTCAGTATTCACGCATTGGCTAGTTTGGCACTCACAGCGAGCTCAGTAAGCGGCATTGTAATATGTTAGCGGATAGCTCTTGCATACTTACGTTTTGCCGAAGAACGAATGTTCTGATTTACCAGCACTTATCGTAGTGGATGACAAACAGTCTCACGGACCTAATCGAACAAGCACAGCAACAGCCGGCCGTTGAAATCACAGGCATTTTGGTGGGAATTTTGTCAAAGAGAAGACAATCCCAAACTTTTGTACGAGTCGGTAGTATTGCTCATTACATTTTACCTAGTATCGGAGAGTAAAAAGAAGGTATCATACCGTATCCAACACGGCTTCTATCAAAGACATTGGCCCACAGGTCCAAATACGACGAATGACAAACCCAGAACCTTGCAACAACTTCTTCCATTGCGATTCCGTCCTTTCCATGGATGCACAGTATGCCATCATCAGAAAATCCATCCTTGCTTCGTACATACTGACTCTCTGCTCTGGCAACACACTCTCATTGATCAGCAGTACCGAATCTTCACTCATAGCTTCTCGCACGTTCGCGAGAATGGATCGCGCTTGTTTCTCCGGCCAGTCGTGCAAGATCATACGCATGTAATACGTATTTGCTCCTCGTACTGTATCTGGATACAGATCGAAGAAGTTGTGACCTACAAACTGAATTCCAGCATATGCCGGAGCCTGCATAACCACCTTAGGCAGATCCAACACCTGGAGTTTGTCTCTTAGGCTAGGGTAGCGTTCTAACAAGCGTTTAGAATCATGGCCCATGCCTCCACCAACGTCTACCAGCGCCACTCTATCTCCCGCAGCCTCTAGTCTCTCTTCAACAGGATAGTGGTTAAACCACTGGCAGACCACGTTAGGACGCACACCGCTCATAGAGAGATGGAAAGCCTTTTTTTCTTTTGGTCTCCCCTCTAGCCACTCGAAGAATGATTCGTCTGAACCCTGTGAGTCCTGCCACGGTCCCCGTTTTGCATCACAGGGGTTATTGAATCCATTTTTGCGAAAGTACTGGATCATGTTGCCGAACGAGGGAAAACTGGTCGACATGGCCAACACAACAGCACCCATTGGCTGGTTATTGACCAGAGAGCGTCCCAGTTCGTTGGCTTGATAGCATTGGGCCGCGACTTCGGTAAAGAGTCCATGTCCAAGTAAAAAACGGACGATGCGGACTAAAAAATTCAGCAGAGAGACGAGGATCGTTGATGAATCAAGTACTCACGCAAAAGATTAGGGTCAGAGCCGCTCAGGGTTGCAAGCTCAGAGAGCGCAATAGCTTTACCTGTGGAGTCCATATGCCGAACAGCAATGTCGAAAAGTTTCATATCAATAGCCAATCCAAGTGCTGTTGCGTCACTTGGCTATGTATCTGTTAGATGGATATGCCGGCACGTTCGACAGCGAAGAACATCCTACCATGGCCATAATTCGAAAGATCCTTTCTTCGGGCAGTTCCATGGCATCATGTAGCCTCTCGGTTGCATCAATAGCCTCTTTTCTCTGCCCTGCAGCGATGCAGGTAGATATCTATTGCAACATTAGCATATGGGAAACTATGCAACGAATGGCCAATACCTTAGAAAGAAGCTTCCATAGCTCGTTGTTTGGCTGCTCAAGGCTGGCTGCCACTGCGGTGCAATGTTCACTTCTTGCAGGTGGGTCGCTTAAGACTAGATCCATGTTTATTGAGAGTTGAGTCTCAGCAGCCTCGACGGTTGCTCAAGGCCAGATCTCACGACCCATTTATAGACAAATTAATGGATCGAATCGGTTCGCCAAAGAACATGTCGTAGCTTGTGTGTTTGAGCTCGGGCCCAAGTTATTTCCGCCTAGCATCGAATGGCCACTGCTTGGCCCCAGTTGGGCTGGCTTTGCCCCATGTATTTTTGCCTCCCAAGTCGTTTAGTGATGCAAAACCCGCGGCACTTATCAGAGGCAGTTCTTAATGCACACATAATGCGGGTCCTACGATGAGTCTTGGAACAGAGACTAGTGTATAAAGGAGACCGATGTCAAGAGTGGACGGCATTTTGTTTACGATTAGACTTCCTTCCAATTTCACAACATGCTAAAACTAATCACCTTCGCTTGCGCCATGATTGGTGCGGGTGCCCTCCAGCGAGAGCAGTACCGCACAAGTCCAGCCGTATACCCGTTTCGTAAGTGGAACTTATTCCGATATCTCCACACGCTCCTAATGGAGGGTCTTGTTTTGTCAATTCGGTAGTTGTTCCATCTACTAATTCATTTGTAACAGCACATATCACCGGAGCTGGAGGGTGGAAGGTGGCTCTAGTAAAGGCACGAGCTTTTGTTGATAGATTAACATTGGAGGCCGCAATTGGGAAGGATTCTCACTAGACTCATACTTGACGGGTGTTCTTGTCGAGGAGCCTATCACCGGAATATAATCGGTAGGCGTCCAAGCATGCACGAAGCATTACATCATGAACGAGCAGGAAACGCAAAGGAATCCAAGCGTCTCTGACGGTACCACGGTAGAAGCTCTGTCTTCAAACGTTGACGATTGAACCATGCATGAAACCCACCTCTGATCGTTCTACAACGCAGTGAAAGCGGGGACTATGGGCATCATGTGTAGCTACAACAGAGTCAATGGTTCATATGGTTGCCAACATTCGAAGACGCTGAATGGCTTGTTAAAGACCGAGCTTGGATTTCAGGGATATGTTATGTCGGATTGGTTTGCCGCGCACTCAGGCGTATCTGCGATTCATGCTGGCCTTGATATGGTAATTGAAGCCTGAATAAGCCCTCCAACTTCGGACGAGCACTGACCGTGGACAAATGCATAGGACATGCCAAGAAGAATCGATTTCATATCCACGACGGCTTCATTCTTTGGAGGTAACATTTCTATTGCCGTCAACAACGGCTCACTACTTGTTCAAAGACTCGATGATATGGTCCTCCGTATATTGGCTCCGTTCCTTTTCCTTAAGCAGGATACAGGGAATTCACCGGTCGACGGTTCCGGCAAGTCGCTTGGCTTTGTTCCTGACCAGGATTACCTCCATGAGTTTCCTCTCGACCCTATTGTGGATGTATGTGCTGACCATACGGCTCATATTCGTGAACTCGGTGCTGCCAAAGTTGTTCTGCTCAAGAACTCTAATCGAGTACTTCCACTTACACAACCGAAGAACATCGGTGTATTTGGTAACGATGCAGCAGATTTCAGTCAATGTCAGCTGCCGATGTTAAAATACTTAGGGGTGTAAGAGTTGTCGTATTGTCAAGCTAGGAGCTGAGACTGAGTAATGACACTAATTAGTCATGTAGCATAGGTCACATGGCCATTGCCTTCATCGCCTATCTTGACACCATTCACCGACTGCCAATAACTCAATGTCTTGTTGTCATCATCGAGAAATTTTGCCACTTCTCGGGTGAGCGCCCTAGTCATGCTGAGTGCTCGGTACTTTCTAGTTACTGAACTCATTACGGGCGATTTTGGCATCTGGAGTACGTCTGTCATCGTGATTGCTTCACCTACCATTAGTGATCTTGTCAAACACCACGGCTGCTGAAACAGTAATGTGCAACAGGAGCTGAGAACGAATTTTTATATGAGAAGTGCTCCGCCTGTCAACATTGTTGACAATACAATCGCTCGCCTCAACAGATCTGGTTACCCTGACTACTCCGGTCAGCGCATGTAAGAAAGCCGGAGGTGACGCCCTTGCGTGGCTGGGTCCTAACCACTGTACATCGCGCAACCGATTATTAAATTGGAAAACGCTCAAAGTCTTGTAATAACCATCCATCCACGACCTACGCGGAATAATGTGGTGTGCTTCGCTCGTAGCTTCGAGCAATAATGTCGCACTTTGGCGTGCTAAAAGTGATGGGTTGAATGTTCACTGATGAAAATCAGTGGTTGTGTCTATTGTGTTGGGTTCAGCACCCTGGCCTAACTAATGTCACAGCTGAAGTGCTAAGATTACTAATGTGCGGGTCCTCATGGTCATGCCCAGCCTGCAACATATTGTATGTTTTGTTGAACACCCTGGCCTAGCTTATCTACAAAGGTAATGGGAGAATTACTAATCCGCAAGTCTTCATGGTTCATGCCCAGCCTGCGACACTAGCACATAATAACGACCCATACCCTTTGGGTGCATAGTCATAATAGAAGATACACATACACACACGCACGCACACGCACACGCACACACGTCTGGGAGATATTTAAGTTTTTCCGACATGGGAGAAAGGAATTCAGTTGCGCAGGTGGCTACTGAGATCCCTAATAGTTTAGGCTCGCTAAGTCTACAACTAGGTACCAGAATGGGACCCACTACGGGAACCAAAACGGGTCCTATGGCAGGCTTTAGAACAAATCATATTTAGCATCTACTCTATCCAAACATATAAATCGAGCGTTTCCCCTTAAAATGCGAACGTTAGTTCACAGATTCTCATACTGAAAAGTTGGTATAGAAATAGCCATGTGGAAACAAAAGAAATTGGCTAAATAAATGTTATTATTCTATTGTGCTGAAGTGCTCTCTGGCTCGTTGAGAATGGACTTCATGCGCAAAAAGAACGGTACCAGACTGTGCATGGAAGAATGGGACGGAACAGCCGCAATACTGAATGAAGAAGCGAAACCACATCTTGGCAGTGCTGACAACATTCTTAATGGGGACGACAAGTGATGTGTTGTTCACTGCTCATTGAATCCAGCATGCAGCGATTGCATGTGCCAAGGTGTGAAGGTCATTTCTAAAAGTACCGGTGAGCTGGAAGGCGGGCTTGCTTACCTGGATCCGTGCGTGCAGCATCTTACTTGCGCTATATGACCTCTACTTGTTGCAAGAGACTTCGTTTAGTTGCCTCTACTTGATTAACCTCAACCTCAATCAATCTCAACCACCTAGCCTCTTCCTTATCCCTTACATCTGCACACTACACTAGCATGGTCTACACCATGGTGATCAAGGTCGATGGCGGCTGTAGGGAAACGGTCAGCCAGGAGCCATGGGCAGCCTTCCGGTACATGAACGTGCCAATTGCCCAAGTATCCGTATCCGACAAACCAACGAGCTGAACTTGCTGCCATTATTATTGCGCTTGAGCAAGCATTGCAGAAGTACGACAGTCTTGAAACGAGTCCCTACATGGACATGACAGCTATGTCGGACTCCAAATACGCGATTCAGTGTATGGCCAATTGGATTTACATGTGGAGCCAGAATGGGTGGGTCAACGCTGCAAGATATCAAGTTGCAAACCAAGACCTTATTAAGAGGACATCCGATCTAGACAATGAGCTAAAGAGAAGAGGGACTGTGACCTACGAGTAGATTCCCAGGGTAGAAAACTAGGATGCGGATGAAGCGTGTAACAATATCAATAAGTACATGGACTCCTTGCTACAAGAAGAAATATTGATTAAACGCATATATAGGTTTGGCCTCATACGGGTCCACTATGATTGTATTGCACTTGTTGCATATACATCTCTGTGGAACAGATACCCCCGCCGAAATCATGGTGTTCCCCAAGCTCTTGATCCACCCTAAGTCGAGTGCCAAAATTATCCACGCAGCACCACAAGTATTCTGCGATGTAGGCCTAGGTTGTCAACTGCCTGGTGGAAGAACTCTCACTCGCTGCCTCCTCGTCGTACCGCTTTGATTGCACCGTCATAGAGGTAGTCTTCCGTATTCCAACCAATTTGATCGGCTCCTCGCTAGGTCCGTCTGAAGATATTTCAACACCAGTCTTTTGATTCGCTGAAAACAGCGATCGAACACGGGACTTGTGTTCTAGAGGCGCTTGAGACTTTATGCCGTCGGAAAGGTGGGTCGACGGGGTGCAGTCTATCCCGTAACCTTGAGCCTGGCCTTTGCGGTTGGTTGCTTTTACGATCTTAACGATGAGGTCGGCGTTGTTCATCTCGATGTGCAACTTGATAAGATAAACTAGAGGGTGGAATTGTACGTAACTAGGTGCACCGGGGTCAGCTAGATCTTTGCAAAGTTGGCAAGTGATAAAGCACGCTGACTTACACGAAACCGTTTCGTAACGACATCACACCAATAAGTATGATCTATTATGAGTGTCAATCTTTGCCTTGTCGTGGGCATAAAATTTATGAAGATGAGTATCTACTCACATCTAGGGACATCGAAATACACACCATGAAGATGTTAAACCAGAAGAGTGGCATATACTTTGTGAGACCGTTGGCAATTAGTTTCGTCCTGACCAGATAGATGAAGTACGCATTCAGGCTGCCATCGATCAAAGCGAAGATAACTTTCTCAATCCTATCCCATATCTCGTTGATGTTGATGAATGTTTTGCTGATCTGGAGTCGGGCAGGAATCCATATAATAAAGACGCTAATATTTATCACCCCTAAGATGGCAGCCACGGTCCATTTCAGCCTGGTGGCTACTGAACGGCGAGCCGAGAGGAGGGATATACGATTGATGATAATTTGCATCAACAGTTGAATCTCGTGTTATGTAAGTACGAGTTTAAGTATCCCAAAAACAGTTTTCAATAGCGTACCTGAACAACCCACATGCAAACTAAAGGGCACGCGTCAGCGCCTCGGAAATAGTACGTGCGTTCACCGGGGTCTTACCTAGACCGAAGAAGAGTTGAAAGCTGCAATAGTGCGCGTTAGTTCGAAGGGAGAGACGGCACGTTTGAACAGCCCTTACCTTGGTCTAATTGTACCTCGCAGGAAGAACCAGCAGAAAATGCCCATAAGGACACTGGCAAGCCATTCCAGCCAGACCATTAAGATGTAAGGTGAAAGCCGCTTCGAGCGTTTCCACGACACGCTCGATTGCCGGATAGCCTTAACGGCGGTGAAGATACTGCTGGCAATTGAAAAGCCCCATACGATACTGGCTATGTACATATCATCTGGGACAGGGGCGGGTGTATGGTACTCCGGAGAAACGAGAAATCTAGTCATTTTGCAACGACGATCCCTGATAGATGACGTTGCGACGTCTCGGTAAGAGACAAGAAAGTAGATGTAGATATGTGAGCAGATTTGACAATTTCACTTAGGACTGATACTAGATACTATGTTTATATTATAGCAGGCTTTGATCCGCTCGTAAAAGATTCACCCGGAGTTTTCACATTGCACGAGCGAATTTACACAGATCAACATCGATAGCTCCGGTATATTCCGGTCATCCTATTACGGACTCGATAAGTAAGGTGGCTAGCGCAGACTGGCAATGACTCTCAGCCGCAGGATCTTCATGATAACAATTCTTCTAACGCCACTGCTGGGCACGGACTTTTTGGACATGTGCTTGGTATTTATGTTTGCGGGGTTCAGATGCATGGCTTGAATTTTCCGGGCGGTTGCGGTTAAGCCACAATCCCAGCGGCATGGAAACTTCAATTAGCTCAGACTGCAAGTCATGACATCGATGCGGCCTCCTTCGTTGAATGTCCTGCGAATGTTGCTACTCATTGAAGCTGATTTGGAGGCGCATATCGTACCAAAAATGCCGCAAACTTTATAGCAATGTCTTAAGGGTTGGTAATGATGGTGTACAACACGCATGATAAAGAATGAAGACCGAATTTTCTTGTAATTATGGATGAGAACTGACAATATGCTCTTGAGCAGTGGTCTGAGCCGGAGCCACGTGATCCAAGTGCACGTGAGAGAGGTCAACACAATGTCATGGCTGATCGATGAGCAAATCGAACGTTTCACCACACTATAGATCCAGGTGCGCCAATGAGCCCAGAAGCCGGCAGTTTTCCCACAAACGTTCTGCCCAGCCCGTTCCTTGTTTCCTTTTGCGCGCATCTGCAATACGAGCACCAGAGTCAAGGAACGCTCCCGTATTGGTTGACAGTAAAAAGCAAAAAGCCTCATCGGCGATTCTGGAGCGTCGTTGATTTTGGAGCATTGAGGGTCGAGTCCAACTGCTTGGATGGCGTCAGAACGCACATCATCGCAAGCACATCATCTCACGCACACGCATTCATCTAAAGCCAAGGCTGTATCGAGTGGTATACGGCAACACTTCCAAATTCAGTCGCAAAAGATCTGTGGCGCCCTAGGAGTTGCGAACGGCACCAGAGAGGAAGCATCACAATGGTCTCGCTTAACCTTGAGAGATAGGAAGGGCGCATTCAACGTTCCAATGTCTATGATCGGTGTGATGCCTCTACCGCTCTCGGATTCTAAATTATGTTATTCTAACAGCGTCTGCTTCTTCACACAAATTATATTATCCTACACTAAACCTGTTACTTAGGGTCATTGTCTCTTCTGGAAATTCATCTGCATCTAGTATTCTACTAGCCTGAGCTAGAACATGGCTGCTAAGATGGCGTAAGTATATAGAAGCCTGACTAATGCTTGCAGCCTTCCAGGGTACAAGAAATATGCCTCAGGAGAAAGTACCTCCACTCCTCGTGTCAGTGCTGCATCGTGCGGAACAGGTGGCATATCGCCACCGCTAATAAGAAGGAGGGCCGACCAGCTCTGGCACTAACCTTAATGACGGGCTGTCGCTGTAGTGGGTATTCACGAGGATACATTGTTGACTAGCTGTTCTTTCAAAGTTGAGAAGTCGAGAAATTGAGGTCGACATAGATTTATACCATGCCAAGCCTTGGAAGGCGTTTCCCGCTCTATGCCCTCACCGCAAGAGCCATCACTAGATCATTTCCTGACGGATACAATACGTCGCAGAAATTTCGGCTTGACACCGAGCATAGATGAAAGCTCCGCCAGCCTTTCATCCTTCCATCTTCAACTTCCTTTCAATCCCTAAGGCGCCCGCGCTCCACGCTCGAATCTTCTTCGAACTAGTAGGCTCGTGATTCTTATGCACCCTCGTTACTCATTCTATGTCGATCTTTTGTATCGTCCCTCTAAACACGTCGCTGCTATGACCGATGCGCACAACAACGTTTCTCGAACGGCAAACAAATCGAGTCCTCAGGCGCCCGTCCACTCTCCGCTCTTGCTCCGCCCAGCGCCTGGCAGCATCTGGCACCTGCACACTCCTCTCCCAGCCAGACCTTATGTATGGAGTGAGCATCTGGCGTGATTGGCGATCCGTCTCATACAAGTGGCGCAATTTTGGCAGCTCGCGATAGGTGCAGTGCTGCAATACCAGGTCACCGTCGCTCCAGACCCAGCGTGCAATGTCCACAACTTTTTCCGACCTGCTCTTATCCCTTCTCGCGTGTATCTACAATACAAGCAAGGACGATACCGTTACATTGTTCGAGACGGCTGCTGTTGTGCAAGTAATGTGAAGTTTTATCTCGCGCCAACAGATTCAGGAGCACGGAGTTCAATGTTACGACGGCAGATACCGATCTTCGACTGAATTATCAGCCGACCTGCTTGTGAAGACTGTGAAGAACGTCACAAGGGCGATCCTAAGTGCATTTATTTCCATGATGGGAAACCTTCCGCTTATCCAAAATGTCATACTCAGTAACAATATGAATGCGGCAACCATTGGGCTCATATGGAGCAATGGCGCTGAATTGGCAAAGTTTTTGGTTGATTTCGTCGAACCTGCTAAGTGCTATGTCCGAGCAAATCCACAGGACGGCACAGCTATACAGGACAACACACGCAACGATTTCAACGAACTGGACTTTTCAAAATCCAAGAATCGACACGCTGCAATAAGTCAGCTTCAGAGACTGCTCAAGTCCATCATCTTCATCCTAAGCGAAACTACTAGCCTGGGTGGCAGTACGCTTGAGGATATTGGTATTACCAACGAGACAGGATTAGCAAGCGATGTCGATTTGAGCACAACCATCACCATTAAGAATCCGGATACGTCTCAAAAAACACGGGAAGAGAAATGGTTTTTCGTAAATGGCATCGGTGGAGAGCTCTTCTGGCTGCGCTACGCTTGCGATAAACTGGCAGCGAAGTACGGCAGGGAAATAACGGGCATTTTCAACAGAGGCGACAGCATCCTTTGGGATTTGGTCGAATGTGCAGGCGAGAGGACCGCTCAAAGGACGGGCATCGCAGCAAGCTAGAAGGAACTTGTGCAGAGAACGGATAGTAGCAGGAAGGCCCAGCTTGTTTTGAAGGATCAGCTGAAAGGGCCATTGGAGGACAACACAAAGGCGCCTATTGTAATGATTGCCTACTCTCAGGGCTGTTTACTTCTCCGTCTCGCTTTGGAAGAGTTACTCGAAGACACTGATGATGACATCCAGAGGGTTACACAAGAGTTAGTCGCGGACACTGATGATGCCATCCCGAAGGCAATGCAAATCCAGAAAGCAATGAAAAAACGGCTATACGTATTCACGTTCGGAAATCCGAGCGTAGATTGGAACCGGGAGAAAGTCCCCAACGGTTGTAGTAAGGCATTGAGTTCATATATCTGTTGTACGGAGCATTTTGCAAACACGAAGGACTTTGTTGCAAAACTCGGTGTGCTGCGTGAAGACGGGGTGAACGGTCAGAATAGCGGTTACCCAGGCAGTTCCACTATCAAGAACAGCAATGAAGACTGGGCTGGCCATCTCTTCGGCGCACAGTACAGTCTTGACGCCTGCCATTACGATAACGGCCCATCCTCTAGGTTGCTCGCTTGTAGGCCGGGCCAGCCTATCCTCTAGCTGCGGAACGAAATGGTGTTCAATCATTACAAAATATGTTGAAGGTCTCTACGCTGTAATTTTGCACGCTATCATATATTTAGGTGGACAGGGCAATGCTTCACGGATTCAGTTTTTATTGTAGAAAAGAAAACCATTGGCGAATTCTCCTAACTACCCTAGCCCATAACGTAAGATTAAACGTTTAAAAAGTCGGCAATGTAAACCTTTGATACTCCTTTTAAATATTCTGCAAATGAAATGTCTTTAACTTGATTCATTGTTGTAGTGTGGTGTCTGGAAGATGGGTTGGTTTTGGCGCACGCTCTCGCTTAATATCCCGTTTTGAATTTCTCCCAAGAGTTCATCCATGTATCAATTACGCCTCTTCGTACATAATTTACCTTGACAACGCCAACCCAAGTTTATTAACACCAATAAGTCATGTCTGTGTACTCAGTGCCAAGTGCATTCAATCAAATGTCCCCAATGCTTTGTACTCATCTCTAAGCAAGCGGTGATCTCCTGCGCATAAGTCCATACTTGCCTGGTTCAGCATATCCTTATCTCTCCCCGCATGGCTCATAGCGTCTCTTGTGTCGGGGAGGAGTATTAGTTCTTACGCCACACAGCGCCAAGAGGGCTGATTGACATTGGATGAGTACACGTTCAAGAAGTTGAAGCCAACCACCTCTCCAGATTGCTCGAGCAATGTCTTTTCCCTTATGCAAGACTTTAGTGAGCTCGTTCACTGATCCTGCCCCTGTGGTGTCATCCTGAGCATCTTTAAATGGCATAGACGTATCCTTGGCTGTCTCCGGAGGCTTCTTCTCTCCATGCTTGGCAGGTGTGCGGTTGTGGATTGTGAACCAACCATTGGGGGCCTCCGAACATTTGTTGAATCGGACCTCGGTTTTTTCCTCCTCATCAATAAGAGGATTGGTAGGCGGATGGAGCCGATTAAATGTCTTCTCTGGAGGAGGCGAACGAGATTTGAGCGTCGTTGGAGGAAGCTCTTCGATTATGCTACCCGCATGGGTGATATTTTTGGTGTTCTTGTGTAAGAATGCTCGCTCTTTTAGTGGGAACTTCAATAGCAGTCCTTCGTATGAAGAATCATCGTCGCTCTCAGCAGACCAATCTCTCTCTGTATCTTCAAGGTATATCGCTCTGAATTGTTCAACTCTTTCATCAAATCGAAGAAGTTGCCTTTTGCCTAAGGAACGTGTGGGTTTAGGAATTGAAATGGTACGCCCCGATATGGATGCGGAACGTGAGCAGTTTGAAGACTGGAAGGGTCCATAAAGCCAATTGTGGTCAGACTCCTTAGCCCTAAATCGAATCAGCTGCAACCCTTAATTGGATAGGGATTGGCAAATAGGCGAGTGAGAAATTTACCAATTGATATTCTCCGGTGGAATAATCTTGAGCTTGTATTTTGATATAGCCCATGCCCGCCACAGTGCATTTTCAAAGCGGGATGAACCCTCGTGTAGTCTAGCATTCAAGACTATATATCTCCATGACGACCACATATCGTCTTCTTGCCAATCATGCGAAAGGTAATCGACCTGGCTTAATGGCTCGTGTCGTATTGTACTGTCGTACGAAATGGATACAGGGTTGGGATTGGAGGTACCTTCAAAAGCAGAGTCATTGGTTGACGAAGAAACGTTGTACCAGTGCTCATTTTTTAGTCTGCACGGAGGCTCTAAAGACTTTTGCAGTCGTAAAGGGCAATTTGGCTTAAGGGGAAAAGTGCTCTCTGCCATATCCCTGGGTTTCTCGTTAAACGACAAGCCGCTGGCTGCCATTGGCGATAAGGACAAGGCTTACAGGAGGTCATCTTGAGAGGCCTTTGGAGACAATGATGTAGAGAGTTGAACAGACATACGGTCTGCGAAATCCGCTGGCAGCTATCGTGGATTTCCACTGCACGAACACGGTGTAAGGGAGAACTGGCGCGCTGTAGAAGAGCAATGTGGATGTGCAACGGTCTGGATGAAAACATCTGGCATGTTAATAATGAAGGAACCTAATGGATCTAGAGACTACAAGGTGCGACTGTCCGGGGTTGGAGGGCCCTTCCACGTCCATCGTCTCCACGTCTCCCGATGGTAGGCACCAGGATGCGAAATATGTTGCTCCATTGGGGAAATTTGACACTGCAACATGCACGTATGTTTCCACATCAACGTTTACGTCTTGAGGTGACGCGTAACCATATACATATGCATTGCAAAACTCCCCCCCCCCACATTCCAGGCGGGGTATCGGGTGATCTGCACGCTAATGCATTGCAATGCCTAGGCTGCACGGTATAAGTGGGCCTGGACATGTCTATCCGTCTTTTCCTGTCGGCAATCGATGGAACATGCGAAAGTAATGTATAGATATGTTTTGCCCACTCATGCTAGTCTTATCTTTAACCACTCTACGCTCTCTGCGCCAATGAGGATGGAGCGCCAAGACAATCGACTCCTCTTCCGTTCATTCTCGAATTGACGTCATTACTTCTAACTGCCTGCTAATCCCAACAACCCCCACTCGCCAATGCGCTGGCGCACAGCCAGTAACCATTAGCCCTTCGTAAGAGACAGAGTTTCATCGATGCTTTCTGTGAACTGTTGAATTATCTGGCTGATATGGCATCGAAGATGACGAGTAGGTGAGCCGAATGCATGTACAATGTGTGAGCCCTTATTAACCGCAAAATAGAGATGATAATAGTGATTCATTACAATAATAACCGGCAAAATGATGTTACGATGAACGGCGTCTTTGCGAAGCTGGCCGATCCGCTCATGCCACACGCTCGGGCAAGTCCCAATAACCTTGAACCCGACAGATATCATGGTCGGATACCGGCAGAGCGGGGGATAGAGTGACTGGCTGACCGTAGACGGATACTGAAAAGCAGTAGTAGAAAGGGTTGCGTAGCCTTGAGAGCGAAGCTTACAACTGAGCATGGAGGTCGGACTAAAACTAGGATAAGGATTGCATGAGTGCTTAGGCCAGAATACATCTTTACTCTCCTTTTCTCCCACTTTTCTTGGTATGAGCAACCCGCTAGTGCGAACATGCTGCTAAGACGAAGAAAAAATTATCAAAAAATGTTTTTCACTACCTTCACTACTCGATGCACCGCCATTGAAGCTGTATTCCACCAGTTCGAGTTGGACAGACGAAATTCTGGCACAACAGCTCCAAATTTAGAGTCCACCATGTCTACTATCATGTCAACCTCGCCGGAGTTCGTGCATTCTCTGAATAGACGGGTCGTAGTCACGGTGGCTATCCTTCTTATTAGTACTGGCTTGGCCTGGAATGTTCCAGCCTCCGATCTCAATATCCGTCTTGGGCGTTGGGGACTTAATACCGGTGAGACATACCCTTTCTGTCTCTCCAATGGCTTCAAGCCCTTTTGCTAACATCCACAACTTGAATTTGAGGGTCTGAGCAAACAGCTCTTCGTCGACTGGTGCGATCTTTCCCTGCGGAGTGCAGAATGATTCTTGCTCGGGAATATCGACGTGTACAGGCGTCGATCGATGGCTGAACCGGATATTGGCTGTTGGTAGGGCTCTTGTTTGCTGGAGATAAGGAAGGCGATTTATCACTTCGTCGTGTTGCGCTTCCCAACGTGTGTTAAACTGGAGCGGTGCAATTGATGTAAGCCTGTCCTGTAGAGGTGCGCCGCTAGCATCTGATAGTTGGGTACTCTAGATCAAGTTAGCACATGGAATGTGGTTCGGGCAGCCATAAGCATGATTTTTGAGGGCGGTTATCAATGCGATGGAAACACTACTTGCCCACTGGCTGGATCTTGTCGTATTAGAACTGTAGATGCCCATACTTTGCCCCGATAACCTGCAACTTGTGATCATAGGGTGAAGACGCGTCGTTCTGAAATATCGCTCCAATGCCATCTACTTAGACGAAGAACTTGAACCTAGTGGGGTTACGTTTTTCTAACAAGAAAACGGGCTCTCAGAGACGTGCCCTCTTTGGCATATATGGCCAAGCTGTTCGAATAAGACCAAGTACCTGGACCATGTGGGCGCACTTTTTGCGGGGGCGGGGAAACAGGTTCGCGTTTATGACCGATAATGAGGCCTCTCAACAACATTATGCCGACCGCTATGTCGCCAAAGAGAGCCAATCATAGGTCTCAAGCGAAGATTCTTGTCGGATCATTCAGGCGAACAAGGTTCAAGACCGCAAAAAGCAAGCAGGGGCTAAGATCGGCGATACTAAAAGACAAGATGTTCTGTTCAAACGTAGCGAAAGTTTCAACGGCAACGTTTAATAAACAGTATGTTGCTGAACGCCTCGTCATCATTTCATGCAATCGAGGCAGTTGAGACCCTGCTACTTTCTGGGCTTAAACTTGTAGACTTACCGATCCCTGAGCCTGCACCTGTCGTCGATTCCTGGGTCTGAACTTGAAGCTGTGTAGGTCACTATCAGTAAGAAGGGAAAGTAGAAATGAAGGGGACGAAGGAAAAGAAGGCGATTGAAAAGGTGTTCGTACCTTCACAGTTTAAGTCTTGGCTTGAGGATGTGGTTAAAGGATTAGATCTTGAGCCTGAGCCTATTTTTAAGGCACTAGACCTTGAGTCGGTATCCGTCATCCAAGAACATCCGATTCCGGGGCCTGTACTGGAAGTTATGCCAAAAGCGTTGGTACTTCCAACACCTGAGCCCGAGTTCGAGCCCGTTGTTCAAAAACTGGGGTTTGATCTAGCACCCGAAGAGATCCCTGATCTCCAGTGCAGCCCCGTTGAGATATGTCCCATTCTGGCTGAGCTCCTCACCAAGCACCCTCTTGAATGTCTTTATCACTTGCGCCCTCAGCTCTTCGGCCTATTTCCACCGCCCTTGTTTCCGAATGAGTGCCTTAGGCACGTACATCTTCTTTGGGTGACAAACATGATCCACGCCTACTTCTCTCCTTCAAACGCCATGGCCATTGCACTACAGATCTCGTCCGTGGACGCATATGTTGACTATTGTTCATATACCGCTCGGCCATGCTATGTGTTCGCACCGTAGTCGTAGGATGACGCGTACGATAGTAGTGCTCTGGCAGTTTGCGGAGCGAGGTGGCAATGCGGTGAGGCGTCCAAGTTCTGCGTTGAGGCTATGAGCTGCATCTAGGCTGGAAACTGTCGGTAACGTGTCCATGAAGTAGTAGTATCGGACTTGCGTGGGCCCTAGGGCTTATTGATCCCAAAATCATTACACATTTATGTCTACAGCAGAATCCTCTGTCGTTCGCACCTTGCTGAACACAAATGGCCCACTCGGTAGTTTATCTCATGTTAGGCACCTGTAAGAATGTAAGGGGCAGGCCTTATACGATCAGACCGCGGTTGGAGGACTGAAGATCCTTGTTTCTGTAGAACCGATAAATACACTCACCGAGACATCGACGAGCTTGATCCAGAAAGCATTTGTCAGCCAGATCTTTCAGCAGGATGTTCTTTAATAACACAAATGATACATAGCCACCACCTAGAGGGAGCATTCACGGTTAACCCGGCCATGGAAAGCGTGTTGTTCGAATGGCAGCTGAACAATTTCCCAGCCATCGACCAGCAGCTTACCCGCGACGCGCTTCGTTCTATTGCCAATTTCACCCCTCATTTGGCCTTGCCGAGCGCTCATGATATAGAAAGAGCACCGCCATGTAGGGGCGTGGCTGGGGTTGCTTCGACGAGCACGTGCTGGTGCTGGGCATCGATGAGCGAGATGATGGCGCGCGTGGCCCCAAGACGGATTGTGGCTAGCTGCGCAAAGGCGATAATGGCGGTGTCTTTGGCCGCGACCGGCACATGGTGGCCAAGTGCAGACACGTGGTCGAGATGGGCGATGTCGTGGAAGGCCGCTCCATAAAGGCGAAAGACGACGCCGTCTCGTTTCGTTTCCGAGACGACCTTGAGCGGCCTTGGGATGGGGGACGTGGTGTGCATTCTGTCCTGAGCAGTGAGCAGGAAGCAGTCGCGTTCCAGGAGGAGCGACGAAGCATGCCTTCAGCCGAATTTTGGGCATAGACTGCCATAGTGGCGACTCCCTCGACCTGCGTGCGGTCCTGAGGCGAGCTGTGATTTGTTCAGCGATGACAACCTCTTCAACCTAGGAGAGGGCCGAGCCAATGAACGCTGTCTAGAGTCAGTAGGACATAGAATCGCTGCTACTGCATTGATTTCCAGACGTTGGAAGTCGGGAGGGCTGCCGTATGGGTATACTGTAGCAGGCTAAGGCATGAGCTTCGGAAACCTACGAGAGGATTGCATTAGTAATCCTGCCATGATCTTTTTAAATAAGATAGGCCGGGGTAATCTACATAATACACCAGCACTGATCTTCATCAGTGTATACACACATTTAATCTTTAGTACCCCACAGTGCGACACACACATATTACTCTATATCGAGCTCACGCCCACTCTTGCCTTTTGGCATCCGAAACGTAGCAGCGACCACCGCGTTATCGCCCTTACCGTTCTCAATATCGTGACTGCTACCTTTACCAAAAATCATAACTTCACTGGCTGTTCCTCGTATTTGGATTGCCATGGACGTGGACCTCTCTGTCTACCCAAGAGTCACCGGCACTGACTGCTCGCCTACCAACGAATCCTTCTCCTGGCAAAACTCATTCGGCCAGAACTACCTTGTCGACTTGTACGCTACTTCGCTCGACCAATCTCTGGACTACCACCCAGCCTTTTACTCTGCACCGGCGTTTGGGGAACTGGAGCAGAAATTTACGTCCAACTTCGACACGGCCTTCACATTCGACCAGAGTATACCTATCACACCTACCACACCCACCACCGGTATTTCCTCTACTTCACCTTTCTGTATACCTACCTCAGCAACTCCGTCTTTGTCGCCCTCATCACCCGAGCGCGAGACCCCCAGCGAAGCAATACTAGGCGAAGAGCCAATCCCAAAGAGACTCTGGCGCAAACGCGGCCGCCCAACGCTCGACTGCAAGCTCTCCGACGTGGCACCAGTTCCCTCCATTGACACTCCACCAAAGCACCGTCTTCGTACGCTCCACGTGCCGCACAATCAGGTTGAGTGTAAGTACCGCGAGGGTCTGAACTCGGAAATGGAAAGACTGAGACGTGCGGTACCCACACTATTGCGGAACGAGGATGGTACCGATATGGGGCGGTCCAAGCCGAGCAAGGCGACGGTGCTGTCGTGCGCGATTCAGTATATTGAAGAGATTGAAAATGAGAGGGATGTGCTGAGGGAGAGAAATGAGCAGCTGAGTGGGACAATGTGGAGGAAAGTGAGTGCAGGGGAAAGCGCAAAATTAAGGGATGGCGGCAGGATTCGCCCTTGACATAGTCGAGAAGTAGAGGGACGAACCCTGCCTCCTTGTCCATCAAGCTTCTCCTGCAATGTTTCTGATTCTCAATATTGTAGTCAAAGGTTCCTAGAAGTGTAACAACCTTTTAACAAACCTGTGCAAAACTAATAATATTATATTTCACGTACCAGGTCTTTTTGTTACTCGTATAGTAAACAGAGTGCATATTTTATATTAGCCCATCTGCCGTTGAAAGACGCACGTGTCCTAGGAGCTGCTTCGTAGCGGGACAGCCGAAACACAACAGCGTCAGGCGGGCAAGTAGGAGAATAAATTGAAACCGCAATGATAATCATGCAGAGAAACCAGCCAATACCCCAGGAGTAACGGGTCGAGGTGTTAAACTCCTAGAAGTATGTGAGCAGCTATAACTTGATATAATTCGAGGATATGCGGTTTAAACAAGGGCACGGTAGCTATAGCTCTTTAGGGGATCTCTAGTTAGACTATCAGGCCACTTTTCCAAGAAGATTATGTCTGTTGCAAATAGTTCATTTATATACCATAGGTTTTGATGATGCTATCAAGAAAACGAAGAGTAACATCTTCAAGACCTCGGACCAAGGCGAAAAAAATATATATTATTATCTGGAGGGAAAAATGGTCAATCTAACTAATTCTGCCTAAGGCATTCATCGAGATGCGGATCGTATGCGCGAGGAGATGTGGTGGAAGGATATGAGGATTCGAGTATGCTTCGTTATCGGTGTCCTTATCCTTCTCGTTCTCGTTGGAATACCTAGTAACCTATTATCCCCCATCCATTATCTATCCGCCCTCTAAACTGCCTAAGTCTTCGACAAGAAGGGATCGAAACGTGGGAACACGAACGATCTCATAGAGCCGGTATTGACGTCTCTTTATCAGCTTTTGTGATGACCTAAAAGGATCGGGCTGGGATCTGGGGATCATGGAGGAATGAAAAGGAGAAATTAAGTCAGGGCGAAAACTGTGAATACCGAGTTATGGTTATGGTTTGTTTTCATAACATGCAGGGTGACGATATGTGACTTAGTAAATTCGCATCAACAATGAGCTTGTGACTGTGGGGTTGGCCTCGAAGTTGCTTGTGATAGGTTAACCTAAGCGGGAGGCATGGTCGTCTCCAGCGATGTTGGTGCTCAGAAGGGTCCATTGCGATCAGCCATCCTCCCTACAACTAATGGCGATTTCTGCTATCTAATCACATACATTACCGTTCCATCAACTAAGAGCATGTTGAGAGCCCCACGTATTCTATATTGGTACTAGCTCTAAACCCTGCCCACAAAGTATCAAGCTCCTGTTAAGCCCCGCGCTCCCTTTGTTGCATCGAATATGTTTCTACATACACATCTAATACAAATTAGCTTTCGGTCTGGAATACCAGGCTCAGATCTAGCCCGCACAATTTTCTGCGTGACAAAGGAGCCAGTCTTTTAGAGTAATCACCTGTCACATGCAAATTCATGCAGGTGACGTACCTAGGTATGGCATGAGATAAGACCCACATATTGCAGCCGAGCAGTTGTTGGGAGAGGGGCATTTTCGTCACAGCCAGTCGCAGACGTCCCTCGTACAGTCTACGCGTTCAGCATCACTTCAACGAGTGCTCAACAAAATGATATAAGGAAAGGAATTGCCCTTTGAGATGTTGTATTACTTAGGTGTAATGGCTCTGCGCCTATTCGAATAATACAGTATCCTCTCCAACATGATAGGAACATCCATCTTTGACTACATCTTCATCCGGGTTTGCATTTTCACCTTGCACTTGATCGCTCCTCTCAGTGTTTTCTATTGCCTAAGCTCTCTCATATATCCTGCTCCGTTTCATGCCACTAGGATACTGCAGGTTTGGGCTACCCTCGAGACAGCGTTTTACCTCCTTGTATATCACCCACGCAGACTCTACCTGCAGAGAGCAGCGACCCATCCAGCACCCCAATGTCGGCAACACCGCCGTGCGCTTTTCCAGCGCTGTCATGAGAACATTCCTGATCCGGAACGTTATCTAACAAAGTGGTTCATGGACGCTCCAGCATCGGAGATCAAGCAGGAAAATGTTAAGGATTTCTTCCGGTGGGCATTTTTAAACAACGGAGAGCCTAGCACAATGGAAGACGAAGAGCTAGAGGAATATGTTAGAAAGATAGAAGAGCTGTTAAAGAGAAGAATAGAACCTGGGAGGGGGAATGCAAACTGCTTTAGGCTGACCCTTGACAAGGTCGACATGTTACATCGGAGCTTAACCTGGTACCTAGTGAGTTTCTGCAGGAAGATGCGCGTTAATTCGTCGTTCCATGACGCAAACCATATTGCTAACCTTGCTTCATCCTATAGTGTGTGTTTGTCGTCGACACAGTAGCGTCTGGCTACTTGCGCTACTACTCCTTCGACTTCCACCCGACTTCTCTCCTTCAATTTCCCACAGTCTTTCCCCTGCGCCCCCTTACTCTTCTCACACCTCATCGCTCCCCCGCGAAAACTCTCACTTATTGGCACCGTCGACACACATCCAACACAAGACTCCCTATCCTATTTATCCACGGGATCGGCATTGGACTCTACCCCTATATAAACTTCCTGGCTGAATTAAATTTGGAAGATGAAACGGACCGGTCAGATGGAGAGTTAGGTATAATCGCCGTGGAGATCATGGCTGTGAGTTCTAGGATTACAGGCAAGGCACTGGACAACGTAGCAATGTGTCAGGAGATCGATTGCATATTAGAGTCGCATGGTTGGGGAAAATTTGTGTTAGTGTCACATTCGTGAGTGCCTTCTTTCGCTTTCTTTATCCGCATCGTCACCATTATAGTACCTGTGTTAATCGTGTGTAAAGTTACGGGAGCGTAATTACTACGCATCTCCTTCATACGCCCCAGATTGCACAAAAGATTGGACCAATCCTGTTTATTGACCCGATATCTTTCCTACTACATCTTCCAGATGTAGCATACAACTTTGTAAGGTCTTCCAATATCTCCCCAGTTAAATCCAAACTCATCTCCCCCCTAATTAGATCTGCCGTAAACCAACCCGCGCCAATGAACACCAACTTTATTACTTCGCCTCTAAAGACATGGGGGTTTCACACACGCTCTCCCGGCGATTCTTTTGGAGTCAGAACATCTTGTGGAAGGAGGATATCCGGAATCGTCGTGTAACTGTAGTGCTGGGCGGAAAAGATCTAATCGTCGATACTAAAATTGTTAAAGAGTATCTAACAGGTAATGAGAGTGTGAATCAGGAAAAAGAAAGTTGGCAGAAACGAGAATGGAAGGGAGACGGGCTGGATGTGCTGTGGTTTCCAGAACTGGATCATGGACAGGTGTTTGATAAGAAGAGCTCAAGGGCGAGGTTGGTAAACATCGTTAGGATTTATTGTGCTCGGGAATAGTTAATGATATTTTGGGCTGATATCTGCGCTTGATGCTAATTAGACATGCAACATCTGCCACACGACCATTGCCTTCATCGCTTATCTTGACAGGAATGAAGGCGTGAGCGGAGTTGCGACGGGATGAAATCGTTGCGTTTACATAATTAGTGCCAAGATTTTTTGACGAATCCACTCGTGTGCCTAATGCGCTTGTGAAGTTCGCTATGTAGAGCACGGTCTATACGTATGCAAGACGCCATAACACAGGCCTCGGAGGGGACCCCGAGGCTTGTATACTACCATCAACCCGTTGCACTAGCAAAGCGACATCTAAGTCAAGTCCGCGTGTTAATGTCTGTGACAAACATCATCTGAAACTAAGACTGATGGGTAATAAGGTTATGTATGTCTCATGGACTAGAAGCTCTGAGTGTCAATTGCGAGCCGCCAAGCACTCGTCAGCGTTAGATATCGGGGTGGATCTGTATGGACGATAATCTGGTATTGAGGAGCTACCATCCCAATTCAGTTAGCGTGACAGCTAGGTTCATCCGCAGCAGTTACCGTGGATTCGGCTTTGACACCACTTGTTAGAGTTCCTTCAAATACTGTCGAGATGCAGAATGTTAGGATTCAGATTCAACAGCTTCGCTTTTATGTTTCTTCATATCACCGCTTCCCAAGTCTTGCTTGCCTCCCACCTTCCATCCTCTCACCCCTCCTGCTCCTCCTACACCCCCTCGACCTCTATCACCTAGTGGCTAGGTGAAGTTTCCCTTCGCTGTTGGAGCTTCAAGTGTGTTGAGGGACGACCAGAGCCGAGATTTTAAGCCGCTGGTCCCTTTATCATCCTGCTCGCTTTCTCTCGCATTCCCTCTATCCATCACCGTTATCTCACAATGGCCTTCTACCAACCTGCCGTGGACGAGGCTGCCATTGACCCGAATTTCGTCTCACAGTCGTCCACCGTAGCTAGAACTCCAGAGCCGAACCGTGACTCCAAGTATGTCCCTAAGAAACTACACAATACCGGCCAGCTCATCACACAAGCGAATTGGTACAAACATGTCAATTGGCTTAATGTAAGTCCTCAACTCACACAAGAAAGCTCTAGTATCCGCTAATGGTCTTCAAAGGTCTTCCTCATTATTGGAGTTCCTTTGTCTGGTTGCGTCGCCGCCGCCTTCTGGATCACTCTGCAATGGAAGACAGCTGCTTGGGCGGTCATCTACTACTTCTGGACCGGATTGGGAATCACGGCTGGGTATCATCGCCTCTGGGCACACAAGTCGTACAATGCTACTCTGCCCTTGCGCATTGTTCTCGCTGCTGTTGGTGGTGGTGCTGTTGAGGGGTCCATCCGTTGGTGGAGCCGTGACCACCGCGCTCATCACCGCTACACCGACACCAGCAAGGACCCGTACAGCGTTCGCAAGGGCCTTATGTACAGCCACATTGGCTGGATGATCATGAAACAGAACCCTAAACATGTTGGCCGCACCGACATTACTGACTTGAACGAGGACCCTGTTGTCGTCTGGCAACACAAACACTATCTCAAGGTCGTCATCACCATGGGTCTTCTCTTCCCAATGACCGTCGCCGGAGTTGGCTGGGGTGACTGGCAGGGTGGATTCGTCTACGCTGGTATCCTGCGCATGTTCTTTCTTCAGCAGGCCACTTTCTGCGTCAACTCGCTCGCCCACTGGCTTGGTGACCAGCCCTTTGACGACCGCAACAGCCCCAGGGATCACATTATTACTGCACTTATCACTCTCGGTGAGGGTTACCACAACTTCCACCATGAATTCCCCTCCGACTACCGCAATGCCATCGAGTGGCACCAGTACGACCCCACGAAGTGGTCCGTCTGGCTGTGGAGCAAGCTAGGTCTCGCCTCCAACCTCAAGAAGTTCCGTGCCAACGAGATCCAGAAGAGTCGTGTCCAGCAGCTCCAGAAGAAGATTGACCAGAAGTGCGCTGAGCTCGACTGGGGCGTTCCTCTTGACCAGCTCCCCGTCATCGAGTGGGACGACTATGTTGAGCAGGCTAAGAATGGCCGTGGTCTGATTGCTGTTGCCGGTGTTGTTCACGACGTAACCGACTTCATCAATGAACATCCCGGAGGCAAGACCCTTATCAAGAGTGGCGTTGGCAAGGACGCCACTGCTATGTTTAACGGCGGTGTATACTTCCACTTGAACGCGGCTCACAACCTCCTTTCCACTATGAGGGTTGGTATCATTCGTGGTGGTTGCGAAGTCGAGATCTGGAAGCGTGCTCAGCGAGAAAACAAGGATGTTGGTTTCGTCAAGACTGCCCTCTGACGAGATATGTGCACTAAGTTGAGCAAGCCGTATCTCTCGGCCAGCAAGGGATAGTGGTCTTGAGAAGAGAACGACCCAAGGCGGTGTCCTACATGAGCATTATGCGTATAGCGTAAATCTAACGATGATTCCTATGATGTACTACTACAGCACAACTTGCTACAAAGTAAACCCATCACTAACCTTTAGTATCCCTTCCATGCCCATCGAAGCCTGTTACTGCAGGAGACCCTTTAGAGACTTATTAATATTCTTTAGAAGCTGCTTGAACCTAACCTCTTCCCCTTCGCCGTAGTTGGACAGCATGTAGATGTTGAATATTCCTAGTAGCGAATACGCCTTGCGTCATTTCGCGTGGTCTGGCGACCCTTTGTTCATAACAATCACTCCTTGAGGTTAAGCGCATGTTGGAGGTTTCCTTGAAGAGCTGGGATAGCGATTCTCGTTATCGTAAATTTATGTTTCTATACTTGCGGAGGGGAGAAAATGGGTAGGATATCAACCGTCCGCTGGTGGTCCATATGAGGGCGGGGGAGATATCAGATATGAAGGGACCACATTCAGCGTTTGAAATGATATTGCCCCAATTATAAGTAGCTTCAAAAGCCTGCAAAGGTTGTCCATGATAGCCATCTGGTATAAACGTTGTAAACGACGCTACTGTCGGCATTGTTCTTGTGTAACAATATGAGGATGGTTGCTTGACGTCTGATTGTACAGTTGCCGTCATACGAGGCGCGGGTGGTGTGTAGAAGGCGCTGTTGCTGGTCACAGCAGTCAGGGCCGAATCTTGAGCAGACATATCTGTTGGTTTGCAGCGCCATTGTTTCCCATGTCTCCCAGTCATGGCTTATATAGCTTACTGTACAGTGGTATGAGGGAGCTTAAGGATCGAAACGATCGCTCCTTGGCTTGACCCTGGAGGTTGCGAAAGGGAATAGATAAGACGTTGTTCGTCATAGGTAAGATGCGTGCCAGAATCGCAAGCTCGATTGCTCCGGGACTCAGGCTGCCGAGGTCGTAGTCTGCAGACAATAGTAGGCATGTGGAGAGTGAAGTCTGTAGATACTTGAGAAGGGTGACAAAGTAAGGGAATTCGATAGTGTGAAGAAGAGTTTCAATCTAGAGGTTTCGCATGATTAGCTGACTCAGTATCCGTGCCAAGGTAAATGCGGGGCACCACCATTACACTGCCACCTCTGAAATAAGAGAAATAAGCTGTTTCCAAGCACCTATCGCGCTATGTATTTGTTCACCAGCTTCAGAAACAGACTTTTGCAAGGTCCGGGCAGGAGCGGGTCAGCCGTCCGCATCACTAGCGTGCCACCTTGATTATGTCAAGAGTATGTTTGAATAGTAGAGGTACTTCAAGTGACATGGTTAACATAACGCTCATTTTGCCACTCGCGCGGTGTATTTCGTAAGCACATGTTTAGCACCATGCTTACTACATTGTATCTTTTCCCATCTACAGTTAGGTGCTATAGACTTGTAATTAGATCCATTTGTAGATTAGACAGTATTTCAAAAAAAAAGACTACCACCCATGATATTAGATTGATTCTAGAATTACTGTCGCTTCAACCCGAGCATTCGTAGTATCTTGTATCGCTTAGAAGCTAGCTTTACTGGCTTTGTAAAGGTTTCAGCAATGGTTTCTGCATGAGCATTTTCGCTCGCCAGCGCCTTCTCGCTCGCAGCGCTGGTTTTGCCGCTCTCTGCACCCAAAGCCGCAATTATATCACGAAGAGTCCGGCAGGTTTGATGGTCTTTCCTTAGCACCTTCTCATAGCCTAAGAGAGCCTTGGAGTACTGGATTCTAGCATCCTCAGCATGGCCTTTACAACTAGAGAGAGAGGCCATAGCCCAGATGTTGTTCAGTGCTGGGACGTATGTAGAAATGCGCTCTAGAGATAACGCTTTCTCGTATCCTCGCAATGCCCGCTGGTACATTTCCTCGGCCTTGTCTAATTTGCCTAGGTCCGCGTAGAGGGCGCCTAAGTTGTTGACTGTGTCGAGTGTTGATGTATGCTCTGGTCCCCATGCTTTCTCGTATCCTCGCAATGCCCGCTGGTACATTTCCTCGGCCTTGTCCAGCTTGCCTAGGTCTACGTAGAGAAGGCCTAAGTTGTAGACTGTGTCGAGTGTTGATGTATGCTCTGGTCCCCATGCTTTCTCGTATCCTCGCAATGCCCGCTGGTACATTTCCTCGGCCTTGTCTAATTTGCCTAGGTCCGCGTAGAGGGCGCCTAAGTTGTTGACTGTGTCGAGTGTTGATGTATGCTCTGGTCCCCATGCTTTCTCGTATCCTCGCAATGCCCGCTGGTACATTTCCTCGGCCTTGTCTAGCTTGCCTAGGTCCGCGTAGAGGGCGCCTAAGTTGTTGACTGTGTTGAGTGTTGATGTATGCTCTGGTCCCCATGCTTTCTCGTATCCTCGCAATGCCCGCTGGTACATTTCCTCAGCCTTGTCCAGCTTGCCTAGGTCTACGTAGAGAAGGCCTAAGTTGTAGACTGTGTCGAGTGTTGATGTATGCTCTGGTCCCCATGCTTTCTCGTATCCTCGCAATGCCCGCTGGTACATTTCCTCGGCCTTGTCCAGCTTGCCTAGCTTCGCGTAGAGGGCGCCTAAGTTGTTGACTGTGTTGAGTGTTGATGTATGCTCTGGTCCCCATGCTTTCTCGTATCCTCTCAATGCCCGCTGGTACATTTCCTCGGCCTTGTCTAATTTGCCTAGGTCCGCGTAGAGGTTGCCTAAGTTGTTGACTGTGTTGAGTGTTGATGTATGCTCTGGTCCCCATGCTTTCTCCTTTCCTCGCAATGCCCGCTGGTACATTTCCTCGGCCTTGTCTAATTTGCCTAGGTCCGCGTAGAGGGCGCCTAAGTTGTTGACTGTGTCAAGTGTTGATGTATGCTCTGGTCCCCATGCTTTCTCGTATCCTCGCAATGCCCGCTGGTACATTTCCTCGACCTTGTCCAGCTTGCCTAGCTTCGCGTAGAGAAGGCCCAAGTTGTTGACTGTGTCGAGTGTTGATGTATGCTCTGGTCCCCATGCTTTCTCGTATCCTCGCAATGCCCGCTGGTACATTTCCTCGGCCTTGTCCAGCTTGCCTTGATCCGCGTAGAGGTTGCCTAAACCGTGCATAGCCCACAGCAGTACGTCAACCTCTTTCTGTTCTTCAAACATGTCCCCTATACCCCCCTTGATTCTGACTTCACACGCCCCTGCATGAGGGAGAAGGCGTGCCTGCGTTTCCCAGTACTTCTTTGTATCACTCATAGGCACTGCTAGCCCTACAGCGGTGACTGCCACCCAGGATAGCCCTGCTCGCTGATCCTCATCTTGAATGTGAAGCGCCCACTGGTGTACTACCGGATGCGTTGCGTACCCTGTTTGGTCCTCCATATCTTCTACCAGAGAGTAGCTTCGGAGCACCGCAATAGCCTTGATAAACTCTATCTCTTTCTGCACGATCTCGCCAAGCCATATCAATGTTTGCTCGGCAGCTATAGCTGACTTTTGTGATGCAGCTGCAAGCAGTCCGTACCACATACTTCTATTGTCCAAGTGTGCCCATAGAAGAAGCAAGTTCGCCGCTGCTTCGCTCCTGGACCGGACTGCCGCAAATGATATCATCCACGTCGTCGCCACGCTGCCATTTGTGTAGTTCCGCAGCGGCGCTTTCCTACTATCCTGGCCTTCCATTAGAGCTCTCCACTGCTCTTTATATAGTCGAGTGTATGTTTCGAAGCCCGTCCCATTCTCGCCCATGTAAGCCGCGGCCTGCGCGAGGGCTAGTGGCAGCCCGTCGAGCAGTGCCAGCAGCTCGTCACCCTCTTGCCCTGCCTTGTCGTTAGCACTACATATACTATCATTACGATCAGAGCTGGACACACTTACCAACCGGCTTTCCATACCATGCCTCAAATATGGCCCGCGCGTGATCACTGTCTACCTTCCTCGCCTCCCGCTGCGCTCCAAGCTGTTTGAGGTGGGGAAGCCGAGTCGTGATTAGCACTGCCCCATGGTCAGCTCCAGGCAGGTAATGCTCGACATCGTATGCTTCAGCATCTTCTTCGCGCCGCCGGTCGTCCCTGTCTATGTTATCTACCACTAGCAACCATTCGCTGTTATCCGGTATAGCCAACCAGTCGAGGACGTCCTTGACCGCCGCATCGACATCACCGCCTTGCCCAGCAGCATACTTTCTGCTAGCCTCAGGGACTTGTCCTTGTGGGATGCGGCTCGCACATGCTGCAAGGCTCTGCTTGATGCTGCTTTCACTGCTCCCATCGAGCCACAGCACTGCCGAGAAACTGTCCCAGTGCCGTCGAGCAAAGTCGGCCGCCAGCTGTGTCTTACCCATACCACCAAGTCCATGCACCACCATGGTCCGCCGTCGACTTGCCTGCCTCTGTGGTAACAGTTCTCGCTCCAGTGCCTGGGTGTCCTGAAGCCTGTCCGCAAACTTCCCCACTGGTACGCCCTTCAAACTGAAGGGGATATGGTACTTGTGAAGCTCTCCTACCGATTCCGTCTCTGCCACCTCGGCTGCTGGAATCAACGACAGCACCTCCTTTGCGCACGCCGCAGCCGTTGCTGCCGCATATGGCTGCCATGCCTTGTTCTTGTGCGAGTCGGCGTAGTCGCAAATGCCCCGGATCACCAGACATTGGAAGTCGTTCATCAGGCCGGCTGCCTCCATCTCGAAGCACAGCACTCCGCCCAGCTCCGCGCTCAGTCGGTCCCGAGTGGCACCGTCTTTCATCACTTGGTTGCCGGACGCAATCGTGCCATAATGAATAATGATTTCCTCCGCAGGCCTTCGAGCATTTCGTTTTATTATCTTTTCCCTACTGCACTGTTCGCAAGATGCTCCCCCACCATGATTGTAGGTTGCTTCGAATAGAATGTCGAAGCCTGCCGCTGTGCGACCGAAGTCTGGCAGTCGGTCAAAGAGAGCAAGATGCGCTGCGAGATTGCTTTGGTTTCGATGCCGGTCCGCTCGTAGCTGCGACACTGCGCTCAGTAGCACCTTTGGTGGTGCGTTTAGGAACCCTGTTCGTTTCATGTGGCCGTCTCTTCCTGTCTTCCCAAAGTCATATTGCACCACCCCGCCATGCTGTTTGTATGGTTGGCTGATGACAACGTCTCCTAAACGTATGTCCGTCACCGCACTCGGAACCCCACCGCCTACACCAACCATCAACCCAAAGCGAATTGACTTGAACCTGGTCAACATTCGTGTCGCCGCGACGGCAGCTGGGCCCGTACCCATTTGCCCGGCAGGCAGGCATATTATGACGACGTTGTGACTACCGATACGGCCGAGCGTATAGAGGTTCGAGTCGAAGCTATCATGGGGCGGTTTCTCGTGTTTCTCATCTAGTATTGCCTGCGCAGCGGCAAGCTCGATGGGTAGAGCGCAGACCCATCCTACCGTGTACTCGGTTGCTTGGAGGCGGCGCGGGGCCATGAGAAGTCTATTGATACAGTGGTGGTATTACGGTTAAGAGAGCGGTTCACATTGTACAAAGCGTCGGAGCGCAGTTTCCTTGCGATGAAGACAGCCTCGTCCATATTGTAGGCTCAGCTCTGCGAGGCTGGCGCTTAACACTGTTCATGAAGCCAAGAAAGCCGAGGTGCGTGTTACGGCGCACGGACGGATGACACAAACCACTGCGAGCTTGCCAACAAGTAGAAGACATATCAGTCGCCCACATCGACTTTTATGCAAAGGTCAAAGTGGGAACGGCGGACTTCCAGAGAGATGTCACTCGAAGTACCTCTACAACTCAAACATACTCTTGACATAATCAAGGTGGCACGCTAGTGATGCGGACGGCTGACCCGCTCCTGCCCGGACCTTGTGCTGAAAGCAATAATATTTAGTGTGAGTCGATAGAAACGCACTGGGAGATAATTATATGTGTAATTCTTGCTGTAAACTAAAAAATGGTGCGACTATCATTATATTTGAAAGATTAGCCCCTTGCACTTATCTAAGATCTATAGCTTGGAGTCATGACTGGATCTACACAAGCCTTTCACTAGACGGAGTAATTGCATATCTGGAGCTTCGGTGCATTTTTAGAACGCGCTTGTGCAGTCTTAGAAGGATGTTGCACTTTGATGTGTTGAAGATAATTGACGAATGTGTACTGATGAGAATCAGCGTTGGTGTATTTTGTTTGCTGTATGGAACACCTGGGCCCAACTCATCTAATTAACTACCAAGTTTGTGATTTAGTCATATGAAATCTTTGTTCCACAACGCCAGATTACCAACAAGCTACTTGGTTTAAGAAAAGCGTCAAGGGCATCCAGTCCAAGAATAACAATGAAAGAACGTCTATCCACGCCTGGCATGCCAGGAAAACTAAAACCCAATTTGGTCTTGTCACAGTGTGGTACCAGTGTTCGTATGCCTGCCAGACAGCGACGTGAAAGATCGCTAACATGACCTTTCCAAAAAGAGATGTATATATGAATAAAACCCTGAAAAGCCTTGGATACGAAGCCGAGGCTCTACTCATTGATACAAGAATACTTGCCCACGAGTGTGACACGATAAGAAGCGACAAAGACGCGAAGTATGGTAATAGGGGCGCTAATTCAGGAGTTTCCTTTCATAGGTTAGTAACTTCATATTAATGGAGCTGAAATGATTACCTCTTTGAGCGTCACACAGCTTCGAGCCGCCCATACAGTCGATGTAATTGCAGCGACTGGGAGCACGAGGAGGGACCAGGACGTAATCACTTGCCGTGGGCCAGGCACCTCACAGTCAGATTGAGATGTAACATGATGTTAGGACGGTAAGAGAGGCTGTGTAGACATAGGAACTTGTAGTGGGAGCGATTCTAGTCGTTGTTGTTGTTGTAGATAGTATGAGATGACTACCAGATATATTAGAGAGGGTGATGTTTGCTCTGTCAGGCCCGTAGATGGCGATATTTAGAGCTGTTCCTAATAGATCCCAGGTGGATTTGCCCGACCATCTGTGCTATAGATATAAAGTTGGCACTATCTGAAGATGCATTAATTACACCCTATGACGATATTTTAAAAGTGCGAAGTCCGCTAGTCGCGCTACATTCAACGCCCCGAACGCTTCATTACCGAAACGACACCTACTTCAATCAAAAAAAGTTTTAGACCGTTAATTTTCGAGAATTTATCTCAGTTCGGATGATTTTATATATATAGCTAGTGCATCAAACACAAACATCTAACATTATTACTTATCCACTTTGAACATTCCTATGGAATTTTCGCAGGTAAACTTGGCAAGTAGCGCTGAGACGAATATCCAACAAAGTTCAGCGTATTATGGCGTGTACCTTACCGTCACAAGAAAGTATCTACCCCGCAATTGGAAACCTTACTCTACCAAGTTACTTCTCCCCTAACAGGTTGAAATCTTAAATTGCAGTTCCGATAGGTTGCAACTGTATTGTAGAGTTTCCAATCATGTGTAGTAATCACACATACTCAAGTCTATCTGAAATCTGACATAGTGGCGACCCAAAATCTTTACATACATAATTGGCTTCCAAAAAGCTCACATTCTCCAATTAGTAAGACAATTCACGATACAATTACATAAAAGACTTTGACCTTTCGTAAAGCTATGCCAGGGATGGATAACATATCATAGAGAGATAGAAATGACTGCTACGTCTTTTTAAGCTATTAATGGAAATTTAGTAATGATGCACGATCATGAGACTGACAAATATCTGTACGAGTATTGGTTTAATGTTTAATTAAGAATCATGATGTATTAGTTACCAGCTTTGCAATGAACACTCTCCTATCCATGGCACATATTCTGACTAGCAAAGCCCACAGAATGAGGCATTAAACACGAAAAACCAGATTTGGAAACCGTTTAAGTGCCCGTCAAGCTGCAGTCGCGTCTCATTAGCAACTACTTGTGCACCTACCGATACCAGCAAGTGGGGAGCCTGCTGACGCTCGAGAGCCAAGAGACTAGGCCTGTTCAATGACCTTCTCTCACGACTCGATTCAGATGGGTTCGGCTTCGGCCGACTGTATGGTCAAGATTTGGGACACCAGCAGCGGCGACTACCCGAAGACACTCGAGATTGGCAGGTTTCTTCATGACCTATCATCTGGTTCTACTGGCCAACCTACTGTCTTCACGCTGAGATTGGTACTGTCGTCAAATTGGACAACAGCTGTCACGGAGCTGAGCACAACACAACGCACAACCACTACTTCTCATCAGTGAAAATTCAACCCATCACTTTTAGCACACCAACTTGCGACAGAAGGCAAACATGAAGCTGGGGCTGTGAACAAATACGATGATGACTGGCTGCTCGAGCAAACATGCTCAATCAACGCATTCTCGGGTCATCTAAGTAGGTAAACCCAACTTCCGCAACAGGAGTTGGGACCCCTACCTTCGTCGCCATATACTATAACTCATGAAACTCTCAATATCAGTAAGGCACTATTGCTGGAAGTGGTCACATGCCGTGTTCGATAAGTGTACAGAAGGGAATGGCCCGCTCCACCAAGGGAGCATATAAACTCAGACAGCAACTCATCATACCATACTAGTAGGAAATGAGGAAGACTACTCTTGACTTAAATTATTTCGCAGTTCAAAAATTTGGCACAGACTAAAACATTTAGGTTACAACGGACACAAATATGTTACACATTGATTAGCTATGGAAAGTTAACAATGTATTAAAGTTTCATTGCCAAACGCTAAGTTACATTGTATGTCGTAAAGCCTTGCTACCCGGTTGTTATCAGACAAAAGTCTTGAATCACTAAAGGCATGCAATGAAGATCAGTGAAGGAGCGCCGCTCTTACTCCATACAGCGTCTGCGATAATCGTTGTCGCAATGGCTTGCTCCTGCAGATAGAGAAGTCATTCCGATTCGTACAAACGAACTGTTCCGTGCGAAGGATAACAGCACTTATAGTTATGCTCTGCGCACGTTTTAGAGTATAGACGTCCTTTCCATGTCGCTACCTACTTTAACACAAAAGCTGACGGAAATACCGCCATGGCAGAAGCTTCTCGACAGAAACTACTTGCTTCGCTCCAAGCGTGGGTGATTCTACAATCTTGGCTAGCCGCCACACTAAGTGCGAGCAGGTCTCTCCGGACTGGGAAGTACTCTGACCTCACAGTCACTTGCGGTCAGGACATATACAAGGTTCACAAAGCGATCATCTGCTCTCGCGCAGTATTTTTTGCGAATGCAATAAAATTTCCCGGCAAGGTATTCCGCATCGTTTTCACATTATCCTCAAGTAATAACAAGTGTGCTTTAGGAGTCAGAAGAGAAAACCGTTGATCTTCCTGGGGATGAGCCAGAAATTATCAAATTACTTATGCAGTACCTGTACGAAGGTGAATATCGACCTTTTTTGAGAGAACTGCCATCTGTCAAGACGGGTTCGAACCAACAGACTACGGCTCATTCATGCCGCGATCCGAACTATAATTGCGAAAACTATGGTAATTCCCGTGTGTGCGACCATCACCTTTGCGGTTATCAGTGTACCTACAACTGTGTGGATTTCAAGTGCAATGTCTGCATGCCAGATCGTTTCAAGCTTGACGGCACAGCAAGCCAGCTTCTTGTCCATTCTAAGATGTACGAGATTGGAGAGCGTTATGACGTGCAAGGACTGAAAGAGCTTGCCAAGGAAAAGTTCAGGATCGCTTGTGATAAGTTCTGGAACATTTCGCATTTCTCTCAGGCCGCCCATCACGCTTTCAGCTCAAATCGCTGACGACGCAGGCCTTCGCATTATCATCTCCCAGGTTCTCGCAAGCCACATGGAACTCATCAATAAAGAAGAAGTTACTGCTCTCCTACTTGAGTTTAACGGCCTTGCCTATGGTTTGTTGAAAGAGAAGGTCGCACGTGGCTGGAAGTAGATTCCTGAATACTCTTTGGCTTCCTGAGACTGTGGATGTATAATAAAGGCAAGAGACATGGTTCTAGGTATTGATTACCGTTTCTACGCGTCGAATGGCGAGCTTCTCCACCACGTAAAGGGTCACGCTGAGTTGTAGACGTTGTTTGCTGCTCTCTTCCATTACACGGTCTGTCATCCCTTACATGTATACTTTCCGTCCGGCTTGCCCAGTCCTATGTTCTGCCAACTCCACGGCTTTTGCTTGTCGCAAACCGCACATAGTATATACAAACTGTGATTTGCTCATTCTCACCGGCTGTGCCTGTCAAAAATGTGTATTATTTGCCCTTACAGACCCATTCGACTGTGCATTTTTAGCACTTAATCGCTATGTTGTCACGAGCATGACTCGAACAGTTAGCGTCCACACGGATAACGTGAGGAGGACGACCACCCAACAGTTGATGCCTTGATGGACCGGAAAGAAAATTAACAAAGCAAGCAGGGCATAGGAAGGTGACCGAACTGTCCTGCTCGAAAAGATCTCTGGCATGCAGGGCAAGTCAGGTTGTTTGATTGAAGAACTAAGTATAAGTGTCACTCTTGCGGCCTATTGTATTTAGCTCCTTTATAGCTATGATGTTAACTACTCTTCGTCCTTTCAATTCTGAATATATCAGAAGACCTAGTGGGCGGATCGCTAGAGGGTTAGTAAGGAACATGCATCTGAAGCCCGAAACAATCGTCACGCTCGCTAACCAACCAGCATACAGGGTTCTTTTCTAGCTTCCAGGTTATGTTCAATACGACGCCAAATGAGAAACCGTTTCCTGCACCACACTGAACAGAAACTCATATACAGAAATCGGCTTACAGAATCTGATCAGCGATCATAATCCAATCACGCAAGCTACCAAGTCTTCGGGGTGGACATCCGTAAAACAATTTTTGCATCTTAGGGCCACAAGTTCGGCTTCTACGTTGGGAAATGGTTGTCAATGACTACTACAATGAGGGGTACGATGTGTTCTATATCGAAGTTACCGGCGTTCATGGCGAGATTGAGTCTTAACAAGTCGATGAAGAAATTCTTTTGGTTACTACCGGACGGCAGCAGTCAAGAAGCAGGAAGGATAAGCAGCGCCGATATGAGATCCAAATATACGCTTTAAGCGCGAAATGAAACGGTCCTTGGAACAATTCTTTGACGAGAATAGCGAAATCGTTACCCATCGCCTTAACATCAATTCCCTCGTTGACGCCATCGCCACCAAACATGAGGCGGATATGAATGATTATGCCAGTTCCTGTGCTACAGATTTCATGCAATCTTACTATAAGGTATATCACTGCCCCTAAAATACTTTCTCAGTGCTTAACTAAGTCAGGTTGCACGTCAGAAAGTGGTTGATGATGTCAGCGTGCTTGCTATTGAGGCATGTTTGATTAATCACCTTCCCACCCTGTTCTCGCCGAAAACCGTTTGGGAAATTGATGACCAGACAGTAAACAGCGTAACAGCAGAGGAAGAAAAGTCGTCAGTGGAGAGAGCTCGATGCAACAAGAAGCAAAGGGTCTTAGAAAACGGGCTAAAGGAATTGAAACGCATACAAGGGTATCCTTCTATTCATGTCAAAGGTAAAAATGTTACCGGCCACCCATTAAAGCAAGTGCGCTGACATGGACTAGAAACCGAGATATACCAAGGCTCACCTGCAGGAATCACTACACCGGAGAGTATAGAGCTCAATTCAGAGAATGAATCGTCCAAATCCGAAACCGCGCACCCAGCCACAGATCTGGAAGCTCCAGCATCTGAGGATATCTCAGCAGCCAAAGAAGCCCTTGCATGTGAAGAACCTCCTGCAGCTGAAGATGAATACTCTCCTTTATCATTCGGGAATAAGAAGAGCAAGAAAAAAAACGGCGGCCGATTGTAAAGGTAGGGACTCTAGAATCCCATATCGGCCATCGAATAGTCTCGCGCAGAAAAGAGTTATCGTTCTGCAACTGAAGTTAGGGCAAGGCTTTAGATTGGGCCCTAGGTTATCCTGGGACTGTGTTGTTGTTCGCATACTTACGATTGCCTTACTCTCCATGCTCTATAGTTTGGTTTCACCAACAAAAATTGCGATCCTGTGTTATGATGAGATCCATTCAGCGCTAGAAGACGGCATTCAGAATAGAATGAATTACTGTGGTAAATATGGCAAAAGTGAAGATCTATCTACTATGGCGACATGCATCCTATACTCAAAGTCTAGGTAGATGCAGTTCGGCCGTCGCCTTAACAGTGGTGGCGATTCGCCATCTTTTCTACGTGCTCTAGCGTTGACATAAAGGACTCGGTTGGCGTGAACATCGCCTCTGTCTTGTATATCGCCGCTTCTTAGATATATGGACTCCAGTTCACTAGGTGTAAGAACTTTACACTACGAGGCTTTGATCGAGGCGGGGAGATGTTGAGTGGCTGTGCGCATGCGCTGTCATTGCAATATCCACAAGTAGGGCAAAGTCAAGAAACATCATTGTTATAAGGCAGATTTGAACCAACACAAGTTTCCATCATTGATATAGCCCTGTCATGGTGACCCAGGCCTTTTGATGTATAGGCAAGGTTGTTCATGTTGGCCAGCGTGTCAAGATGCTCGTCCCCAAGCACCCTCTTGCTCGTCTCCATCACTTGCACGTTCAGCTCTTCAGCCTCCTTCCACCGCCCCTGATTACAGTACGTCAACGACAGGTTATTCATGCTGGCTAGTGTGTCGGGATGCTCGTGTCAAGTATGTCGAGTCGACCAGCAAACACTCTGGTGTATTCATTTCATCTCTCGAAAGTCGTCCGTAGGTTCGATGTTTTCCATAAATAAATATACAGACATGACGTGTAATCCGCACGTAACCCGAGGCTAGAAGAACGTCGGCGGATCGGCAAGCCCTGTCTCGATACGATCACGTGACGATGCAACTTTTATGATAGGCATCTATAGTTGAATACATTTTTGAATCTATTCAAGCCTGAGGCAGCGATCGTATCCCATTGAAACTGTTTTTACCCGTACAGCTTCTTCGTTATACGGTTCACACAGTTCCACAACAATCCGCTTCTCTATTTTAATAGTGTCTATATTACTTTCTTTTTCTCTTTTTTCTTAGTCAAGCACAGTATGAAGTACTAGACAAGCAGTTCTCATATCTAACTTTTAAACTAGAGAGAATGTAATGTAGTAAGGTGTACAGCTAGCACACAGTAACAGCCTATAACCTCTAGGCGCATAGCTATAATGGAAGGTATACACACACACACACACACACACACATACACACACATACACACACGCGCGCGCGTCTGCTAGACGTTGATATTTTTAAGAGAGAAACCTAAGTGCGCCAGGTGCTAATAAGCGCACCACCAATCTCGGGTGTTAGAGCCAGGCACTAGAACAGGACCCACTATGGGACCAGAACGAGCCGCATGTTCTATCTGCAGCATGCAGCGTTGAAAAGGTGGAACGTGATTTACACAGGCTGAAGTGATAGAACGGATGACGAGGACACAAAAGTCTAAGTTGATGGCTACCACATCGCACTGTCTACAATGCGCCTCTCTTACTAAGGGATCAAAGCCAAGCACAAACATAAACGTGTGAATTCTGACATAGTTGATTTTGCTGATCATTTGCGCGGAAGAGTTAAAGTAGTGTGATCATGACCGCCACATAGTTATGTGGCGTTCTTTACAGGATAAGGGGTACATGCATAGAGCCTCATAAGGTCCGTCATAGCTCCACCTCTCAGTCACAATTCCTATACATATCCAAATCGGTCTTAAAGCCGTAACTCTGTCCTATGATAAGACTTATTATGATAAAGCATGAAGCAAAGAGCGCAGCCCTAAGGCCGTATGAAGCCTTTATTATCGCTGATGGTTCGAAATCATAAGGCGGAGTTGTGTGCATCTTCGATAATCATGTTCCTTAATTCTGATGGTTGATCCAAACGGGCGGATGATTCCCTGCCCGCTTCCCCGAACAAGGTGTTAGTGGATCGTTCCGAACCCACTTCAAGAGTGCACGATAGATAATGCCTCACAATAGATCAGATGCGCATTCGAATATGTTACAGAGGAAGCCAAACTTGAGGATCCGGTCCTTAGTAATTTCTTGCAAGAGACCACACATGCTTAGCATACCGCAGATCTGCACTTATCATACCATGACAGCTGTTCATAAGCCTTGGTGTACCTAGCTTCCGCAAACAAAGTTCGACCTAATTACCTTCATAGTAAAGGGACGCTCTCGGTTGTGACCTGCAGACATGTGATTGACCATAGCGTGCATTACTTGACAGCCAATGAGAGAGCTTCCCGTTTTGGGCTGTCTAAGGGCAGGGTTCAAATCTCGCGTCACTGTAGTTGTTGCCCCGCAAAGCCTAACAGCTCTCCCTCGGAATGGGTCTTGGTTGCCACTGAGCCTGGTAGCCAGCTGTTTTCCGCAAAAGTTCTGTCCAGCCCGTTCATAGTCTCTCCTTTTACGTGCATCTGCGATACGAGCACAAGAATCAAGGAACGGTCCCGTATGGGTTGATAGCAAAAAGCAAAGTGCTGCATCGGCGATCCTGAAGCTTCGCTGTTCTAGTTAGAATCCTATTGGCCCACTCTGAATGCTAATATTAATTAAATCCTTTTTTTTTTGCCAGACCGTTCTGACATTGATTTGAAGCATTGAGGGCTGAGTCCACCTGCTTGGGTGGCGCCACAGCGTACATCATTGCAAGCACATCATCTCACGCACACGCATTCATCCAAAGCTAAGGCTGACTCGAGTGGTATGAATGAGTGAAAATTGTTTGTCGCTATTAACCGGTTGATGAGCTGTTGCAAAGCGATAAATGTTTCAGCTTCGGCGACGCGCATAGGCTTCTTCAACTAATGCGTTCGGATGATTCCTGGGGTAGTAAACATATTGAGACGTTGGAGCGAACGTCGGCATTGATTATTGCTAGTTTTGGGGAGAAGATCCGCAATGTAAGCGGATCCTAGCTCGATGTTAACTTCGTGTGAGATGTTTGTGTGACGATTGTCGATGTGTTTCATAATATCTTGAGCAATGTTGATCTCATGACTAGCACGGTACTGGTCCCTCCGCAGTATGGCGTCACAGAATAGAATAGGTAGATAGGCAGCTTTCGAGGGGTCTTCATGGTTCATACCCAGCCTGCCACATAGCAGAATCGGCGCTTCAAGGGAGGGGAAGATATAGTGGGATAGGTTCGTAAAGTTATTAGAGTTTTAATAAAGTGCGGAGCCTAGCACGGCAATGATTGGTAAATGGAATAGTGAGAGCGTGCTTCAACTGTAATAAACAAACGTCTCGACTTTCCTTAGTTGCAACAGTTTTTTGGGTGTTTGCTAGGGCTAACACCCTATCTTCGATTTTGGGGCGGCTATCCCTTCTACAAAGCTGAAGAGCGGATATGTGAAGTGATTCAAGGATGGCATGCTGTTGAATTGCATTCCTAGCTGTGCTTTAACTGTTGCTTCCCACATTTTAGATTGGCCTACTAAATCTGAAACGGTATCTAAAGCGAGTGAGCATCTACCGTGATTAGCGGCTGTCTAATACAAGTTGTGTAATTTTGGCAGCTTGAGATAGGCCCAGCGCTGTGGTACTTGGTCAGCATCACCCGCAAACCAACAATCCCAGCATGAAATCTCCCTAACTTTTTTTAACCTGTTCTTATCCCTCCTCGCGTGCATCTACAAGACGAGCAAGGATGATGCCGTTACATTGTTCGAGACGGCCGCTGTTATTCAAGTAATGTGAAGTTTTACTCACGCCAACAGATTCACGAACCACAGAGTTCAATGTCAGAACGGCAGATACCGCTCTTCGACTGAATCATCAGCCGAACCGCTCCATAAAGCGAGTAATGTTGAAAGCCGTTAGTTTGCGTTTTGCAATAGCACGCTCTAGTCGGTGAGATTTTGGCCCGTGGATACGCTTGCGGAGCATTTAGTTCAGCCTATAGCCTTTTACAGCAAATCGGAAACGTCCCTCTAACCCTCCCATGCTAGTAATCACAATGTCTAACGCCACAATACCCTTAACTGATTCAACCAAGTGGCTTGAGGGAACGGGCCAATGCATAGACAAGGCAAGCGATAAAAGCATGATATGGTTTAAATGGCTTGTTTGGTAAATTCGGTGGCATTAACGATCAGCTTCGTTTTACAGGTCCTGCCACCGTCAAGGATAATATTTAAGAGGCATGGAAATTCATCGAATATTTCACCTCTCAATTGACGCACATCCAAGGCCTATTTTTCAATACCTTTCCCTAATATGACCGAGTTATCCTCCGCAAACGTAGCTCACATTACCAAGGCGTATCGAAATCGGACCATCATTGCAGTATCCATCTGTTTGCCTCTAGCAGCACTTGCTGTAGTCCTTCGCTTCACCGCACGGAAGATAGCTAGGGCCAAGGTATGGTACGATGATTGGCTCGCCTTCGCCGGGTTGGTATGCTGTGACAAGATCCCTTATTGTTTTAGCGCTGGCTAATACAACATGCTGCTAGATCTCGGTGGGTGTGTTTATTTCCCTCATACTCGTAGGTAAGAGCTATGATTCTCATATGCCGCCTTCATTGTTTGACATCCTTGTTAGATCTTCCCGATGAAGCCTCCATTCAAGGAGCGCCCATTATGGAGAGTACTCTCCTGGAGAATGCGAAGACCGTTTATGTCGCTGAGTTGTTCTACTACATTACACAGTGCACCCTGAAGTTTTCAATTCTAGCTTTCTACTGGAGGATATTCAATATATCCTCGATACGAAAGCCGATCTACTTTATTGCTAGCTTTGTATTGTCGTGGTTCATTGCATCGGTAAGTTAGTGATATCCCTAGCCTCCCAGACCTTGGAATATTATGCCCATGACATTTGGTGTTGCCCGTGCTACAGCTTCTTAAACATAAAAACTCTAATTATACGGTTGATTGTAGATTCTGGTCACAGCTTTCCAATGTGTCCCTGTTGCCTCCCTTTGGACACCAGCCTTGAGGGCCTCAGCGAAGTGCGTAGAGCTAGCACCGTTTTTCTTCGGCACCTCTATTCCAAACATCCTAGCTGACCTCTTCCTACTTATACTCCCTATGCCATACGTCTGGAAATTGAAGATTACTGTAGCGCAAAAGCTTTTCATTATAGCGTTCTTCCTTCTCGGAAGCTTGTAAGCCTTGCTATATCTCATAGCCGTTAGCGGAGAACTTTCAGGCGAATGCTAACTCAAATTTCGGAATTAGTGTTCTAATCGCTTCTGTCATACGTCTTCGGTTGTTACTCCTCTTGGACCTCCGAGGATTCCTTGCGAATTGGTCAGTGGAGAACTCGGTCCTCTGGAGTGCAATTGAAAATTGCATGAGTGTCATCTGTGTCTGCCTTCCTTCGCTCCGACCAATCATTAAGCTCTTCCCTCGGGCATCGTTTCTGAGAAAATTTCTAGACTCAAGCCATTTCAGCGGGTCTTCGTCGAGAGGCTCTAGATTGGAGCACGGTACGAGAAAAGCAAAAGAGTCATGTCATGATGAGTATGAGCTGATCGAGCGGGACCGTACCATCTGTTGGGCCGAGACAGGAAGATCTATCGAGGAGCATTCAATGAAGACAATGGAAGGTGCATGCATCAATGTCCAGACAAAGATCTATGCGACTTCCGAAGATATAGGTCAGCCTGCAGAGACGGTATAAGTTCCCGGTGATGGTCGAACGGGAACCGTGTGCTGCTCAGTACTTGGCTCGGTGAAAAGGTCAGATTTTTGAGGCGTACGTTTATATAAAGACAACAATTCAGCTAATATAACCCCTTCTTAATAATCGTGCCACAAGTTGGTTTCCGGTATTTGTTGCACCTCGTCGACGATTTTGGATTGGAGGTTTAGTCCAGTTGTCGACGAAGACGCCGGCATGGTGCATCGATCTTCTTCGTGAACTTACCCGTGTCTGCTCTTACCGATGCCGGTGGGCCTGTCGTGATATTGGCCCTGTTATACGCCAGACGGATCATATACCACGGGATCCCCTCCCGCTGCGGTGGCTGCTCGCTCTCTGGCCTTGTTGCTGCTTTGGCTAGCTTGTCCGCCTTCTCGTTTCCCTCGATCCCCGAGTGCCCTGGAATCCAGTGCATCGTGACGTTGTTCATCCTGAGCTTCTTCGTGATCTCCGCCACCACTCCCTGGCACGCACTGGCCCTCCAGCTCCGTACGGATAGCAGCGCCGATTGCGCGTCCGAGAAGATCCGTATGCTGGATGCGTGTACCTGCCGTCCTGCACTGTCAAGGGCCATGCACGACGGGTCCCACGGCCAGTTGGCCGCCTCGCTGATGGCTAGGAGCTCAGTGAGGTGCGCGTCTGCCTGCTCGGAGCTAGCCACCGTCTTCGAGATGCGTGCTTTGGACGGAAGCGCGTATATGCCAATTCCTGCCCTGCCGTTGCGCACCGATGCATCGACGTAGATGTCGACCTGCCCTGGCTTGCGCTCTTCCACTGCCGCTTTCGCCTGCTCTTCGTCATCGCTCACCACCACTTCGGGTCGAGCCACCCACGGCGGGCATGCATATGGTTTGACCTCCAGTACTTCGTCCACCTGCACCTCCTTGCACATCTCTGCCATTCGGTGCAGCGGCGACCGGTGCCGTCTGCAGAGCCTCTGTCGCTTGATCATCCAGTGCGGGTGCGACTGGCCCAGCTTGTGAATAGACACCCAGAACGAGATCGCCTGTTTGTGGAGCCTCTGCTCTAGCGACAGCAATCCAGCCTCGACTTCTGCAATCGCCAGTGCGACGGTGCGAAATCCTCTGATGACTGCCTGCGCTGTGATCCTTTGTGCTTGTTGTAGAAGCCGCCTCATGTCCTGTGTCGCGATCGGATACCATATCGGCGACGCATAGTCCGCCACCGGTAGCACCGCACTCATCACCAACTGCTTGACCGTCTTCGGCTGGAGTCCCTTCAGTCTGCGCAGCGCGAGCGCTGCCTTCGTTGCCTTGCCGGCTTTGTCTGCTAGGTGCACCTTGAACCGTACTTCTTTATCCAGCGTAACCCCGAGGATCTTGACCATGTCCGTTGGCGGGACTTCTTTCCCCTTGAACCAGAGCGGCACGCTGCTGTCTCTGCCAGCTCCTTTGTATCGGGTCAGGTGGATGAAGGATGTTTTGGCCGCCTCGAACTCGGCGCCGCTCGTCCGTTCCCACCTCTCCAGCATCGGCACGATTTCGTCTTGGATCATCTGCGTGTTTTCCTCCGCTGAGGGGCCCACGATCCACGCCGAGTAGTCGTCGACGAACGCCATCGAGCTGCCGTTCCTCGGTGCGCTCTGCACCAGATCCGCGTTGAAGAACAGAAAAAGGATCGGAGCGAGTGCTGACCCCTGCGGAAGGCCGGCTTGCGGGAGCGACTGCACCTCGGACGTGAACCCGTTGACCAGGATGCAGGCCTGTCTATCCGTGCAGAAGTCCTGCACCCACCGCACGATCGTCTCGGGTATCTGCCGCTGCCGCAGTCTCCTGAGCTCTGGCCTTGTAGCCACGTTGTTGTAGGCGCCTTTGACATCGAACGACACCAGCGACAGTGTCTTCTTCCCTCTCCACGCTTTAAATACATCCTCGACGAGGTACGAGAGCGCGTGCGTTGTCGATCGCTGCTTTCTGGCTCCGAAGTGTGTCTTTGGTAGCAGGCTGTATTCCTCCACTAGATATCCGATCCTCTCGGCCACCAGCGACTCCAGCGCCTTGCCTAGCGTCGGGAGCAGCGAGATCGGCCGGTAGTTGTTGGCCACTGTGTAGTCCTTGCGCTTCGGCTTCCGCAGCGGCACGATCTTTGCGATCTTCCATTCACGCGGTACCTTTCCTGTCTCCATCGACCTGGCGAAGAGCGCTGTGATCTCATCCCCCAGGACGGGCCACAGCTCCCTCCACACGCGCGCTGGTATACCGTCTCTGCCGGGTGCTTTGTCTGGGCTGGCCCGGAAGACTGCGGCTCTGACCTCGTGCTTTGCGACTGGCTCCCACGGCAGCTGGTTGTAGCTCGTCGATGCGTCCTCCTCTTCGCACGGCGGCGGCGGCGGGAAGAAAGTCCGGAGCAGCTCGCCTGCAATGTCTTCGTTCTCTGTCACCACCTCATCTTCTGTACCCGCTTTCTTGATTGGCGGCACTCGGGCAAACGACGACCCTCCCTGCTGGTCGAGGTACTTAGACGCTTTCCATATGTTGTCACTGTCGCTGAGGAACTCCTCCCAATGCATCTTCCGGTGCCGCCGGATCGTCCGGTGGAAGAACCTCTTCGCTTACGTCGCCGTCCTGCGTAGTTCCTCGTCTTCTCGTCCATGGCGCCTGGTCGCACTGGCCCTATTCCTCCAGTACGTGTACGACTTCCTCAGCGCCGTGAGGTCGTTCTACCATCTCTTCATGTACGGCGACGGCCTCGCTCGCGGGCAGTGCGCCTGCAGCGCCTCGTCCACCCAGCCCGTGAGCCGCCTCGCCATATCGTCTACGTCGTCGCTCGGGAATCCTGCCTCCTTCTGCCGCTCCACCACGTCCCTGATTTTCTCCCACGGCGCGTTCCTGAATACCAGTCGTTCCTGCGTCTCCTGCTCCTCCACCTCCATCCAGAACTTGGTGCAGATCGCCCGGTGGTCCGACCCGTACTCGTGCTCCCAGATCGAGCACCTGGCCAGCTCGCTCGCCAGTCTCGGAGTCGCCAGCATCAGGTCGATGGTGGACATGCGCCCTCTGTCGCTGACGAACGTGATCACTCCAACCGGTAGGAGATGCTCGAGCGACAGCTCCGCCATGAATTCCACGATCGGCTCGCTCTCCTCCTGCCTTGCCGTGTTGCTGACGGAGCTTCCTCCCCACAGCGGATTATGTCGGTTAAAGTCGCCCGCTATCACCACTTCCGTGTGTGGGTCGCGCAGCCGCTCGGCCTGGACCAACTCTTGCATTGTCTCCAGCCTGCCGGCAAGCGCCGCCATGTTCTCCTCCTTCGTCCTCCTTGACGAAGATACGTCCGGAATGTACACTGATATCAGAATCAGTCTCCTACCTCCCACATGCGCTACTACTGCCGTTATGTCTGCCGAGTCAGCATGCAGCTGCGTCACTGCCATCTCTCTACTCGCCCAAATGCACGACCGAACCGGATAGGACCCTTCTCTTCTTGCGGACGGAACGAACTTCGTCCACCGCGGATTTGTGCCGTGCAGCACCACCTCTCCCTCCGCAAGAAAGCACCCGGGCTCCTGGCCCAGGATGAAGTGAAAGTCGGCAAGTGCCTCGTCGTTGTGCAGCGCGTGTTGCGCCTCCCTGCCTCTGTTCATATTCGCCTGAAGGATCCGGAGTTCTTTATTCATGTCGTTGGCGCGTGAGGATCCTGACCTTCTCTTTCCTGTACTCTGGGCATTCTCGATGGGAGGCTCGGTGTGCACCCTGGCAGTTCACGCAGCGCAGGTTGGTCGTCTCGCACTGCAGATGGCCGTCTTGTCCGCACATGTCGCACGTCTCTGGTCGCATGCAATCCCTCGCTCTGTGGCCGAAGCGCCTGCACTTGAAGCATGCCACCGGCGTGCGTCGCTCCTCGAACGGCGACATGATGATCCCGCCCCCTCCAAACGTCACGCTGTCCGACCTCAGCAGCTTCTCCGCGTCCTCCTTCGTCGCCACCTTGATCACCACCGATGCGTGCTGCCCGCTGGGCCTTGGCCGCCCGAGCCATCGCATCGTGCACACCTCTACGCCGTTTTCCGTCCCGAAGCGCTCCATGGCCGACTGGCTCACCTTCTCAGTGTCCGCGTCCATCGCCAGTGGCACCTCAATCCAGTCTGCCTTGACTGGGTACCATTTGGGGCCAATCAGTCTTGCGCCTGGGAGCTGCGGCTCGAGCCATTCGGCCGTCGTCTGCCGGAAGGCCGCTTCTTTGTCCTTGTCTACGGAGAACTTGATCACGCTCGCGCTCTCATCTATACGCCATACTCGAAAGTCCTTGATCGTGGCTCCCGCGAGCCTCTCCACGCCGTTCGCGCCTTGCTGGATGGCCAGCTTGGCCGTCTCTGTGTCGGCCACTTTCTCCACTGTCCCTTCTCCCGCCCGGCTGATGTCGATCACCAGCTGTCGATGCTGCTCTTTGTCCGTCCTCCCGCTACTCGCTGTTCTCGAAAGGGTCGTCCCCGATCCTGCTAGGTTGCCGCTGGCCGCGACCGATACCCATGTCTGCGTGGACGGAGGGGATACGGAGAGGGTATCGACCTGCGCTCGGAGCGATCCAATGGTCTCCTGGAGTTCTGAATTCTGGGTCTTGAGGTACTGCTGCTCCGCTTTGATGGTCTCGATGTTGGCCTGGATGCTCTCGATGGTCGTGCTCTGGTTCGCGATGACTCCGCTTTGCTGCACAATAGTCTCTTTCAGGCTCACGATGAGTTCCCTTAACTCCTCTAGCATTCCCCTTCCTCCCTCGCCTTCTGCAGGAGGGGAGCCCTGCGCTGTGATGTATCTCGGCAGCTCGTACTGCACCAGTGCGCCGGAGGGCCCTTCATTCTGCGACAGTTGCAAAGCAGCGGTTCGCGCGCCCGTCTGCAGAGATCGTGTGGTGATTGTCCTTGGTTGTAGAGACTGCTGAGCCTCCAGGACCTTCTCGCTTGGCTTCCTGATGCGTCTCTTGGGCACACCTGGTGGTGGTGTCGATGGGATGCGGTTAGGGGTTGAGGCCGCCATCGGGGCTCCGGCGCGATAATGCGGGGTCCGCACGGGCCGTCGTGCAGCGGGAACTAGCTAAGCGAAGGTCCAGGAATCGATTAAAAGAATGTCCGAGGTGTATATCCTACTTTTCTCTTTTTCCTCTTTTTTACCATCATTCTACGCAAGGGGGTGACATGTGCGGCTCGGCCCCCCCCCGGTCGTTTTTCACTGTAGATTCTGAACTTTTGCTGTGTAGTGACAGGGGGGGGGGCGACCCGCACATGTCCCCCTCTTGTATGAACAAGATAAAACTACAAAAACTTGAGATTGTTCAACTTTTGGATTCTCAACTTGAAGCAAGTTGGTATAATGCAGCTCCCGGTGTATTAGCCAGATGTTTGCTGGAGTCGCTAGTGGTGGGCCTGAAACGAGTCTAGCGCTAGGCTACCTTCGGTTTAGCTAACATAGGGTATAATTGAAATCTACGAAAACACACTGCCTTGGCAGACGCGTGTCGAGAAGACTCCAGAATTCAACAATTGATCCTCCTCCGCGATATTCATCGTACATGGAGCGAATCACATATCTATGCTTGAATCATAGGCTGCAGTGGAATAGTACGTGACATTGCACCCGTCAGAGGCGTACGGACCAGCGGTTTGATGTTTGCACCTGTCCAAATCCAGCACTGATGACATAATGAGCCAAGACAATGTCGTTCCCATGGCAGCAGGCGCAACGCAAGCCAACACTCATTACCACACTCCTCTCTCCACAACCACGGCAATCTGAGTGAGATCCAGGAATGTATCCCGGCATACTCGTGGACGACTTCGTTTCACTGGAGCATACCAGGACTGTAGGTTCTCATCTAAGAAGATCGGTTAACGCACTGCTAATAGCCACCTTTCTAGTGAGCACCGCCGCAAGCAGTGATTGATGGAAACCATCTAGATTCGCGCATCCGCTTCTCTACCACTTCCGGACGACCAGTCCCAAACCACGAACAACCATATTGTTGTATTCAAGCACCCGGCATATCCGGACGAGTATGAGCAGAATATTCTTCTTTAGTTATATGCTTGGGACAGCCCGAATGGTGGACTACACGCTGGCACTGCCCTTTTGGCATGTGCACTAGTCGCATGCAATGCATGGAACGGATACTTAACGATCGAACGAGACGGTTCAAGGATAGAACTTCAAGATGACGATGTATTACTTGGCCAAGCATACTATTTCCATGTTTCGATAAGTACACAGTTGGGATCACGGCATGGAAAGAAAAAGGAGCTTCCGGTTATAATTTTTATTTCGAAAACTGGAAGGTCAACGTCAAAGTGTTTCATGCCAACATAGGAGTACAAAAACCATGTTACATCAGGGCCAGAAGAACTATAGAATACACCAGTAGTGAATGAGGAGCCATATAACTTTGAAAAATTACATGTTTGACAGCAGTAAGTAGAAAAATTTCAAAGCATGTGACAGGTTCGTAGCCATAGTTATCGCCTATGGAACCAATTGTTCATTATGTGGTGTTTTCTTTCTTCCCTGGAGATTTGGTCTTGAATTTTAGTTGAGCTATACCCGTTTGTCGAGTCGTTGACAGCTCGACAAACGGTTATAGCGTAGAACGCACAGCTACACGGGACATCCTTGATCATCCAGACATAGACAATTGGGCGGGCCAGTGGCGATGGTGATGATATGTGGTTAGTTTAAGGGTTGAGGTCGCCATCGGGTGCTGCGCGATGCTGGGTCGGCCGCATGGGTCGTCATACAGCGGGAATCAGCTCAGCGAATGTGCAAGATTTATGATGACTTGCTTCAAAAACGGGGGATGACAAAGCACGTAAATTACATGATCTAACACTAGCATCATGTGTCCAATCCTAGTTTCTGCCATAGCGCACTTTCTCGATTACAAGATCTCAGATTGCGATCCCATTGATTCGTGTTACGGTTTATTCACCCAGTAAATCTTCATCGTGCTATATAGTGTCTATCAACCCGGCTACACTCTCTTCTTCAAAGCTCAAGCTGGCACGGGTCAGCCCTCCGCCCTACTTGCGCAGTCTTTTTCGAGTTGATAAGATATTGTGGCCTTAGCAAAAAGTGATTGTTATCAAACGTGCCATTAATGTAATGTCTTAAAAAGGCGGGACCTTATCTAGTCATGGTAATTTTGCTATTATCACTACGGAATTTGCTTTCTTTAGAGGAATCCGAAAATTCAATACAGCGTCTCGCCTAAATCTGCTTCGTTTGAGCCATTGTCATAAGATCGGCATCCGTGAATTGCGCCACTTTTCCATCATGTCCGGTATGTTCCGCAAAGAAATCGCAATTTCCATCTCGCCATCCGTAAAACAACTCTCTGAATCCCTTGTTATTGGGTTTGTTCTTCGCCACGAGTCTGGATGGTTGGTTACAATCACATTGTTGGTTTCCTGGGTAAAAGGCCTCGATCATCCGCGAATCCATTGAATGCGTTGCATGTCCGGCTCGAACAACTCCTATATAGCTATTGATTTTCCCGCGCTTTATTCCTTGAAGTATGAATCTCGTTTGGCGCTAAGCACTGCCGGCAGTCCCCAGCCATTGACGATGTTGGAGTAAGACTCGGTTGGCCTCTGACCGTATTGCTACAGATGGGGCGCTCGTGTAAGTGCAGCCCACTACCTTTGTATGCTTCAACGGAGAACTCTAGTTGGTTTGACATATAGTACGGGTATTGTAAGCAACCGGTACTATGTGTTCGTACATTGGCCGAGTCATAATGGCTAGCAATATTTAATTTATCCCAGGTATACTGGTCTAGGTACCATGGTTGACTAACCGGAGGTCGATCCCATACTGTTGTACGAAAGAGGGGTATCATTTTTGCGTGAATGGAGAAATTGGCCCAATCCCATGTTGGCTATTGAGTATGATTGTCGTAATACCTGGAGAAATATACTTGCTTCATATGAACCTTTGGAGTTAAGGGAGCTGGAAAATAGGTGACGCAAATGCAAGCCTTGTGGCGGTGTAACCGCTCCTGACCATAGAAAAGGGGAAGAGGGTGGACTTAGCATGATTATACCGCCATTGCAAACATCAAAAGTTAGGATTCTTCTCAGATTTCTGTCCAAGTCTATAAAATTCTTAGGTAGTAAGGATTACATAAAGGCGATAAGATAGTATTTGCTGGTTGTTTCACCGATGAGGTTGGCCATCGACATCTTCGGCTCTTCGCCGGCTGGATGATAGGATTAGCCGATGAAATCCGGAGCGGCTCAGTGGCCGTGACATCTGGTGGCGGCTTCTGCCTAAATTTCAGCTTGACTCGCCTAGAAATAACACAAGCACTGAATTGGAGCTAGATCCTCATCTCTCTTACCTCACTAAATTCAATCTTCGTTTCTCAACCATGCGACTTCTTGACTCCAAAACACTTCGCTTTAAGGTGTTTGAAGACGGAACCGTTCCAAGGTACGCGGCTTTATCGCACACTTGGGGTGACGATGAAATCCTACTTCAGGAGATGGAGAAAGACGTTGTAAGGAACAATCAAGGATACCGCAAGGTTTTCCAAACAGCTGCACAAGCAGCGAAGGATAATATACCTTATATATGGGTCGATACATGTTGTATCGATAAGACTAGCAGTGCAGAGCTGAGCGAGGCTATCAACTCGATGTATACGTGGTATCGTAATGCAGAAGTCTGTTACGCGTATCTCTCCGACGTATTCTATACTGCAAGTAACACACAAGGTTTCTCTACGCTCCAGGGATTCAAAGAAAGCAGGTGGTTTACCCGTGGATGGACACTTCAAGAACTTCTAGCGCCAGGCCGGTTACTTTTCTTTGATCGAGATTGGCAAACTGTAGGATCAAAAGCCGACCTGGAGGAGAAAGTCTCAAGAATAACTGGGATCCATATTGCCGCGCTGAGGGGAGAAGATTTGCGCACATTCACTGTGGCCCAACGGATGTGTTGGGCATCCAAGCGTGTAACTACGCGTGTTGAAGATCTTGCATATTGTCTTCTAGGCATATTTGATGTTAATATGCCTCTACTTTACGGGGAGGGGCAAAAGTCATTCACAAGACTTCAAGAAGCGATCATGGCAAATACAGAGGATCAGACTCTATTTGCATGGAAGGACCTCGACCTTCCCCCAGGTTTCACCACTGGCCTGCTTGCGCGCAGCCCGGCCTGCTTCATGGAATCAGGAATCTTTTCATTCCCTGAAATATGGGGAAGGGGTGTCGCGTCGGAAGTAACGAATAAAGGCATATATACAAATCTATTTCTGATCCCTAGCGACGAGATAGGAATTGTTCGAGCCTGTCTCGGCTGCACCATCGACGCCTTTTCCAATGACGGCCCGGCAATTTATTTACGGAGAACATCGAGCCTACGGACAACCATGGAGAAGCAAGATGAATACACTAGGGTACGTGTTGATCGACTCGATATGCTGACCGGTGCAGAGAAGGCTGGAGGCACACGCGAGGAGGTCTATGTCAAGAAGCTTGATGAGTTGCGACTTAATCGAGTCCGAGAATACCGTAATGTGAAAGTTTTCTGGATAAACATTGGATCATGTCGCGTATACCCTGAACGCCAGTGGAACCCGCAATCGCAAATATTTTGGTCACCAGATACGGTCGATGGCAAGATGGGAGCCGTACATTTATCGGTCTCTGACCTACCACTTTTTGATTATATTCGGCATTTCTTCCTCGGGGCAGCCTTGGTGTCATACCGTCCCGACTACTTGGGCCGACTCATTTAGGGCGTGGGATACATACGAACCTAATGGAACAGAATGCTCTGAATTCTACTTAGATGTGGATAGCTCCAATTCCAGTTTCGGCTTTGGCGCGAAAATAGTTCCCTTTCGTGTGTCGGTAGAGATTGAGAAATGCATAGTGTATGGCAAAGAGGTCTATAGGATGAAAGCAACAAAGAACAGATGCGGTATGGATAGTGATCGACTATAGAGACAACCTTTCATCACCTGATACTCTCTAAAAATCAATGAAAACCGACAGTGAATGTTTTGCTAGAGAGTACGTAAACTGTTCTTGGGTTGATCTAGTGGAAATATATTTTGGCATTTTTTGGGAGGAAGACCATGTGTGTGGGCTACATAGTATTACTAGGCTAGGTCACTGGAGTCCAGAACGAGGCACCGATGTGAGGCCCACTGCGAGAACCCAAACGGGCCCCATGGCTATCTAAGGGCTGAAGCACACTCGAAATCCACTCTCATGAAATCCATGGCCATACCTGTTACCGTAATATGCAAGTATCAGTATACAGATGCTCGTAACAAGCTAATATATGCGTGCAACCACTGGCTAACTTTGCCATATTGCAGCGCTTTTTCATGAGGTTGGATAGCGAGACATCGCTTTTAATCCCCACGTTCAGAGTACTAAGTCCCATAAATGGCAGAACTATATTGCCCAAAAAGCTTGTTGCAGGTCCCGTTTTAGTTCCCGTAGCTTAGTTTCCCTATTAGCTTGGTTTCCCTATATGGATAGAATAACTGTGAAATATGGGCTGTTCCTGAGCTAATCATGGGGCCCGCTTTAGTCACCCCAGTGGCTCCTTTTCTGGCGTCTGGCGCTAAACGCCGGTGAACCTAAACTAATAGTGTTCCCAAAGTCGCAGCGACAACGTACGCACCCGCATTTAAAGCTCTGGGCGGGTGCGGGTCGGCCATCATCCTGTGTGTGGCGGCAACATAAAGTATCGCCTGGCACAGGCAGCGTCTCGCGATGATGCATAAGCGAACTGCTGTATTTTCACTGTACTATTTGATGTCACACCTAGGGGTGCTGCTTTAAGCGCCCCCATTCGTTCAAACCCACTCGGTACCGTCTTGCCAAAGTCGTCCTGCACCACGCCGTTCAAGATCTTGTCCGACTGGCTGACCACCATGTCCTCGGTCGGACGTCCGCCTCCGCGCTGGGGACGCCTCCGCCAATGCCTACCATTAGGCCGAAGCGGATTACCATGAACGTCGCCGCATCTGCATTGCTACCGCCGCCACCAGGTTATTGCCAATGTGGTTGGCCGGCAGGCACACGATTGCGAAGTTATGGCCGCTCATCGTTCCTAGGGCGTAAGTGTTCTCGTCCTCTTCCTGTAAGTCGGCGTGCTCTTCGTCGAGCATCTCTTGTGCCACTGCAAACTCAACCAGGGGGGCGCACACCTATCTGACAGTGTACTCGCTGCGGGATAATTGTTGCGACATTCGTGTGAGCAATAAAAAGTGAAGAGAGAAGCTCGTTACAGAGGTTCCTGGGTGTGGGAGGCTGAACGGTTTTACCGCATGCCAGCCAGCAAACTAGCCTGCTGCTGCAGCCCCCTATAATGTAGGCATAAATGCTGCGGCTCTACCTGCGATAGCAACGCAGACGATGGCAAAAATTTGTTTGTTTGTCGCGCACACTGATCTGTTGCATATCTAATAGTGTAGTGAGATTAGATGGTGACCAAAGGAAATGCAGACGCTCGCCTAGTAATCCACCGCGAGAGATAACAGCATTGGTGGGGCAAGCGCTCAGAAACTAAAAATGCTGAAGACAGAGATAGAGTAATACGCCTGCTTCTCATCCACCTAGAAGTCCAGACTCTTGTGTTACGGGACTCGCTTTATTGTCGCAGTCTTTGACATATCCGTTTCCAATGGCCTGCTACATATCAACAATTGAAACGACATAGTCGTGTTTAAGATACAGACGTCATGGAAGGTACCCTTCGCCAAGAACGCTGAGCAAGAGGAGAGAAATGCGATCAGTCTCAGGCCCGTCAATATGAGGTTCCAATCTTGATCTCAAGCCAATGGATGACATAACAGGTTCAGTATTGAACCTGTGTCTGATTGGTTAGCTAAGTTGCCCTGACACTATTGCAGATGGCGCAAGCGCGTTGCACATCCTGCACCGAAGCTCCGCCTGAGTTAGACGCTTAGGCAGATCTAGTCCTGGCTCCCGCTGTGGATCTCATATGAGCGTAGGGGCTGATTTCAATTCGATCTAAGGACAGCTGTTGTCTGTGCATAACGTCTTGACTTCGCGGTAATATTCAGTTTACAGCAGGGATTATATATGTATTTCCCCCTATTACATCCCCATTTTCTCATACCAAATACTTTCGCTCTCATGATAGGTCAGGACTAGTGCGGGTCGGCCATCCTCCTCACCTGGTAGCAACCTCTTATGCCAAATCGTTTTCATTACGGTTCCATATCATGCGTAAGCAGCTTACATAGCTCCTCTATGGTACACGCAAGTCAGCCGTATTGGCTGGCAGCGCTGATAGGATCATCATCTAGACAATAAATCCAAAGCAATGCTGTTCAGTGTTAGGAGAACATATTTCCCGCCCCTTTCCACTTGCTGGTCAGAAACCTGTACGTTTTTGACCGAATAACAGATGGCTGAAGCTCAGCATACCTATCGCTCTCATCCCAAATTCTGTTTACTTTCAAACCGTAACCACCAACTTGAGCAGGTCGGGGATGCTTCCAACGGCGCATAATGGCCGAAGGCTCGCTGGCCGTCATGAATGCCTCGCTTGACGAATGCACGGACCGCGCCTAGCACTGTGGCTTGTGCCCTTGGCGCAGCACCAAAACCGCAGCTCAAACTGGGGCGCAGACAGCAACCGATTGGAATGTGAGGCAAATGCAATCTCGTCAATCGAGCAGATAACTTTCTATCTCTTTGTATTTTGGCGATGCGCAGTCTACTCCGGTGAACGTATCCTAAACTAGCTCATATCTCTCCATTCACGGGGTCTAAGCGATCTAGAATGTGGGCAGTACGTCTGAGTCAGGCTTATAAGTGGCTATGCTTCATCATTGCCCCACTCAAGGAAACATATGCATACCTCCTAATACTCTATCTTTCTGCAATAATCAACCATCCTTCGGAATCAGACTAAAAATGCGTCTTATCAATAGCACAACCCTAAAGCTTGAAGAGTTCTTTGGTAAGAACATTCCACCATATGCCATTTTGTCTCACACATGGGGCAATGCGGAGGTGTCATTTGCCGACCTTTCCGCGAGACAAGCAACAACATCATCATACGAAGGGCATCAAAAGATTGGTTTTACCTGCGCGCAAGCACGTCGGGCTGGACTAAATTACGCATGGGTCGATACTTGCTGTATTGACAAAAGTTCAAGCTCGGAGCTTTCAGAAGCAATCAACTCTATGTTTGCCTGGTACAAAGACTCCACTTGCTATTACGCTTATCTTTCCGATGTTTCGATAGCCGAATTCGAGGAACAATTCTCAAAGAGTAGATGGTTCACTCGAGGCTGGACGTTGCAAGAGTTACTCGCACCTGAAGAAGTGATCTTTTATGACCGAGATTGGAACGAGCTAGGCACCAAATCGGAGCTTGCCGACGAAATATCTGAGATAACAGGAATTGACAAGGCTGCATTTTACAGACATCCGGACCCATACTCGGTGGATCCTGACGATACCGACGTTAGACTAAATATTTTCTGTGTCGCCAAAAGAATGTCCTGGGCGTCACGCCGTGAGACGACACGTGCTGAAGACATGGCGTATTGTCTTCTTGGTATCTTTGGTATTAATATGTCCCTGTTGTATGGAGAAGGGCAAGAAAGAGCTTTTTTTCGTCTCCAGGAAGAGATCATAAAGAGGTTCGACGATGACTCTATCCTCGCGTGGGGGTTCAATAACCAGGCGTATGATCCTTTGGGAATAGTGCCAGAGTCCATTACAGTTCTAAGAGGGTGTAGTACCGGTCGTGCTCTAGCAACTTCGCCAAAAGACTTCGAAAGCTGTGGAGAATTACAACATGCGGCAAAACCTACGTCTGCGTTTACCATGACTAATATTGGCCTACAAATACAGCTTCCTCTTGTGTCAGTGGACGATCCCGATGGATCCAATGATTTGGATGCCCCCGACAATCCTAGTGATGGTTGGCGTAGCTGGATTGGGCTGCTCAGCTGCTCAGCTGGTACTAGTTCGGGCTTTCTTGGCATCTTTCTATGCTCATTTGATATTGACTCATATTTGAGTATGAACCTCGAGAGGGTCAGTATTAACATAGATGGATACTCTTGCAAGACAATGGTGGTAGGTCCAAGGGCTGCTGTCCGATCGACCCTGCGGAGTATCACAATACTTCGCGATTATGATAATCACGCAGTACGAAATGCATACTACGGCTTCCGTCAGATAATAGTAAATGAGTCCCAGGCTTTTCAAGGCATAGGGTATCACGTGTCCAATGGAGCGGCAGAATTTGGAGACGAATATGTTTGGGACCCGATGGCGAAGGTTCTCACGATAGAAGGCGAGCGCAAGTCTTCTGACTTATTGCGTTTCTGCTTCGAAGCCAAATGGAACAAATCAAACTCGGGATCGACACTCTTCCTGTGCCCTAATAGTAAAAGAGCTATTATACGGGAAGGAACATCATTCTCCATGCAACAAAGCATTGATATTCAACGCTATTTACAGGATTCAAACCTCGATAATCTCGCAAATGAGATTTGTGTCAAGGACAGCAAAGATAATCCATTCGAAGTTGTAGTTGAGGTAAATGAGAAAAAAAAGGTCTATCGTTGGCGAATTTTCGAGGTCTACTTAACACTGTCCAACTCCTCACCGGCATGAATATGCATAGATATGCTCGAATCCAATTGCAATTACATTAGTGTAAGCCAACTATTTTCGGAAGTAAAAAGACAGAAAGTCGTCTTGCATACTTAGAATGCAGCGGGGTCGGGCAGAGATCTATTCAACGCCAATTAGGCATACAACCTACGACTCAAAAATCTTACCCCACATCGAGCCCAACGAGTTTAACGACCACATTGTTAAGTCCATGGTAACTAGTGGGAGAGAGAATTTAACGGAGCGAAATTCCAGAGTGAGCGAGAACTGTCATAGGCTCGCATGGCTCTCGAGTAGGACTCATAAGATAGATGAATTCATGTCCAATACCGTGGCGAAAAGTACCCTGGGCTGATATGGGTGAGTTTCGCCACGCCACGGTTCCGCTACACTGATCTTAGATTGCTGTCCATTCAGTCCTTACCATGCTTGGTAGGATCTATCAACGCAGTTACACGCTCTCTTTTCCTACAAGCACCCTGCGAAATATGTACGGAAACTTCAGGTACACATTCGATCCGCCTAATTAGAGGGAGGCGAAAGCAGGTCTGGTTCTAGCTTCTGCCGCGGATCTCATATGAATGCAGGGTTAATCTTCCGAATCCGATCTAATGACAGCCATTGTCCGTGCACAAATCTCTTAGCAACTACAGCATTTAGTTTCCATTAGTGACTTTATATGCATTTCGACCCCTCAATATGTCACTATCAACTTATGCCACCCATTATCGCTTTTAGTACAAGGTCAGAGCCGGTGCGGATCGGCCATCGTCCACGTTAGAAGTGGCAAGTCCAAGTATTATTAGTAAGCGAACATCGTGCCTTGGCCGTCTAATCGCCCCTTCAAAGACGATCTGCCTGGTTTCTATTCAACAAGCTCCCTGACCTCTATACCCCCGATTCGAATGGATGATACAGTGTAGCCATATTGCTTGAATTCACCGGAAGACTCAGCTGTCGTGTCGATGTGGCATGCATGTATTGACCGGTCTGCAAGCCCTCTGAGGCGGTTCAGCGCCTCTGGAGGCACTGCCTCAAAGGCTTCCTTCGCAGCCTAATCAACACCACGTATTATCCGCGTCTGCCCTCCCCCACGTTGGCAATAGCTACCATTGTTAGTTCAACGAGCCCCTTGACCTAATTCTTACGCTTTCTGCTCTCTCGCATTAAAAATCACGTTGCCATGCGACTTCTCCACTTCGATCATGCTAGGAGACTCATCTCCACTGACTTTCGCGGAAAGACTATCCCGCCATATGCCATTCTTTCACACAGATGGGGAGATGACGAGGTTCTCTTCCAAGATCTAGGCAGCGACATTTATAAGGACAAGGACGGTTATCGAAAGATTGAATTCTGTGCCAAACAGGCGGCCCAGGATCAGCTCCAGTATTTCTGGATCGACACGTGTTGCATCAACAAATGGGACCGCCGTGAGCTCTCGAAAGCGATTAACTCAATGTTCCGTTGGTACCAAAATGCGGCAAAATGCTACGTATTTCTATGGGACGTTTCGGTGCCCACCGCAATAGAGACACCCCAACTCCGTAACTGGGAGGCCTCCTTCCGAGCAAGTGACTGGTTCAAACGAGGCTGGACACTTCAAGAGCTCATTGCACCAGTATCAGTCGACTTCTTTTCCTGTAAAGAACAGTGGCTAGGTAACAAGATATCTCTTGGACTGCTAATACATGAAATTACTAGAATTCCGCTTCAAGCACTGCAGAACTGTCCCTTAGACAAGTTTACCATAGCTGAGAGGAAAGGATGGGCAGCAAATCGCGAAACAAAAGAAGAAGAAGACAATGTATACTGCCTCCTTGGAATTCTCAATGTCTCTATGCCTATCTTATATAACGAGGGGAAGGAGAAGGCATGGAAGAGACTGCATGATGAAGTGGAAGCAGCGACCAGTGCATCATTCATCGTTCCATATTCACGGAATGATCATTTTGTGGGTTGAGAGTCACAGCTCGTTGAGTTAGAAGCAAGTTTTTTCAAAGACAAGCAAACTACAACAATAGCTATAGTAGGACCCGGCGGAACAGGCAAGTCACAGCTAGCACTCGAGCTTGCATACAAAACAAGAGAAAAGAGCAAGACCATCTCCATCTTCTGGGTGGATGCAGGCGACATGGAGATTCTGCACCAAGGGTATTCAAACATTGCCCAGAAGCTCAACCTTCCTGGCTGGGAAGACGACAAGGCGGATGTCAAGACACTAGTGAAACAACATCTCAGTACGAAAGGTGCAGGGCAGTGGTTATTGATTTTCGACAATACAGATAACATTACCGTAGGGTCTGGTGGATTACCTACGGCACACGGTGCCAGTGTAGTCGACTACCTGCCAAAATCTGATCTCTGCTCTATCGTGTTTACAACAACCAACTACGATACGGCTGAGGGACTAGCGCCACAGAATACTGTAGAGTTAGGAGCAATGGCGCCCGACACAGCTTAAAGGATGTTAGAGAACCACTTGGCTTCTTCGGGTTTGCAGGGCCAGCAGCAGGAGGCGGGACTCTTGCTAGAAGAGCTATTCTACCTCCCTTTAGCCATTGTCCAAGCAGCAGCCTACATTAATTCCACAGGTGTTATGCTGCAGGAGTATCGATCGAAACTGGCCAGACAAGAGGAAGCTCTCGAGCGGAGCAGCGAATCGTCCGAGGGTGCGCCACAGGAGTACGGTACAAAACGACCTGTAGCTACGACATTGCTCATCTCATTGGACCATATCCGTAGCACCAGTTCGCTAGCAGCAAACTATCTGTTTTTTGCGGCCTCAGTAGACCGAAAGGACATACCACTTGATCTCTTAGAAGCGTCCTCACCTCTTGAAAAAGAAGATGCAGTAAGACTCCTAAGCAGCTACACGCTTGTCACCAGACGGCCTGCCGATTCTGCGCTTGATCTTCACCGACTGGTGCATCGCGCTCTGCGGGAGTGGCTCGAGAAGGAGGATCGGCTAGGCCAGTGGACCGAAAATGCTGCTAAACGGCTACTGCATGTGTTCCCTGATGACAATCATAATAGTAGAAGCAAATGGAGGCGATTGCTTCCGCATGCACTATATGCCCTCTCGAATAGTCTTACTGAACGCGAAAGCGAAGAGAGGTTAGGGCTGGCATGGAAATGTGCTTTGACGCTGTATAGTGACGGACGGTATAACGAGGCCGGGAAGCTGTTTGTGCAAGTGATGGAGACGAGAAAGAAGGTGCTTGGGGACGAGCATCCCTCCACGCTGACCAGCATGAACAATCTTGCCTTTACATTGAGGGCCCTGGGTCAACGTGATAGCGCTATATCAACGATGCGCACTTGCGTTAGTTTGCGAACGCAAGTTCTTGGTACTCACCACCCGCATACTGTATCATCGCTAGATACGCTGGACACATGGTGTATAGAAATTGTGGGCACTACTAGCGATACTTGAAGTAGGTTAGTCATGTATGTTCTCTAGGTCTCTTCATAGATTGTGTTCTATTGATTATTTCAGCGGCAAGAGTGGTAGCAGCTATTTTTTCTTGGTTTTCATTTAACAGCAATATCAAGATGCATAAGTTAAAAGTGAACAGTTGTCGAGAAGTTTGGGTATAGTGGTGCGCTTATCAATCCACGATGGCATGGTGTCGGTCACGGGTACACCATGTGGCCACCACTTATAAGGAAGGCGGCCGACCCGCACCGGCCCCGACCTTGCCTGGGAGACGTTGGGAATTTTGCGTTGTTTTATAAGGCTGCAAAATGGACGAGTATGTCAGGCGGTGTTGAATTTCGTAACATGCCAAGAGTAGATCGTTCATTGGCAAATTCTCCGATGGCTATTTTAAGCTTCTTTTGGGCCAAGATTTTCGGCTCTAAATCTGCTGCGCCACTCTTAGCCGCAGTGACGTTTTTCCGTTATCCACAGTCGGGCGCTGTTGTCGAGTCAACCAACGCCCAAGCGCCTAGCGGTGGAACCTCATCCAGTTTGCGCAACAGCACCCACCAACTTCGCGATGTTGTACAGCACACTACGACGGATTCACGACAAGAACACCAAATACCACAGCAACACGACATACTACTAACAACAGCTCACATCGCTAACCAATCAGATACATCGTCGAAACCGCGACTATCCACCCCTCTACCGTCATACCGTCACACCGTGATGAAGCGGGCATTGACACGTTCTGGCTCAGGAGAAACCATTGATCATAACGACCCGGCTTCAAAACGTTATAAATCGAACAAGCGTGACGAAACGACGTCCGTCAAGCTCAACGTCAGTCGAAGGCACTCCGCCTCGAAAATACCGTCACCTCGAGAAGAACAGCCTGCTTTATGCTTTGACGCAGACTCATCGGAGGAAGAGGAGTCCGTAAAATCAGTCAATCAGTGGATAAGGCGGTGTGAGGTTGAGGACGAGCCAGAGATGCCCCCGACACCTAGCGTCACAACCTCAAGAGGTGGTCGGCGAAGGATAGCTAAATTTACTCAGCGTCGGCGCTCTCAGAGCCCGGTGAAGAGCGCAAGCAGCGCACAATACAGAGCAATGAATATGGCCGATGCGAATGTCTTCGTGGACCACTTTCCTGAAGCGCCTGCTCAGGTCGAGGCTCAGCTAAATCAAATTTTTGCGCCTCAACCATGGACAGAACATCGAAAGAAGTTGATAGAAACGTTGACAAATCAATATTGTGGGGAGTGTAGGGTACTTGCAAAGAAATGCGCTGGGGAGAACGAATGGAGAGGCAACCTCTTTCTAGGCCTACTACAGCCTTTGGTCAGGCTTGACCCAGATATAATGATGTTAAGTGCATCTGAGAAACGTGAGTTCTCTATTCCCTTCACGAAATATCGTCCAAGGCATACTAACGATATATCCATATAGCGTGGCTATCATCACTCAAACCAACAGCACCGTCCCCGTACGAGCTAATCTCCCATTCTGCCTATTCCATGGATTCCGCAATACAGCCATCCACAACTTCTTCCACCACCCCAGGCACGCCACAGAGTAGGCCACCTGCATCCGTTTTTCCAAATACCCCTACATTCAGTGTGCTCTCCACTACCCCCAGTGATGTCTCTTCAGACAGCCCGAATGGCCTGTTGACGTCAAAGCCGGATATCACCCTTGGCTTAGCACATACTTCTTTTACGTCAGTACAGAGAAGGGTGCTAATGTTATTACAAGACGATAAACATCTCATAAGCGAGCCACACCAAGCACAGATTGGTCTAAGATTTCCATTCTTGATTGTAGAGAGTAAAGGTGGGGCTGCAGGTGGAAACATGATTAGCGCACAAAATCAGGCTGCTGTGGACGGAGCCTGTGCTCTGAATATTCTTGGAGACTTTCAGGATGTGGTCACACGGATAATACCAACGCCAACCCATGCTCAGAGTGCCAATGAGGACGATGGCAAACAAGAAGAGCAGGACACGTCGCAACCCATTTTATTCTCTGTAACAACGGAAGGTCCATTGCATGAGATATGGGTACACTACCGACTTAGAGAAGCGTACCACATGACATGTTATCGTGCGTGGCGGATAACGCGACATGAAGATGCGTGTGAGTTTGTGCATGCATTGGCAAATATAGTGGAATGGGGTCTGAGAGGATTCAGAGAGTGTGTGCTTCACCAGTTGGAACAGATGGAAAGACCCGTGCTTGAAGGCATTTTAGCACAATGGGACGATGAGGGTTAGAGGTGGAAATAAATCGAAGGCACATGCGAATCTGTTATGCTTTGCGCTTACAATCATAGTCATCTTGGCTAGATTCCCCAAGCATGACTATTCGCTTTAGCGCAGCTTTCTCAATGTTAAGATGCACATCGCTAGCAATGATGCAACCTTAACCTTATTTTCTAAAAGAGCGCTTGAAAGTAGGACTAATGCAGCAACGAGTCGACTATCCTTACTGTTCAGAAAAATGCATATTTTAAGCCATGATGGAGAATTCTGTGATTTTATCTCATTAATAAACTGTACATTTGGAAGTTGACTGCAGATAAAACCCTACACAAATGACGTCGAGATGCCTACCTTGGCGAGTTATTGATAAAGATGTCTCAATTCTTTTGTCTGCGATAAACTAGGCCTTGGAGTAGACGGTCTTATCATTTCGTCGACTAAATCAAGGTTTGCGTTCGATCCCATGACTGTGGATGAGATGCCAATTGCATAGTTCACAGTTGTCAGAACTTTCCGTACAGTTAGCCGGCTGGCTAGTGCCTGCACAAAATGCCGGCGCACACATTATGTGAGTCATATAGCAGTAAGTTTCCGTTCGTATCCGCATACGCGCTAAATATACAGGCAACAGCGAAGGTTTTAGTATATTGAAGAACTATGTGTACCTCAGAAGACGTGACCCATGGTACATTCTAATGACACCCACCACAAGAGGACATTTTTGATTGAATAGGATAATCTGAGTTTGCTCTAAGAAAGTCAACTGAAGTGCATCAGATGTCTATATATTATGTAGCATGCGATACGAATCAGGGAAGCGGGCAACTCCTCGATTCTCCATTTCAATGAATAGAAAGAATGTCCGCATACGAGTCCTTACAGGACAAACTTGGCTACCATTTCAGCAACATGAGTCTACTTGGTGAAGCTTTCCTTGCAGCAGGAGCTTCTGTCTCTCGATCCGATATTGAAGGGCCTGTTCAGGGAAACAAGCGTCTGGCTCTTGTAGGGGACGCGGTTTTGCGGCTTTGCATACTCGACGATTGGTATCCGAAAGGAACAGATACTGGTATGAATGAGAAAATCTTCTTAATTGATATTAACCATCTTACAGAATCCGGTGACAACCTTGTACAAGATATAGGGACAAACGAAAAGTTGAGAACCGTGGCGAAAGAGTGGAATCTGACTGATTTACTGAAAGAAAACCCATGTCAACAAGGTGAGAAGACAACGACAACACTCGCATCGACTGTGGAGGCAGTCATTGGAGCTGTTTGGCTTGATTCCCAGAAAAACCTTGGAGCGGTGAAGCATCTTATCAAAAGATTTCAGTCCTAAAATGGTATGTCGCAGATTGGAGATGACGAAACACTCATTTAAATCATTCGTCATTCTTTGTTCATGACCTTAAGTAGTCGATCGTTACGTATTATGCTATAGAGTACGCAATCACATCGTTCCTGAAAATGCTTTGTCTTGGGCAATCACGACTTTTGAGCTTCAGTCACGATCCATAATGTTACAGAGTTGATTGATACTGGGGAAGTAGCAATTGCTGGACAAGGTTCATTGGCGGTGTATTGCGCCGCGTTATGTTTTTATTACGATTTCACTACAGAATAGATCGCGACTCTCGTTCACACTGTCGATGCTTTCTGTCGATATCGGTGGCCATGCATTCCGTTCTATGATTGGCGTCTCCTGCGTCGGCTCGATGGATATTTCACGCCCAAAGAAAACTACTACTAGGTGGGCTCAGTATACTCCTTTCGATTCGGGTAAGCGGATTTCACATCCTAGCTGTAATGCACTCTGCTTGGGTTGAGCATCTCTGGTTCTTCTCCGTTTCGGACTTTCGCTACGATGAGAACTGGAAACTGGCACGTCTACGGGGAGAGACATGAAGCGCTTCCTGTGCAAGGGAGTTAGCCTGGCTTTGAGTCTTCATTGGACGGAGGAGTAAGAGGACAATAGCTTGCATCCGCAGAAGCTAGCCTCGTCCTGACAACGCGGTCTATTTGTTTTCGCAACAACTCGCTAATTAGCGCGCTATCACGTGAGCAAAGCTCCGTATATGCGATACGGAGCAGCATCGTTTAGTGGCTTTTGTCTAAAAGTGGTCAATTGTTGAACTAAAAACTGTCACTACGCTCGGGAAAGCTTTTGGGGCCTTCTTTTTCTTTCTGTGGTTCCATTTTAGTGCCTGCTGTGGAGCCTTGCATCTTACCCTAACACAGATTTGCCAAGCATTCGATTTTTTAAGGTCTCCCCAGCTCCACCATATAGCTACGAACATTATTCTATATATGTTCAACCAAAATCTATACGATTCCGCAAAAACCTCTAGCAAGTGCGGCTCGGTCATCCTCCTTGCTAGCGGTGGCAAAATGTCATCGTGGTTGACATTGCCACGCCGACAGATCAATTCAGGTTACCTCTTGCTTAAGTACCCTTCAAGTACTATATTTTTGCTCGAGTTTGCCCTCTCATCGCCATATGCTGTTCTCCAGTGTCCCTAACAGAGTTACTGGCCACAGATAGTGACAGAAGAGCCAGAATCGAAAAAACATAAAGTCATCGCTGCCTTTTAACCAATCAAAGTGCACAGGGACGAAAGAAAAGAAACATATAGCAATTGATATTCTATTGACGAATCATATTTTATCCTCAGAAACAAAGAGAGGGACACCCAGCTCATCACATATTTCCCAAATCTGAGTGCGAGATTGATCTTCCTGCTTGCAACTTAACGAAACATGTCTAAGACCGACACTGATGAAAGAAGGGAACCAGTATAGATGCTCTTCAAAGCTTCTATGTAGCAAGGCATGGTACAAGGATTTGATACGTGAGCCAAGGACCTCTAAAGATAGCGTTGGTTGGTTTAAAAGCATCTCGATTACTGCCCCTCGGACGCTACTATCTCTATCCTCAAGCCGTGCTGCGATGTTTTGTAGCATCTCCTCTGTGAGATCGGCCTGGCCTTGGAGCGCCTCCACTGCTGCACATCGGGCGTTATGATCTTCATCCTCAAGCCGTGCTGCGATGTTTTGTAGCATCCCCTTTGTGAGATTGGCCCGGCCTTGGAGCGCCTCCACTGCTGCACATCGGCAGCCTGCACCATGCAAACTAATCAATAGGCTTATCGAACTCCCTTCTGTTCATGGCCAAGAAAAAGACATAGAACAGGATTGAAGAGAAGTCGAGAGTGATATCCAGTACAGACAATCTGAGATCGCCATGTGGCCGCCTTCCTTGACGTGCCCGTGTGCGGTACGCTTACATGACATTATAAACCCCGTATCCGAACGAAAATCTGTCCGCACTATTACTGGCGTCATAGACGAGAACAGTTTGGTGTATATGGTCAAGAACGGGAGAGGCCATGGATATGGAGGAGATGACGCGAATGCAATGGGAGACCTGGTGCTCGTGAGTTTCGACCAGGACATAAAAGCACCTAGCATGTCTAGATATGGTTTTGAAACAGAAGTCGAAGAGACGACTTTGGATGTCGATGATGGCGGCAAGGAATCCGATGTGCTAAAAGAGTGGAGGTGGCAGCCAGGGCAATTCGGCCAGTGTCAACAACAAACGTGTGTATAGCATATCACGCGTCCGAAACGAACCAAGAAAGAGGCGACAGACATTTTCGCGGATCATTTTTTCTATCTTCTCAAGGGGCTGACCATATATTTTTATCATTTCGCTAGGTGACTAGATAGACACGCAGGTCTGCGTCGGTCTCGCTGCGGGGCGATGCCTCGTTGCACATTGTGGGTAATACATATGTCGCACTTTGGTGTGCTTAAAGTGATGGGTTGAATTTTCACTGATGAGAAATCAGTAGTTGTGTGTATTGTGTTGTGTTCAGCACCCTGGCCTAGCTAACGTCACAGCTGAAGCGCTGGGTTTACTAATCTGCGAGTCCTAGTGGTCATGCCAAGCCTACGACAATTTATCAATGACTAGTGTTTTGCATAACATAAGAAAATAATAGCAAGGCGGATCAGGCTGACTAGTAGTTCTCAGTTGAACAGAGTGAGTATATGAGCTATGTTTCTTCGAGATTGTTTCCCGGATTTCGTTGAAATTTTTTGATTGGGTTGACGTACAGCAGAACTTGACCCCGAAACTCTGCTAAAAATCCTTGGCCCTTTCCGCAATGCATCATGTCGACACACGTACGAATGCACTTCCAAAAAACTGGCTGAGAAAGGCCTCACTAACGTGTTGTAGATAATGTCCCCGAGTATTTCAAATTAGCACTCCTCCATCCTCGTCAATCATCGAACACTTCCCAGCAAATGGGGTGCGCCGGTTGATGTGGCAGAAGATATGCACGCTGTACTGCTGATAGTTGCGCAACAAGAACTAGCCCGTCTACATACGCCGCATTGAAAATCTGCCTAGCTTCATCGAGGGCGTATCAGATATCCAATCTCGAGTAAATGACTGAAAAGACCATGCCTAAAGTACGTATCAGCCAACAGCGCACGCATTGTTTATTTCGCGGTCAAGCGTTGCTGTGTGTTCCTCGTTGCTTGCCTGGTACTGTACTGTAGCTTGATTGGCATCCACAAACAGGATCCTGTTTCGTATACCATACGGAACGATATATTAAGTACAGAAAGCTGGGTTTGGAACCCATTTGAGTGCGCTAAATATTGCGCAGGGCCGGAAAAGGGTCCTGTATGACAGATGATCATTGGTTAGTTACTGTCGCAGGCCGGGCATGACTCTTTCGTGGGTCTAGTGAGGCTCAAGCTAGTAAGGGTTTTTTTGTATTAGTGTTTCGAACGAAAAAGCATCGATTTCGAGAATAATCCGAGGCTATTAGCCCGGCTTTCTCGTGACAGAAAAGGGCCAGTATTGTAACCGACATTGTTCCAGAAGAGACGTACGGTCGTCACCACAACCAAAATGAGCCACAAGTGAGTCAGCAGTGTCGAAGGAGCCTGCAGTCACACAAGAGTCTAGGCAAAATATGGTCCTACATACCGGCTCATTTCGGCATTGGAATTCTATTGACTAGTGACCCTAGCTTCGAGACTCGCATGTGATATTCTCACTATTCTCGTAGCATAGCATTGACTGACGTTATATTTAGTAACGACACGAATTTCACTAATCAAATGGTCATGGCTCTTATGACATACACACTCAATGCATACCCTCAAGGGGTACAAATGAGTAGGATGGTAGATTTATTAGTTGAATGCGTGAGGAAGGGAACCCCATATTGTTCCTGGCAGGAAGTAGAGCCTACGACCATTATCAGTGGATACCGGCAAGTGGAAAAGAAGGAAGGATTCACTTTTGAATATGACTGACAACGAATGCAGGGTCCAGAGGAGTTTGTTCCGCTACCAATTTGATCTATTTTTAACATTTCGCACAAGGCGTGGGCCACAAACACGTGATCATCTTGCGCGAAAACTACATGTCTCTTTTGCTATTTTGGTGGTCTTATTCGCGCAAAGTATGGGGTAACGTTACTGTATTCTACTGTATACTAAAAATATAGAACCTATTTCAGTCAAGCCCATGTCGATGTTGTCCGCCATCAAGGCCTTTGAAAGCTTGGCCCAAGTAATTTCGTGCCATGGTCAAGGATTTGTAAGCTTGCCCGAAGTAGTTTTGTTGCTGTTGAATGGAACATGCCCGCGGAACTTCGAACGACGCTGGCTCGAACATGTGTTATCAAAGTAAGCGCTATTGAGGACCTAAAGTGATGTTGCGTTTGTTTCTATATAGTGGCCTTCAATATAAAGTGGACAAACCTTCCCGTCTACAAAGACAGATCAGCAGCACTATACACTAAACTTGACACTGACCATGTCACTGAAAGCCTTCATTGAACGTAACCAAAGGCAGCCAACGAACTATGCCAGTCAACACCAAGGGAAAAAATCAAGCGCAGAGTATTTAACGACAAAGGAACCCTATCTCTACCTAAGCTATGGTTCTGTCAAGCACTCAGAAGCTGAACTGATGTGATAAAGTAGCACTATGGTATTTTATGTCGGCTAATTAAGTGGTACCACGGCGGAAGCTAGGGGATGATTAAACTAGATACGATGAGGAGGGTGCAAGCCGCAGCTGTTTCAGTGTCCAGTCAACGACGCCCCGCCTCACACAAAGCCGAAACATAAGCCGGACATCTCTTCCTCGCATGATGATGTATAATTTCCTGGCTTTGTAATCAAAGTCGCATACTCAAAAAAGAGGAAGAGTTGCTGGGGTAAACGAAGTCCATCTTCTAGACTCAGAAGTGAGCGTGTAAGCTGTTGTTCGCTTAGGCATTCGATAAGTGATGGTCGCGAAAGGCGACGTTGTCGGCGTGGTAACTGTATGTGGTCAGTGCTGGCTTGCAAGTATGATGTTTTGTAGACACATCTCCCGCTATTTCACCCCAGCCGTCCTTCGAATTGTACTTGCTATCCTCTTTGAAGCTAATGAGTCCGACCAGAAACCTCAATCATTTACCACCTGCTTATTGACTCAATCGTTCTGGCTATCGTGGCTAAAAGTATCAAAAGTGTAATTGACCACACAGGGGAAGTGTTTGCGAAGAAAGGCCCTCCCAACTGGCAGACTGGCGCAGACAATAGCGATATGCATCTCTATCATCCTAAGATCGGATTAGACGAGTCTTTCTGGGGTACAAAGTTGTTATATACTAACCACCATATACCATTGTGCACATATTCCCACGTCAAGTCTGGGTTGGGAGCCAGATCGACTGTTGTCTTCAATCTAATTATGCTGATGATTAATACACTGTTCCAGACATCAGCAAATTTTACCTCCAGCCTTATTCAGGTGGGACGTACAATCCTCCTGTCATCAATACTAAAATCAACCCAACCTTTTCCCACTTGGGGAGCTGAGCCTTTCGTAGCATGAATATGGGCAGCAGTAGAATAACGCTGTCTGTAGCTGTATTCATGACGCCTGAGAATATGTTGATCGTTGTCCATTCGATGCAGGAACCGCCCGTAATGCTTAGGTCCCAAAATTTTTCGATTGGTTGACAAGCGAACAGCCAATAAAACGACCCGATGAGACTGTAGACTACTACTACTACGATGGCAGCATAGATGACCATTTTGGGTTTGTGCGGCAAGAACCGGAGGAAGAGGACCAAGATTGATATCTTGCTACACATAATTGAGAGGCTATAGAATGTTCCGCATATTGCAGCAAACTAATAATTTTGTTAGCTGATTATCTCGTGTGTGCGTAATGAAGGATTGCAAGGGAAGATTCCTTACTTTAAGAAAATTGCCGTTGAATGTGGAAAAGGTGACGTCCCATAAATGGTTCCCCAATCCATAACGAATGACTGCGTCTGGTTAGCTAAAAATAAGATGCAGTAGGCGTACGATGGACTTACGTAGAGTGTCGAAAGTAGAGGATGCGCACGCTAGAAGCTAAATGCAACAAAGGCTTAGCTACGTGTAAGGGCAAAATGATAGGGAACCCACCCATGCGACAGCGATCATATCTAAAAATTAGCCAGATCCATTGATGCTGAAAAGAAAATACTGACAATCATCAACTCCTACTGAATGTATAATACAACCTGTTGTATAGAACCGCAGCGCCACAAACAGCGCTGAGACAATGGATAAGATGATGTTCGTAATCAGGATTATGTGTTGAAGAGACGGCGGGTTAATGAAATTTGGTGTGACTCCCGGTGGCGGAGGTAACACTCCGATAATTTCCTCTCGTAGTGAGAGGCCAAAAGATGGCATATTGTCGCGAGGAATAAAAGCGCTATGTTCAATGGTGCCAAAAGTCTCACAATATATCGTGATATATGTCAGTGTAGCTGTTCACTAAGGAAAGGCTACATCGGATTATATAGTTTGTGGAAATCTGCAGTATATGGTTCTCCGCCTAAGAAGGTGGTGGCAACGCCGCTTGATAGGTACTAGTCAAAAATCCTTCCCTTCAATCGTGTCGGATGCCCGCTGAACCCTGGAGCGGGTAAGAGAGAGGGCTACATTTTATCCCGGCTTGCTTCATGTCTAGTGTCGGCTGTGTGACAAGGTTTGAATACTGCAGGTCAAGAGAAATACAGTTCTCTAGTGGCGCCCATCAAGGGATTATGGTACCACATCCGTGGACAAATGCACTTAACCAAACCTGCGAATGCGTTTTGCCGTTCTTTGTAATGGGTGTTAGGGCAATAGAGGTGTTGCCAAAGTAATACCTATTGAGGATGGACCTATGATTCATATAACCATGGTAGGCCTACAGGTAAAACAATGTTCGAAACGAGAACCCCTACGAGCCTTTACCTGTGATGTGGCATTTTGTAATGGGACTCTTTTCCTGAAGCCACGAAATAGGAATTGCCGATCATACTCCCCACAGAGCTCTGGGTACCCAGTCCAATATGTCTACGGCCCGGCACTAGGTCACAGTTTCACACTAGCTCTAAATACCGAATCCTACAATTTTCTAATAAACTCTTTCTGGCCTGTTCTTAACACTTTCACGTGCATCCGCAATCTAAGCATTATATTCGAGGATCTGAATCAGAATGCCTTCTCAGGTATCCTGCAGCTTGGCTCTCTAAATCAGGATCCTATTGACCAATGTTAAATGTTGACCTGTGTTGAAATGCTATCGCATTCGCGGGATATAGAGTTTATGGAGTATCAAGTGCTGTGACTGGCAGCTGAGGCGGCGTTAAAATGCACAACATCTAATGCATATGCTTTCAATCGAAGCCAAAGCTCAAAAGTGGCGTACGGCTATGCTTCCGATTCAGCCAAGGAAGTGGTATGGCGGCTGGGGATTCCTGATGGGCGTTTATGATGCCGGTTTCAGCGAATAGTATCCCACCATTTTAGCCACCCTCCCATACGGGAGAGTTTCCTTGATTTCGGTGCTCACATTGCAGGTGCATGTAAAGGGAGATAAGACTAGATTGAACAGAATTTGTGTGGAAGATTGCAGGCATGAGGATTTAGAGTTTGCAGGGAACAGACATACAAAAAACTGGACCTATGAAGCACCCTCTCCGATCATGGGAGATTGAATTGCAGGAGCTTGGCCATGTTGCTTCTGCTATTGCTTAGATCGGCTTCCGTCTTACTACACTCGAAAGCCACCGCTTAACCATGGGCATCTTAAAGTGCGCCAACTGTGAAGGTTCACATTAGCTAGGTGAGAGTTTCTCTTGATAAGGGCTACCAGTGTCTTGATGGCGTGATGGCGTGGGATGAAAACACTATCTTTTGTATTCAACAATTGGAAGTTTCTAACCTGGGGGTTTAGTTGGAATTCGTCAAAAGTCGGGACGTTCGCGACTGGGCCGGCGGAAGCGTTACCGCTGAGCCCCTGACTCCGGGAAGTGTCGTATATCTGTGTAGGTGGCTTGCGTGGGCTGGTCCCTGATTTCTCAAATCTGCGCACCCGTTCTTCTAGAAATTCTACAGGGAATGTCAGCACTGATTGTAGTCCTGATCCCGCATTGGCCCCAGTGGAGATTAGAATTTAAGCATTTGGCAGGTGTTCCGAGTTTGCTGATGCCCTCGGACAGACAAACCGAATCATCACGGCCAATCCCATGGCAAACGCCGTCCAGGGTGACCTTTCTGACGAGGGATTCAGCTACCCAACGCGCAGTGTCCACTTGGAAGCATGGGTGGCAACCTTGCTGCACATATTTCGATAACGATGACTTGAATGAAATATAGCTGGGCTCACCGTCATTCCTTACCCAAATTCTCAAGAGCCAACCCTGAGGAGTTTTATAACCATGGTGCAGGGTCCTACGGCTGCGGTGTTAATTGTAAGAAGGCTTCCGTATTGAGATTTTGCATGGGCAGTCGTAGCTGACAACTATTTACAGACAACCGACTGGGTCTTTCTAGGGATAGCACTTTTTATAATATACGCGCGTCTACACTTGCGGCTCAAGATTAACCGTCAGCGGCTCGGTGCTGGCGATTATTTAATCATTATGGCCTGGTTTGCATCAATGTTGAACGCATCCTTTGATATTGTTTTCATGCATCTGGGAATCCTCAAACCGGAAATGGATGTTGCCCTCAGTTTGGTGAAGGATCTCAGTGCCCTTCAGAGAGTGCTTCGAGTACGTACCGCCGCAGTCAGACCTGTGTTTATTATGAATGGAAGTGCTGATGAGCCGGATTAGTATTTCTGGGCTACGAACTTCCCATTTTACGCAACGATCTACCTGTGCAAGGCTTCTGTCTTAACATTCTACCTGGACCTTTTCCCGAAGCATAACCACTTGTATAGGATATTATTGCATGCTGTCATAGGGTACATAACTGCAGCATTCATTATATCCCTCAGTGTCACACTGTTTTTATGTTTCCCGGTGCAGAGACAATGGTACGCTTCACCTCCTTCGACGAACCATAGGTCTTTACAGTAGCTAATTTTGGTAAAAGGTCTGTTGAAGCAGACATGTGCCCTCCAAGTGCTGCGCATGTCAACTTCCAGATTGGGTGGGCATTGCACTTCTCTTCTGGTATATTAAGTAGGTAACAATTGTCCCTTCTAGCACTTAATAGCAGACCCCCCGGCGCCGCAATCATACACATGGGTATAGGAAGTCACTATGGGAACCGTGTGCTAACAAGAAAATCCAGTCTTTTTCTTGCCATTCCTGATTCTTCACAAACTTCAGGTGAAGCCTCTTGTCAAGCGAGGCGTTCAATGCATTTTCGGACTAGGCATCATAAATATCGCTATCTGTTTAGCACGTTTCCTAACTATCGAGCTAAAAGAAGCCAGTGGGATACCCCTCACGCTTGTTAGTAAGTTAAAATCGCTTCCTATTATCGAAGCCTTTCTTCTACAAGCTCTCGTGTTAGGGTGGCTAACAGCTGGAAAGAGAAAAACTGCTAATGAGTTTACTACTTGAACTAGGTCTCTGGTATCTACTTGACGGCAATATCGGACTCATCATAGCGTGCCTACCCTCTCTACGCCCTTACCTCCGCCGCATCCACACCGGAACGTACGGTTCGCGGTCAGTTATGTACAAGCGCACTTCGACCAGTGGTGGTAAGATGACGCTTCATGTCGCCGCTCCCGGCAAGTTTGACCGTATTGAGGATGTGCCTGAACACCGTCACATCCACTCACACACAGAGGTAACGCTGGACACGAGGTCGATACGATCCAGTGATGCCCTCGATGTTTGCGAAGGGGCTTCCTGGTACGAGGTCGGTACTGGTATGAGATTGCCCAGCAATAGCAGGTGCGATGAGGCAGGTAGCGATATTGAACTTGTACCTGTGACCGACCCTGTAAAATAGGCCCAGCTAAGCTAGATATTCAGCTTTATTACCTATCCCGCGTTACAAAGGGATATAGACATCATTTTCAACGTTATATTTAAGACTTTCAGCTAACATGCACCCACCCGTAACGGAACAAACTATTGGTACTTAGATTTCGCAGCATCCACAAGCCTGCACGCGTCTTGATTTGTGCAATATTGCCCCTGAGCAACATGCTAAGATGACTCCTGAACCCGGTCGCTATACCAATACGAAAAATACGTTCGCATGGACGCCTGCCCGCCCGATTCGCGAACAGTCAGTCTTCATAGCGAAAGCGAACCTCGCCCAACACAGGGCCACCGCTGTACTTATACTCCTGTCGCGACTCACAAAGCACCCTTATATAGGTTTACGAGTACAGTAGTAACGCTAAGGAGTCATGACCAGCCGTAAGGCTGCGAGGGGCGCTCGGTTCATGCGGGGGCCATTCATTCATTCATTCATTTTATCCTACTCGGTTTCAGCCGCAATTTCCGCACCTATGCCCGGCTAGCAGACATGGCAGACAGCCGACGCGACGCGGAACATAAAGTACCCACGCCACCCCACTTCACTCCTGTAAACAAGAGCCATCTGTCCCCAGAGACCTGCCGTTTTCCTTGTGACCACTATCTACATCCGCCCACTGGCACATCTAGACAATGATCCTTCTATATGAATGCTGTGCTTCTAGGCTCGTAGAGGCGCTTTGCCTCGGTGTTGCGACCGCAATACCTTCAGTCTCCCCCTAATGTTCAGCTGTCGTTTATGCTCGCTTGCCCTCGTGCCCTCAGGGCTTGGGATATGTTCTCCGAGTTCCGATGTTCTTTCGTATTTTGTGATGCCTCCCACTAGGTTCCTATGTGGTCGTGTTTTGTGGTGTGACCTGCCGTCGAACGCAGCGGCAGCAGCATTTCGTCATGGCGTTGCTCCACGAGAGCAATGCTCCGCTTAGGCGCGTCATCGAGTTTACTGAGTATGAGAGCTCTCGCACGAATCTCCTCAGACCTTGTCGGGTATGTCGAAGGGCCACTACTCCTTCAACACGGGGTTGGGCGACAGAGGACGAGGCTGTCTGCTGATCTGCAGTATTATATGACACCAATAGTAGCATGTCGGATGTCTGTGAAGTGAATCGTGGGAGAGGTGATGCCGTTCAGTCGAGGGCTCGTCGAAGGGGGACGTCGCAAACTTTGTCGGTTGGCGATGGGCTGACCAGGAAACCCATCAGTGAGGGAAGGCATTCAATGAGAACGGTATGCTTCGGCTGTTACTAGTAAAGCATGGAACTGAATCAGCGGTATAGGGAACGTCAAAGACACCATGCAGAATCTGATGATGGGGCATGCCAGTATACGGACATTTGAAAAGCACTATCTCTCCCGTCGCATCACAGTAGATACGCAGGCTGTCGTTCGAGGCATCAGGCCCCAGGATGCACTGATGCGAGCAGCCTGTACGATGAGCCGTACGATCGATCCCCGGCGGCCGCAGCGACTCACGGCCGAACAATCTGCGTCTGTGAACGATCTCTCGATCATCCGCAATTTATTTGATCGACGAGAACGACTCAAACACAAGCTGGCAAAGGGCGCGACGCAGCACCCGCAATACACTGACATCAACCGTGAAATCAACCGAGAGAAGCAGCGCCAGCGACACCAACTCCTGCAAGACATCACCGAGCGAGGGGAATACGAGCAGCCCGTGCGAGACGTCGAGAACCAGCTTGCTGGCGTTGAATCTAACGACGATGCCATGGCAGCGGTGATAGCGGTTGATGCCATGGGACCGGAACAGAAGGAACTGGTCAAAGCCGCCCACGCTCCACCAGGAGAGACGCCGGAAGCGGAGATTGGTCGTCGCAGCAGGGCCATCGGTGCAGTCGTAGCGTATTGTGGGATTGTGGAGGGTAGGGTGCTACCTTCTCGAGTTAAACGATCGCACGACTGTGTTGCAACGTCGGGCAAGGCAGGGACAATCACAGACCGGGTCCCATTGCAGTAGCATTGGAAGCAGCCAAGGTGTTGGTGTACAAGGAGAAGAGGCCGACGATATGCTTTGTTTGCTTAGGCGGCGAGAGCCTGCCGATGGAACGTCGCCTATACTCGTTTTCCTCCTCAACGGACCTCAGTAAACATTTGAAGCGGGGGCATCTTGCCTATATTGGGGAAACAGATTCATTTACCTGCAATCTTTGCCAAGTATGCCTGGATGGCAAGATGCACGTACGACGGCATGCCATCGAGATACACGGCACGGTCTCATAGCTGTCTCCAGTTGTTGGGATCACTACTAGTTTACAAGATGAGTGCTTGGAAATGTGTGCATACGTATAAATAATGCGAAGTGGTCCGGTTATTGTTTGATATGGATTGCACAGAGGAGGACCAGGCTGGGAGAATCAACATGTATAGGTTTTCTTGCAGAAAAGTAAACCGCCGGTGCGTTCAAGTTATTCATACGATATGTACTGCATGGTCTTATAATATTCGGATTGTAATTTGACAACACGAAATGTTTCGCCCATAACTCGTTTAATCATGTTTTTAGCTTCGGGTATGGCTGTAACGGTTGGTATATCCTATTCCGGACGAATTTTGATCTGTGTTGACGTCTATGTCTCCTTACCCATTCACTGCCGCTCGCAGACCAGTAAAAAGGTCTGTTGGGAGGTGTGCGTGATCCCAACTTTTGCCTCACTACCCTTTTGAGAGTCTTCTGGATATCAAAAGTCCGATAAATCCTTTATAATGTAACTATTGGGCCCCATTACCGTCCAGCTTCACCGTCTGTCTTTTGACACAATAATGACAAAGAAGGGTAAGGCTATATTAGTTGTGTATCTCGAAGCACAGAGCTGATAACGTTAGATTCTCCAAACTATGCCCTGCTGGATGGCCTGCTTGGCCGTCTCCGTGTCGCCCACTTTCTCCGCCGTCTCTTCTCCCGCCCGGCTGATATCAATCACTAACTGTCGATGCTGCTCCTTGTCCGCCCTCCCGCTGCTCGCTGTTCTCGAAAGGGTCGTCCCCGATCCTGCTGGTCCGCCGCTGGCCGCTACCGATGCCCACGTCTGCGTCGACAGAGGCGACACCGAGAGCGTATCGATTTGCGCCCGGAGTGACCCGATGGTTTCTTGCAGTTCAGCATTCTGGCTCTTCAGGTATTGCTGCTCTGCCTTGATCGTGGCAAGGCCGCCTTGACGCTCTCGATGATGCCGCTCTGTTGCACTATGATCTCTTTCAAGCTCTCTATGAGCCCTAGCACGTCTGGTCCTATGCTTCGCTGCGCATCTTCGGGTGAAAGCGATCCATACGCAGTGGCGTATTGCGGCAGCTCGTACCGCACCAGTTGCGGTGCGCTGGGAGGTCCTTCATTCTGCGACATTTGCACTGCAGTGGATCGGGTGCCGGTCTGCAAGGATCGTGTGGTTATTGTCCGGGTCCGCAGAGACTGCTGAGCCTCCAGAACCTTCGCGCTCGGCTTCCTTGTGCATCCTTTGGGCGTACTGGCGGTGGTGTCAATGGGATCGGTTAGGGGAGGTCGCCACCGGGGCTCCGGCGCGATGATGCGGGGACCGCACGGGCCGTCGTGCAGCGGGAACTAGCTAAGCGAATGTCCAGGGATCGATCAAAAGAATATCCGATATGTATATCCTAGTTTTCAACAATTCAAAAGTCCTTTTTCACTATCCAGCACAAGGTCCAGGCTAGCACATGTCGGCCGTCCTCCCTACTAACGCAGTTGAAGTTACTGCGATTGAGTGCATCTCCACAGACAGTGGATCTCTGCTTACACTAATTGTAAGCACATGTGTTATAGGGACTGCTCTACAAGGGGGTAACATTTGTAGATGAGTAGTAGGTCAGTGAATCTTCCACCCAAATCGACTGCTTTCCATACAAATTTTGTCTGTGCGCTAGGGCCCACTACTCGCATTGTATCCGACGACCCGCTGATGCCAAGTCTTTCGGCCGCAGCACCCTGCATCAGGGTCGCAATGGTCGCTCTTCTGATGAGCGGACCACTACGGAAGATCTCGTATTTAGGAGTCGTAAGGTCTCCCAAGGCCTATACACCCAAGAATATCTACTCTGAATACGAACTCCTTCGTATTGGCTACGGGCAGTAGTCCATGACCTTGTTTTTATTACACCAAGAAACCGCCTCTTGCTATATGCGGTTCATGACCCGATTTCAGGACAGCCGTTTACATCGGAGATTTACCCTCTTTGTAAATTTGTTCCGCTTACGCTTGGCATTCAAGCGCCACATCGCTCCTTCAAATGGATTTTTTAACGAGGACTTATTATGCCCCATCAAGGTTTATATTCGAGTGTTAAGTTATTTCAAGATCGCGAAGGATTAATGAAGCGTTCCATATGGCTACATTTGAGGGGAAGCAAATCTTGCTGTCCACCGTATTACGTTTAGGATTACTCGTTCTTCCATTGCGGCGAGCTATGCGGAGGATTACCTTGTAACACAACACTAATCTAGACAAGTAACAACCATGAATTGAGCCATGACACCGCAGTGGAGGCCGAAGCTATACCTTTCATATTCCACATTTTTACTCGTATCTCGCATTTTTACTTCAACTTCCCGAATCGTTCACCGCAAATCGCACGGTATTGGCTCTTGATAGATGAAATTTAATGAAAGCTCCCTTAACAATCTGCGAAGACCATTGTCTAGTTCAATGCTATGCTTAAAGCAAACGTCTGATGCGAACCCAGATAGGCCTCGGAAATGTGCATATAAGGAGCATTGAATCTCCCATCACGACTTGCAAAATCATCATCACCATCTCAGAACCCAGAAAGCCCAGCCACAAACATAATCTTCCCAAGTAAGCTTCATCCACCTCGTTTCTCCCATTCAAAGTTCATGACCTCTACCAACAGTCAAGATGCAACTCAAGGCCATTGTCACCCTCTTCGCCCTCACGCTCTCGGCATGCGTCTCAGCGATCCCCGCCGCGGCTCCCAATGAGGACGTCGAAGCCCGCGCAACCCGACTCAACTGGACCGCAAGGCGTGATGGCGAGCAATGCAGGATCGACTGGAGTGGCGTTTGTTATGAGCACTGCGTCACCGACGGTACCTCACCCTCGCGAAGATGCACGAGGAGTACTATCAAAAGTGATATTAAAAGGGATGATTGCGGCATTTTTGAGAGCAAGTGCAAGTGCACTTGCACCCGACCTTGAGCAACGAATTGCTACAGAAATCTCAGGCAATGGCAGACTTTGAACGTGCTGGATTGAAGGGTTTGGAAATAAGATACGGCTGGGACGGGTTTGGTAGCTGAAAATAAAGTCATTCGTTTATTTGTTTTGATTCCTTATCTAATGCTTTAATGCTCTAATTTGCTCCTTCATATTTACCACCAAGGCCATCTGGATGAGGCAGCGACTATGATGGTAATACAGGAGTTGTTGCAGATAGGAAGCTAATCCTTAGTGAGGTTCATATCAGCATTAAGATAGATGTTCTGCATCTAGCTACTGTGGTCCACGGTCAAAACCTGTGCCGAAGCCCAGATCGACCGGACTGGTCAACAATCAACTCGAGCCTAATTAACGTATATCCGCTCGTAACGGAACGACATCCTCTTCTCCTGCACCTGAAATGTACCAACGCGACTTTATAGGGTTACGGATACTATCTTACTATAGATCAGTTAATACTAGATATAACGTCGGATTCGAACTAGAAAATTACAACGGTTGAGGCTTGCGGTCGGAGATATCGTTCGCGGCGACCAATCGCGCCTTAGCTGTTATCCCCTGCCTCATTAAGAAATTCGACATGTCTCAGAATTTCGGAGCTATAGGATGGAGGTTTGATTAAGAAAGTTCATATTCCTAGGCTTTAGCGACACAGCATACTTAGAAGCTAGGAACCCGAGAGTTTCTCCATGGAGAAGGGAGATCGCTATATGGCTTGGCATTTGATTAGGCATGGCTATGTGTCGCACTTTGATGTGCTAAATATAGTGGATGAATATACACTGATGTGAATCAGTGTTGTTGTATTGTCTGTTGTGTTGAACACCCTGGCCTAGCTGATATACAAAGGTAATGGGAGAATTACTAATCCGCGAGTCTTCATGGTTCATGCCCAGCCTGCGACACATGTTAAGCAAAGTGTCTTTCGCGGCAATCTCATTTAAAATCGAAGTAACACTGCGATGATAGCACCGGCCGGAGCTTTGAAGGCAAAATCTCGCCAGCATGATAATTGGTGGGAGGGCCTGGACGGTGGTAGGCGCTGGTCCTAATTTTTCAGCGAATAGCATCGAGGGAGTGACAACCGTGCATAAGCTGCACTAGACTAAGTCATAGTCCACAACCAAGAAACCTTCCCGGCCATAATTCGTGTCTACCGCTGACCCCTGTATAACAGGTTCATGAATTCTTATCGTGTTATTCGACAGACACGTGCTTGTAACAACGCTATACACAGTGCTTATTGACCATTCGACCAAAAGATGGGTACGATCGCGAATGGAGATCTTAACAACACGGCGGCCGAGCGTGTTCGAACCGAGATTGCGAGAGACCCAAAATACGATAACCTATCTTTCGCGATTTCCTCTTCCCAAGACGATCCTCAGATTCGGAAAACCTATCGACCCTTCCTACTAGAGGATGCATATTCAAGTCATGACTGGGTCTCTCAGCTTGAGCTAAATACTGTGCTGAAGATGGTGGATATACAGGTCCTAAAGAGCGGCGGTGAGCGTCTCAAGATTTTAGTTCTACATGGAAGTATGCGTAAGCGGTAAGGGTCCCATCAATCCAAAAAAATCGTATACGTGCGAACGCAGCTAATGACGGCCAAATCCTACTCACGGCTATTGGCATATGAGGCTAGTAGAATACTATTTCGGCTTGGCTGTGACGTCCGCATGTACGACCCTACTGGACTGCCCGTGAAGGACGACATTCAGCACTCGCATGCGAAAGTGCAAGGAGTTGCGTGAGCTTAGCAAGTGGAGCGATGGACATGTGTGGATAAGTCCTGAGCAACATGGTAACCTCGTCAGTAGCTCATAGCACTCTGTCGCTCGCCCGCATTCATCCCGCTAACGATGTCGGCTCATACAGACCGCAGTCTTCAAAAACCAGATCGACTGGGTCCCTCTATCTACAGGTTCCGCTCGGCCAACACAAGGGCGCACGTTGGCAATTGCGCAAGTTTCCGGTGGGTCCCAATCTTTTAACACCGTAAACTCGCTGCGAGTCCTTGGACGATGGATGCGCATGTTCACCATTCCGAATCAGAGCTCTATCCCAAAGGCTTATACGCAGTTCACCGAAGAAGAAGTTGGGAGCAGGCTTATGCCAAGCGGTAACAGAGATAGGCTTGTGGACTGTATGGAGGGGTTTGTCAAGTACACGATTATTATGCGACCGCATTTCAATCTTTTCGGCGACCGTTTCAGTGAAAGAGAGGAGAAACGGGCCAAGAACGAGATAGTGCGGTTATCGAAGCTCGAAAACGGTACGCCAACGAATAATATGTGATGATATGGGAGAATTGATGGGGTGACTAGAACGATTGCACGGAGGTGAATGAGAACTGTGTTGATTTCTATGAGATAGGGCTCGCAGGAGCTCTATATATACTTCGAGAATGAGTGACTAAAGTAGCGTAGAAATAGACTGAATCGTGCACGGTTACAGATGATATAGGGTACATTCAAATTAGAATTTGCGCTAACAATCTACCACTGATGCTTCATCAACAATAAAGAACATTAATCCTCTATCCCAAACGCGATTTAATGTGGCCTAATTATAGAAAACAGTATGCTCTTAATTTGGTCCAAATATAATCTTAGCTAAATTATTACACGCTACTTTCCTTTTACAGTATCTTACGCTCTTCGTTTCTCACCTCGAAGTCTGACCATTGGATCCGTCGCACACATCTTGACCACCAAAATTCAAATTGGCTGCCGGGCCACACTAGAGTATTTTTCCCAGTCCGGGCGTCCGTATACCAGTTGTTCATCCCATTCGTGTATACCATGCGATCGAGTCTTTTTTCAATCCACTGAACATTCTATGCTAATAAGCGTGGAATGGCCGGAAGGCAGGGTGTTTGGGCCCGTCAAAAGAAAGAGATTTGGGAAGCCAGGCACGCAAACACTGGAAGATAGTTAACATCCGAATACGCTATCAGTCGCAAACGTACCCCATATAAGCCGATGCGAGATTCTCTCCATGCTGCCATAATTCGGGAAGCCTAGCACCATGACGCAGAGTTGACACTTTTGTCAACCACTGTATCTAAGAAAGTAGAGTAACAGATGATGAGATTTCTCAAGTGGCGAGGTTACACTCCAAATATTAGTTTAACCAGCATCTCGCGCTAGGTCGTGATCTACTACAGAAGCTAGAATGAATCCGTCAACAGTCCGTTTCAGCCCTTCCATCAGCTGGTATCTCCAATGAGGAATGTATTTGAGCCTACCTACGTATACATAGGCATTTAAAGCGTAGCTGCGGTGCAGAAAGTGTTAAACGTATGCAACTTCTCAAGCTACCCTATAGCAAAATGCACTTAGTATCATTCTGTAAACGTTACTAACATTATCAATGTTCTTTACAGGCTTGGCTCGCGGTCGGGTTGCGACCTTGTCTTGACTCTCTTGTTACGCTCTACCACAATATTCCCCGCGTCGGCGAATGAGAAGGAGTTACTCTCAGCTTCTTCTTGTGCCATTGCGATAGCCTCTGCCTGTTCAAACGCTGCCTCATCCTCCGATGCGAGTTTGGGAGTTGGTATGCGCTTTCGTTTATACACAAACGGAACATCTATATAGGAAGATATGGGGCTAGAAGGTGCCTCTACTAGTGAAGCATCTATAAGTGTCAGGACCATAATTTTCCCAATTATTTTACAACAGCGTCTGTTTAACGACAGCCATTGGATCCTCTGGGCGAGCAATATCCCCAGGGACCAGTCCACCACGAGTTGCAGGGCGGTGAACGCGAAGTGGAACAAGATTCGGGACAAATTCAGCCTGCCATGCAATCTTTTCTAGTGAAAGCAATAATCACTTCAATATTGACCTTATCTGATGATTTAGGAACGGCATTGTTATTAGTGTATTGTTAGTTGTAGTGTTGGTGTGGCAGGATTTGGAGTGACACAAACAATTTAAAATATCTAGCGTTCTAACATCAATTTTTGTAAGAGGGAAGTTTACTGAACTACAACATAATCGAAAAATTAATCATTGCATTCAGATTAAATAGTCAGGAATTCGAACGCAACCTAAGGCCCTATATCATCACTCCCTGTCTAACAATATATAGAGCTATACGATCAAACCTTCACACAATCCTGCTCCTGCTAAAGCTTCTTTACATCACTAGCATGACTGAAACTTTCCGAAGATATTCTATCGAATCCCTGGCCAGGATTTGGGTTCTTTTGAGCAATCGACGGATGACGACTTGAACTTGATAAAACAATCTCCGCAGCTCCCTCCCATGCTGCCTCTTGATCAGACTGAATCGTGTTCAAGCGCATAGTCACAAAACGGAACCGCGATGTGCCAAATCGGCCGAGTATGCGCTCGACAAGCGGCTTAAGAAACGGTGCACAAGCTGCAGCAATGAGGCCTATCTCTTCGACTCTATACCACCAATACAGTGGCATCCAACCACGGATAGAGTCTTTTCGAGGGTTCCAAACGTGTGTATGGTAGATTATCCATGCTTCGGCCATAGCTGCAAGCGTTCCGAATGTCATGAGGATGCTAATGAGTATTCGCTCCATAACAGGGCGGTGCAACGACCAGATAAAATACAAAGGCATAGCAGCGAATACAAGGTCGCTTAGCATGCCAATCGCTTTGATAAGTTAGCATCAACTGGCATGTAATATCAACTGCAAACCAACCTGAATATACGTAACCGTAGCTTTGCGTCTTTCGGGGCGACCAGCAAACTGCGTGAGGCACATGTTCCCACATGGCGCGGATTGGGCGGCACTGAAGCAGCGCAACCACGGCCAATGCAATTGGCAGGCACAACTGGGTGAAGATTAAGGTCTTGAGAACCACTCGCCAGGTGTTGGATATGTCAAAGCGAAGAAGCATGCTCCCTATAGATATCCTCGCAAGGGAAGATGCCCAAAACCCCGCAAATCCCAACGCGAAGAGATGTTTTAAAATCTTAACCATAGTATTCGGTGAGAGATAGTACTCGTAGTGTCCGAAACCAAGAGATATAGCTATGAATAAATTAACCAATGCGACTAATTCGCATAGCTGTCATGAGCAATCAGTGATGGCCCGCGCAGACTTCTATTACAGACACTTACGAGAGCCGCCGAGACGAAGTAATCAGGAGCGGCCAGCTTGAAGGTAGGCCGAATTCGAGTGTACATGCGCGCTCCATAGATAACCAGTGCAATCGTGAATAAGGATGAGACACCCACAATCCCTGGAGTAGCGTTGCTAGTGTCTCCGCCAGGTGGGGGTTGAGTCCTCTCCATGCTGTGTGATGTCGCAAAGATAACACTGTGTGATTCCGCTTCCTTAGCAAACAAAACTCAAGAAGTCGAGCGATTATTGAAGCTCTCACCTGTGTGGCCGTGTCTTCGATGCTCATATATACAAATTCTAGTGGCCTATGAACCTCGGCGAAGCCTCATACATTACGGGTGATAAAGTAAGTGGCGAACGAGACAAACTCTAAATTGATAGCTGCCACATGGCACTCTCTGCAATGTGCCTCCCGTACCTGGAGGTCAAAACCGAGCAAAAAAGAAATGTGTGAATTCTGACAAAATTGATTTTGCTCATTATTTTTGCGGAAAAATTGAACGGTGTGACTATGAACGCCACATAATCCCGCCCCGTGCTTTAGGATTAGGGGTAATTATACGCATGGTGCCCAATAGAGTATGTTTCAGCTCTACCTTAAACCATGATTCTTATACATACCTTGGTTGGTCTTAAACCTATGCCTCTGTCCTAAGAGAAGGCTTAATTTTGGCCCGTCCATAAATGTTTCTAGAAAGATTTGAGATGCACGTATGATGGATGTGTAAGGCAAAAAGCGCAGTTCCAAGGTAGTACGAAGCTCGCTATAGGGCCGGTGGTTCGAGATTGTAAGTTAAGTTGGGTGCATCTTCCGTATCCGTATCCCTTGAGTCTAGTTGTTGGCTGCTGAGTCATCTAGACGGGCGGGTAGCTCCCTACCCGCTTCCCCGGACGAAGCGTTAGCGGACCGTTCCAAACCAGGTTCAAATGTGCGCAATAAGTAACTCATCGCAATAAACCGGATGCACATTCGCATTTGCCAGGTACGAAGCTGAGCTTGATAACCCAGTCTGTGCGAGGGCCTGTAGTTTTCCCCACAAATTCTGTCCGGTCCGTTCACAGTCTCCTTTTGCATGCATCTGCAATACGAGCACTAGAACTAAGGAACTCTCCTCTTGGTTGACAACAGAAGCAAAATGTCTCATCGGCGATCTGGAGCTCTGATTTCCTAGTCAGAATCCTATTGGTTCATTCTGAGTGCTGACATGAGTCAATCCTGTCTTTGCTTTGTCGGACAGTTGTAATATTGATTATAGAGCATGAGGACTGAGCCCAACTGCTTGGATGGCGCTAGGACGCACATCATCTCACGCAAACGCACCTACTCAAAGCTAGGCTTATCCTTGCCATTGCTATTTGTTAGGTCTTCGAAGGTAATCTCGTCGCTGTCTGCACCACACGTATGCAAGAGTGTTGCATAGGGAGGGGTTGCCTTGTTGCTAGCTGAATACTTGGCTAGTTCAACCTCGCCACTATCGCTCTGCCGCAAAAGACGCATTGTTTCTTGTAGAATTGGTCAGGGGGCAAGTGTTAGGAATGGGCTTGACCCTGTTCAGACACAGTAGGCTAACTAACGGGACAAGCGGGCAAACTCGCTCCTTCGTCGAGACCATCAGTCCTAGCTATCGTAGTTAGCAAGCGCACAGGAGGATAGGCTGCCAATCGATACTGACGCATCGCATCTGGATGCGAGATAGTGCAAGAGTGCTGTGAGCTGAATACTGTGGGTTTGATTTTGTGAGGGGCTGGAACAAGCTGAGCAAGTTGTGACTGACTGCCGAGTCACGATGTGGCGCGGCGAAGCTGTCATGTGAGGACCAGACTTGAAAAAGAAGGCGAATTGGTGAGGGGAAGGACTGCATATGCTTAGATCTAGAACTGGACGAATACCTGGATGACGTTAGCAGGGAGGACGGTCGACCCGCTCCAGCCATGACCTTTGTCTAGGAGATTTTGAAGTTTTTGCGATATGAGAGAGAAATACAGACACGCACGTTGTCATTAGGAGCACAACCGGTCCAGGCTCACTAGGGTCCTGAACTATGCACCGGAACGGGTCCCACTGCGGGGCCCAAAACGAGCCCTATGGGCTAGTTCAGGAAAAACCTACATTTGACATTTACTATACCTAAATATAGAAATCGAGCTTGGGGGAACAAAAATGGAACTAATGGCTAGCTTAATCTAGGCAATGTCATTCTGCTTATAGGTTATGATGCCATTTCCGTCCGAAGAGTGTTCAGTGTTACTGTACTGGAACTGAGCGTGGCGAGCGCGCAAACTGGTGTCCTGCTGCGAGAGACAAAATGGCACCGGCCGAGCATGAAAGGCGGCTCCGCCTTCTGTCAAAGGCTTCACGCGGGTAAATGAAACGTGAACAGCGTGTTTCAGTTGCATTTCTTTTGATAACTGGATTAGGTTAGATTTTGTCCTACTAGTTGTCTTTGTCGATGCCGGAGGTGCAGCTACCCTCCCACGATCGGAAAACTTTATTAGTCCAATGTCTTGGCTGTTGGACAGCGCGGTAGGAACAAATCTCTGCCTTTTCCACTCACAATCAACCGGTATCCTAAACAAGTTCCCCTACTTCTTTGTTCCTATGTAACAATTAAGCGCACATGCTGAATCAGACAACTTGCTGAAACTGATGCTTGTTTTCATTTATTACTCCCCACGCTTGGGCTTGAAACCACATTGTACCACGATCTGCGATCGCCAAGACGAGACCCCGCACGAACGCGATTGGTTCTCCTTCCAACTGTTAGTATATAAAGCACGCAATCTTCTACATGCTCCATCCCACATTTCTACTTCCAGTCTACCACCAAAAATTTGCGGACAATATAGTTGGCTGAGAATGGTTTTGCACATAACAATCCGAAAACATGTCCTCATCGGATCAAACTCCACACGCTGCAACCTATCTAATTCCATCAATAAGAGGCCGATCCAACTTTCGGATGGTGGGCCACGCCTTTTCTATGTCTCGAAATGCTGCCTATCCCTTAGTCCTAAAGGTTAGCCTCTGTTCTTGAGGTCCTCCTCGGTCTAAGGCTAGCCTCCATCCTAGAGGCTCTCCTCCGCCCTCGAGGGTATCCTTAGTTCTACAGATTAGCCTCTATCCTCGAAGACCTCCTCTGTCTAAGGCTAGCCTCTATCCCAGAGGCTGCCCTCCGTCCTAGAGGGGATGTACACTGCACCAACTTTGCACGCAGATGGTGAGGCATTGACCAAATAATGAATCAGCTCACAAAGCACTACAAAACACCAAGCACAGCCTTAGCTGCCCGCGTTCATAACGATGTTCTCAAAACCCGCATTCCAGCGCACCTACTTTGGGCTACTCGTCAGAAGATCCATCGCTGCGTTTGAACACCGTTACCTCATTTAGGGCGACGTTTAAAATTAATTCTAATTTACCGCAAAGCACGATTGTACAAAAAGAGGGGAGGATCGTCAATTTATATCAGTCTGGAGGCCGGCCCCCGCACAAGAAAAATACGGAGCAAACAACTATGGACTTGCATGCGATATGAGATTTCTCCTGTTCACCCTGTTTGCTTCCCTGGCTGCGACCACTCCTATCGTTTACGGCGGTGCTAGACAGGATCCGCTATGTCCGGACTATTCATGTGGAGTTCAGGGCGACGAGTTTAACTTCCTAGGTCAAGCAGTGACGAATAGAAGTAACAATCCGAATTTTGCAACGAAAGAGGGATGCAGTAATTATTGCGCGGCGGATTCGTCATGCATAGTCTATTCAATTGGCGGTGGAGTTTGCACGACATATCGATTACCTCCGTAAATCTCATCTCATCCTTTGCAGACCCGGTTCCATAGGCTGACTATTGGATTTATGAAGGTTTTTCGTCGTTCTCGAGCGGGATAATGGACCTCTCACATTCTATAATCGGTGCTGCCTGTAAGGAAGGGCCCCCTTGACATTTTTTCCAGGTTGAATACTGATCGCAGCGACCAGACCAAAGCAGATATGTGGGCTTACCGGATACCCGAGTATCAAAGCCATTACTGAACCAGATCCCGGGTTTGGAGTCAACGTCACCTCCTGCCACGAACATTATTTCGCCATTCCCAACTGCCACGGGATATTTTTCTACGAATCGTCGTATGGGCGCGGGACCTTTTGCGACTATTCGATGAATCTTAGCCACATAGAATCGGTCACCCCCCACCACGACCCCGGTTTTCTGTATCCTTATTATTTTAGCAGGGAGTGTATTAACCCCCACATTCGTCTGTCAGGAAAGGATGATAGCGATCCGAGCGAGGAGTCAGACCCCGACTCAAAGCTCGAGTTGGAATCACCAGACGAAGGGTCACTGAGTTCATCGATTCAAAGCACTGGGGGAGAGAGTGGTACACCTGGGCAGAACACTGGGCCCGGAGACAAAGATAGCACAATGTTCCACATAGATGCACTGTTAGGGCCGTCGTAGCTTACGTGTAGTTATGTGTTGACCAAACATTTTTGGAGCTGGGCTAGAGTTGGGAACTTAATTTTATCTCTACAGCGAAGGACACTTATGGGGCATAAATTGGGATCCCAGCATTTCTTCCAATTAAAATTTTTCTTACCATTCTTGTTGTCGCTTGATGTCTCTTGCTTCGCTCCAGATTTGCCTGGACTATTCGTCATGCCTCCTTTCAATACACGAATGGTAAACGATAATGGCCCTTGTTATGTGCGCTGTGGGCTGAGAACAAAGAGAATGCTGAAACCGAAACCAATTGCGGCCGCAACTGTAGCATGGTCATGACATCCAAGCTTAACTGGAAATATGTGAAGTCAAAGCATGTGAGGTCGAAGCATCTGGGGTCGAAGCCTGTGTAGTCGAAGCGTAAAGGTTGCGAAAGTCCGCTCAAAGCCGCTCAGCTGCAAACTCATTGGGGTTTGCCGCTGACGCTGGATTGCAGTTGAAGGTTCAGCTGCAACGCAGGCTTAGCATAATTATGACGCTATACTCGCCGGCTCATCCAAGCGTGTAAATGTTCGTGGCATAGGCGTCGGAATGTGGGGCATATTGTGCTCTTTGCCAGTGACGCGCAATAAGGCAGCCAATACACTGTGATGATGGAACGGTGGTTCGCGGTGAAACGAATCGGGACGAAGCCGTGAACGAAGATCGCTGGGGCTGAAGTGCGAATAAAAGCTGCTCTGGAGGAACCGTTGGGAGCCATAGGCCCATGTGGCATGTAGACTGAACGTTGGCTAGCAGGACTAGACGCGCCACGCTAATAACTCTCCAACACCACTTTATAGCTAGTCCAACGGCTCATGACGATCGCATTCGACTCCTACCACCTAGCTACAGCCTGCCCATCTGATACCAAACATATAAGTGAGTGCGCTCCCTCGCGCGTGCTGTGACCGACCCAGCGGGAATCATGCCATTACGCGCGACTGCTGCTATTCACCGCTCTGAGTCACTTTACCTTGAGGGCATACTTAATTTATTGCTGCTTACTGCGGTACTCTCTCTAATACCCCAAGCAACCAAGCAACCAAATAACCAACCAACTACTTCTTCTCTGACTGGCATACGACTCCCAACACCTCTACTACCACCACCACCACAATATCACACATGATGGGCTTCGGATTCACAAACGGTACGAACGGGAATGAGAAGGGCGATGGTATGGGAACTGAGTTCTTGAACATGCTGTCCCCGCCCAAATCAGACATTGCTGAGTACGACAACACCCGCCCTTTCAGCAAGCAGGCACCCTCTATTCCCCAGGTCTTCCTCGACGCCATGTCGGTCCGAGAGGAGGTCTACGGTGAGCAGGGTATTGCTCTCGAGGCCGAGTTCGACGAAGACGATGCGCGGAGCTGGCACTGGGTTGTTTACGCCTCGGTAGCCTCGAGGTCGAATTCCCTACCCGCCGATATGCGAACCAAGACGTTTACGAGCGCTGACGAGGACAAGCGCCGGGCATCTGCTTCGGCCTCACGTCTTCCTGTTGGCACGATCCGACTTGTGCGTGCGCCCCATAGTCCAAACAAGTACGTCAGGGCTTCCGAGGAAGTGGACAAGCATCCCGATGCAGATCCACCGCCCTCTCTAGCTAGTCAGATCCAGGAGAAGCATCCTACCGAGCCATATGTCAAGCTTGGACGCCTTGCGGTGCTAGCACCCTATCGGAAGCTAGGCCTCTCAAAGCTGCTAATCAATAGTGCACTAGAATATGCCGCCAAAAACCCTAATGCCATCTACCAGCCGCCCTCCCCAACTACCATAGAGCTCGCCAATCTGACCGGAATGGACGTTAAAAAGATCTCGACCTGGCAAGGCCTCGTAATGATCCATGCCCAAGCCAGCCTGGAGAAGATGTGGACTCGGTACGGCTTCGCCGAAGAGCTTCTCGACAAGAACGGCAACGTGGAAATCAGCAGAGAAGCCCGCTGGATCGAGGAGGGTATCGAACACATCAGCATGTGGAAGCGACTCAAGATTGACAGCAGAAGGTTATAGGGATCTGTCCCCTCCCCATGATGCCTTCTAGCCAAAATACATTCTAATCCCACGGGGAAAATTTCCAAAACAGAACTGGAGCCATTTGCTTACCTCGGTCTTACACTAGGATTCTTAGGAATAGAGCGATGTCGAGATCCATGGCTCATGGGCCGGCCAAAAGATGTGTTTTCGAGATCCGGTAAATGCGTCAATGGTCTCGATTGCACCCGCCAGTCGGGCATCCAGGATGGAATATCATCTGCAGGAGGGTTTGCTTGTAATACGATCTGGTCTTCCTCTTGAAAGAGCGTATGCGCATCACTATCTCCTCAGCCGGCAAAATGCAAAACGTCCAATCCTCTATGCAGCCGTATGGTCCTTTGCGAAGCTATAAATAGGCTTGAACCATGCTTGCTTTTCTTGGAAAACAAATCCGAAGAGGCCGACCAGTCGATCATGTTCTCTTTTACAATTCCATCTGCGCAATGTCTGGGCCGGGTGAGGAAAAGACTGGTTTTGCCCGGCGGACATTAGTGCTCTTATTTGCCCAAGTTTGAGGGCATTTCGGTAGGGCTTTAGTAGCCATAGCATCGGTGGGTGGCTAACGATAGAAGACAGTATTCAGATTGACTTGAAGATTACGTCTCCTGAGATTGAAGAGAAACCACAACAAAGTTCTTTGGGTCCCCTTATTAACCTGCAACAAGACTCGATTCTTATCTCGAAGAAGGCTTCGTTTAGCTAAGGATATTTGGCAACACTTGCGCGCTTCTGAACACGTCTCTGTAAACGCTCCTTCTTTGCTCATCAGAAGTGTAACAATCCTGTTTGATCAGGCTATGTAACGACATCAGGCCATCTGTTGTTACCGGTGTTACTAGCGTCACTGGTGTCTCCGGCGTTAATGGTACTTTGGACTAAGCTGCGTCGTGATTTTTCCACCTGCGAAGTGTTCACTACGGCTGGAAGTGTGCAGGGCAAAGAAATAGATAGAATTTGGGAACCATTGGTATGTATTACATATGGCTATCTGCTTTAAAAAGGGATGAGAAAGTTATCTGTAGTGCCAAAATAGTACACAATCCTTATCCCAGGCTGCCACACCTTGCTGCCCTAACAATACTCCTAAGCTAGCCTTGATGCACTACCACAATCCTCCCTACCCTCACCATCCTCGGTTCTCACGGCCATCTTCAATGTCTCCACAATACCTTGTTGACTGTGATCGTCCTTAAGACTATTCGCGCTATTATCGGCCGCTGTCGTCACCGTCGTCACAATAACCTTACCCTGAAGAGCAGCTCCACTCGTCCAAAGGAAAACTAAACAGCGTAGAGCTACTGACCCGAAAGGATGGTCTCCGTGGCCTTCTCACTAAGCATAAAAACCGCAAGAACGGGGAAAGCTCCAGGAGATCTGGGGAAAGCACTAGCGTCGACCACACGCAGACCAGCAACGCCCTGGACACGGAAGCTGGAATCCAGGACAGCATTCTTGTCAGAATCAGGGCCGATGGAGCAGAGCAGGTACCGGTGACATGGTGGCCGAATGTGTTCTGGCGAATGAAGTCCTCGTCATTGGTAGAGACCGAGCAGCTGCCATCAGCGTCGACTGTGCCCGAGCAAGGAGGCCAGATGATGTTAACAGGACCAACGGGCGCCTTGACGCGGTTGAACACGCGGCGGCCCCAGGCAACGAACTCTTTCATAGCGGCGATGTCCTTCTCGGCGCCTTCGGCATGGAAGTGACGGAAGTTGATCTCGGGCGTTACAGTCGGGTCGGCAGAGCGCAGCTTGAGGTATCCAGCGCGGTTGCTACCATGCATATGGACGCCGTGAATGCCCCAGGTATTTGGGGGGTCCATCCATATTTGGTTCGGTGTAGCGGGCCAGAGGCCACGGAAGGCGAAAGGACCGGCGAAAATGGCAATGTCGCGCTCGTTAATATTAGTATGGTTGGTCTTGAGAAATGCGAGGTCCGAGTTTAGGCCAGGCTCAGTATATGGTCCCTGGCCCTGGAGGAAGAGTTGATAGCATGGATCACCAGGTGCTCCATATGTGCACTGTGAGTGAGGGAATCCAGGAGCCGCGTCGAAGTTGAAAATCTCGGCTGCTTGTCCGATGACGACAATCTCGTTGTGGTCTTGCATGTTTCTGCCAACTCCAGGACGATCGGCGACGACTGGGATCTTCAGCGCGTTCAGGTCTGCGGATGGTCCGATACCGCTAAGCAAGAGCAGCTGAGGCGTACTGAATGAGCCACCACTGAGGATCACTTCCTTCCTAGCATAGACCCGGCGAGGAGTTGCCTTGTTCGACGAGTTGTAGCGAAGGTCTCCCTGGTAGACGCTCTTGCCTTCCAAGTATTCGACGCCGATAGCGCGAGGCTTTGAACCCACCTTAGGCTTGTCGAATATGACTTTAGTAGCGTAGGAGTTAAGCCTGAGCTCCAGGGGAAACTTATTACCCTTTCTGTCGATAGCACGCAAGGTGTCGAGAACCCGTTCCCTCGAGCTATAGCGGCCCCAGGTGCTATTAGCATGGAAGACCAGACTCGAGAGACCAGTTATCTGATCCCTATTGCGGCTAAGCATATTGACATCGGTGCTCAGGATGTTTGGGAGGTCCGCAGGGTTCTGGCCAGCCTCTGCGGCCATAGACTCAAGGACTTCGGTTGCTTGAGGTGAGGAGAGAAACGTCTTACCATCTCCTGCAACGGTCTGGAGATATCCATCGAAACCGTGGCCCGGAGTACCACGAGGGAGGTGTTGGTTCTTCTCCAACTTCATAAACAATCCCCTCATGTGTTCAGCGCTAAGGAGCATGCATCAGCTAACCGGCCAAATAGCCCAAAATCAACATATGGAAGTGATGTAAGAAACTTACCTCCAGGAAGCATCGCCCGTGATATTTTTGATATGGTTCCAGTCACTATCGCTAGGAAGGACAGTGAGTCTGGAGTTGATGATGGACGACCCTCCCAGCGTAGCGCCACGGGGATACTGGACACCCAGCATATCTGCTCCCGCAGGCGCAGAGCGACCAGGGCCAACCCACAAGTCTCCGTTCGGAAGCCTCCAGACAAGGTGCTGGTACTGCTTGGTCAGTTCGTCGTCGTCGTGATGACGGACCCAGAATGACCAGCTGAGGTTGTTGCTTATACCAACAGCCTTGCTCCAAGCGAGTACTTGTGTGCTCGGGTCGGCGCTCTCGTTGTCGCCAGCCTCGAGTAGAAGGGTCCTGAAACCTGCTCGTGCGAGATTGCTAGCCAGCGGGCCACCGCCGGGACCGCTGCCAACAACCACGTAGTCGTAATGGTCGGCTTGGGAGGGAGGCGCTGCCGTCACGATCATGCTGCTGGCGGCGAGCAGGATACTGCCTAGGCGAAAGGCCGCCAGCTTGGTGTTTATCAAGTGCATGGTGTTATTGGTGTCCGATGAGTGTACGATTGATGGGCTTGATGGAAGAGTCTAGTGCTGGAGGAAGGCGGCACTAAACTTGAAGCTTCAGAGAGGAGGCGAAGAGATCTCTTTAAGCAAGCTGCGATATGTTAAGCCTTGAGTCTCGGAAACTCGTTTTGAAAGCTGCCAGATGCTCGAGCTTCATTTTTCCCGGGTTACTCGTAGCATAGAATTAGCCATCGGCTTCTGTGCAAGCCGTCTTCACCGACCCGGAGATTATTTCGCCGATTTACATGTTGTACAGGTTAGTGACTTCTCTGTTCCTATTAAGCCTTTTTCTCCGGATTGCCAAGGAAGATATTCTAATTGAAAGGTTGGCGCAGGTCGACTGATGACTAGTGCACTACGTGCAAGGGAAGCCTGGACTATACACGGGATGTCAATATGCACTTTACTTCTGGCCAAGACTGTTGGGTTGCTTTCATTCCATATAGGGAATGCTCAAGACCACCATTGACCTCAAAAATCCGGCTGAAAAGAAAAAAGACGGTACCCTGAACAGCTATTAGATCAAAATACTCTTATCTTGCTCACATCTGATTGGGTATTAGGAGCTACATCTATCTCTTTGGAATATGTTCGATGCAGGTTCAACTACCTGCATGCTGCTAGGTGTGCATCTTGTTTGCCGAGAACAAATGACGATGCCCGAGATTTGGTCGGACATAAAGGTTGCGATATCCGAATCCACAGCAAACAGCACCTGCGGCATAAAACAGCAACAAGTATTCTAGCACACCCGGATTTAGGACTTGCAACATGTCTGGGACTTGGATCCAGTCTGAAAAGGAAAGAGGCCAAGCAAGCAGAGACGGCCGCTGCGCGTGACAACAATGCCTGGAGCCGGGATCTATTGGACCATCACATGTTCCCGGATGGCTAGCCTTATCAAGCCAAGTACCCTTGTTGCTTCAAACATCGCTGCTAAAAGTGGGAAAAGAAGGAGAAATCATGTATAGCTGCACACATCCTCTCCAGCGTAGTCTCAATGACCACCCAGTTCACTCGCCAATTTTCCCAATTTTCAAGGAAAGCAAGAATTTTTCCCTTTTTTTAATTTTATTTATTTATTTATATATATTTCGAACACAAGGAGCTTCAAAGATGTCTTTTGGCTACAAGCACGTGCTTCTCGTAGGCGCCACCTCCGGGATAGGAGCTGCCATGGCCGACAAACTCGTCCTGGAAGGTGCCAAGGTCATTGCTGTTGGACGTCGTCAGGAGAGACTAGACGCATTTGTTCAGAAGCATGGTCCAGAAAAGGCCAGCGCAGTCAAATACGACGTCACCGACACAGCAGGGCTAAATGCTTTCGTGCAAGGGTAAATATGGCTCTTTCGCCAATGTTGCTATTCCACAGGTTAATTGGCAAAAGAATTGTGAACAAGTACCCCGATCTTGACTGCGTCTTCCTCAACTCTGGCGTCCAGAGTCAAGTTCGGTCTCCCTCCTTCCCGTTATTATAGATTACCATCAACCACTCGTCATCCGCTCTCTTGGATAAGAGGGTTACAGTTGCGATTGGAGCAGTTCCATTATACCCAGAAAGCTCAATTCCAGAGCTAGAGATAGGAATAGCGGACCCATGAACCAGGTAGGAAGTGACCACGAGAAATCCAGCGATTGCGGTTGAAAACTGCTGCAGTTGTAAGACTCATAGCATAGTGGGCGGGAAAGGTTGAACTAACCTTCATCATGAACGCAGACAGCAAACCGAAGGTGACGAGGATGTAGAACGGCGGTATGAGCAGGGCTCTACAGGAGACAGCTGAAATCTGTACGGCGTGAAGATTTTGGGGTACGTATAAGCCTGGTGATTGAGCTACGGAACTAATGGAATAGTCTGTAGGAACTGAGATATATGTCCTTTACTCAAGAAGAGAGAGCCCCTTTTATACGCCAAAGGGCCTCCTAGAATAATAACTATACAGAACAAAATTTGGACTAATGAAAAATCTCGGCATAGCAAACAACAAGAGCTTGCTCACTTCCCGCAACAATTGATTAGAGTACAGGGGCATTTATGCAGATGCTTCTTTCGGATCAAACAAGACCAATCCCAAGACAGTCGAAAGAAGTTGCGTGAGGCGTAGTTCTTGATCATCTGTCATATCGGGATACAATCTTCGTCCACCAGCATCTGTGAAAGGGAATTGATCATCTTATGAGGTCTCAAGGCTGTGGAATTCTATCTTGACCTCCGGCTAAGGAACTATAGAGATGAGATTAAGAAGAAGGAACCCAAAAGCTGTAACCGCAACACAATCAATGATACGCGTAGAATAATCCCCTTTACGCACCAGTTAAACCAAATTCAAATCCCTATATCAGAGTATTTTCCCTGCGCCCTGAGCCATTTTTCATGGAGGATCGAATTGTGATAACTAGCCCATGGCTTCGCTGCTCCGACGCACTCACATGTGCAAATGGACCAGCTATACTGCCTTTAAATATTTCCCTCTACGATGTCATCTAGACGTAATGGCGAAGGTGATGGGCGCGTCCCTCATGCCCTTGAACGAACCTTTTCTACTCCAAAGACTTTATCCCCATGACATTGACCCGTAGTTTCACGCTACCCCCTGCTCCGCAATACTATAATTCAACGCGGCGAGATCGATTTGCGTGACATCAGGCTCCACTGTCGGTCAATCTATCACTCTATGGTGATGCCTTTCTGCATCCGACGTGACTCGTAGGAGCGTTGAATCAGTCGCTATCGCTAATCAGCCTTCATACGGGTATTCAGCTCGAAGCTGTTACGTTACCAAACAGCTTCGTCCTTCAACTTCTAGGTCTGAGACATCACACTGTGCATGTGGCAAAACTTCGCAATGGCAGTCCTGTGATTCGTTATCTAGTCAAAGAACAATGCGGGAGCCGTTAAGACAGAATTTGAATGGCGCTGGGGGTCTTTGGGTGTAGAGATGATGTGCTTACTTAGTGCAAAAACAGGCATGATAGAAGATGAGGTAGAAAAACTGCGTGTGCGTAGCGAAAAAATACTTGGCTACTAGCTACAAAAGAATTCCTGCAATTTGAGATGGACTGAGATAGGTGCTGGGAATGGTTACTGATATATAGCAGAGAACAGAGCTTCGCCTAGCCAACAGAAAGAATATAATGGCTCTTTTGTTTTCTCCATGAAAACCAGTATTTTTGTCGCTTGCAGCCGTGCGTTGTATCTGTCTTCTACATTTCAGTCCTAGCTTTCTCTGAACTAGTGAGTATGGTCTTTTCTAATGCTCATCTCCCAGCTAAACACGGTGAACCTCCAGTTTCCCCATCCCAGCTGTAAACTGAATGAAGTTTCTATGCCGGGGCCATGACCATGGCAATTATCCGCTTCATTATTCTCGCTGGGCTTATCTATAATCGTCCAGCCTGGCGCATCAGTCTTGCTGCCATTCTGGTCGCGAGGTTGCGTAGGAGGATCGAAACTGGCAGTAGCGACATCGACTGTAGCGCATGCTCATTAGTTTATCTATTCTTCTTCGATTCATGTGATATCATCAGTGGAGATACAGTACCTGGATTCTGATGAGCAGTCGACTCCTGGCTTTTCATCTTTCCTTCATTGTTATTGCGCACTAGAAATTTCGATTCGGATGGTGCAGCTAAGCTGGTTACTAGGAATCTTGAGGTTAGCTTGTCGTAAAGGAGCACATGAATCGTATTTTGGGGAGGAATACCAGTTGAAGGATCCCAAGTGCCTCCTTTCTGTGACATATTTGATAGTGGAAAGAAACTAGGACTATACCCCGGGTTGAGAAAGCTTTCAGTGGCAACGATGGGGAAGTCAAGATTACAGGAGGGAAGTATACGAGGTTCAACGCAACCAGCCCTGGAACTTTGAAGGACGAGATTCTGAACCCGTGATATGTGGGGGCCTACGGTGGCGAATGATCATCGTCGCCACCTACGACTTTAAAGCTATCTATGCAGATATTATCTGAGTCTAGAGCTTTGTATTTCAAGTATGATTTTTAATACACAAATACATTAGGGAGGATTTGAAGCCTTAGTCTGTTGATAATCTCAGAAGAATTAGTGACATTACATATTTTGTTATAACAATTGGTATCAAATCATCTAAAGCTATCATTTACAGTCATTTCGCTCATGCTAACGCTGAGTAGTAAAATCAAGAGGCTTGGAAGCGTAAAGGCGCATCAGATCGGAACTTGACAAGATGGCGATAATGAGCAAATGATGTAGATCCAAGATACCATTTTGGTCAACCAATAGATGATTTATTTCCACCAAATCTTCAGGCCGAAGAAAAAAAGTCAGAGAAAGATACGCAGTGAGCAATAATTGGTGTTGATATCTTGCAATACATTTCACTACTTAACAAAACGTAAGTTCACGACAGAATAAATACAGAAAGTATTTGATGCTGGCTGCCTGCAATTTTGAAATATCTCAACTACTACAACAGCTTTGGTTCGAAGAACAAATCTAAAACGATCTTGTCCTCGATTATGTATCTCTAGATATATCCCACGGAAACTCATCTTTCCATACTAAAGCTTCTCTAGACCGAGCCGTTGACATAACTACAACGCAAGAGTGCCCGCTCGCATTTATACTGATAATCTGATAGAGCCCACTCTTGACGTGTTCACATACTTGGAAGAATGCTTTGTGTAGTGTCTCATTTGTACCGGCACGGAGGATACGGAAGTCGGAATCGGCATTGACATTGATGCCGATTACGTCGACGTTAGATGTATCCATAGATTTCTGTTCGCTATTTATGAGAAGGTTATTCGGTTCAGGCGCTCGGTTCGAATCTGTAAGATTCATGATGATTTTGTATTCTGATATGCTTCAAAAGATGTTTAGCCATGAACGCTCCAAAGTTTAAGGTGATTCTGAAGCGGTACAAGCCATTTTACCTTGACAAAATATTGGTTTCGCGTGTCGTTTCGAGAGTTTGATGTAAGAATAGGAAGTCGTGTATTGTGTTGCTAAAATGAAATATAGCTAGTACCCATCTTTCCTATCTTTCTGCATTTATGCAAGCACCTACAATGATCTTTAGTTACGTTAAAATGATGTAATTACACTATTATAGGCAGCAAAGCACAATCTATGACACATCCCTACAAACTGCTTTAGTCTAGAGCATTGTTCTACATACAGGTTGGTATAGACAGAAACCAGGCCTCTCAATGCGAAGTGTGGGTCATAGCCTAGAAGCGTTGGTAGATTGCGGCACAGAATACATACTACAGATGCCAATAGTAGGCTTTACTATAGGAGGTCTGGATCCTGCGCTAGAAGGCTTATATATTGCGGCGCAGAGGCAATGGGCTGATAAACCAACTTGCTGGGTCGCATGATCTCTACGTGTTTATTAGCACAGCGCTTTTGCTTACGGGCTCGACTCGAAGGTGATTCAAATACAGTACTCTTTTTCAAAATTTGAGAATTCGGCATACTGACACTTGCTGGCCAATTTTTCTCACGAGAATGTTCAGCCGGTAAAAACTGATTTTTAAAGAGGATCTTGGAATATTCGACATTTCCCATGATGCATCAATAAAGCTATACGTGGCTGTAGTAAGTGACAGTTGTAGCTTATAGTGGACTTCTGCCTAATCTTTGCGCTTCGTCTACTCCCTATCCCGACATGGCGATAGAGTAAGTCGTATTTGAGACGGCGGATATCGATGTCATGTAATCGTCCTCATCGCTGTACTCGCTCGATTCAGATCCATCCACATGCATCATTAACCTACTCCACTTATGTGGATCTAATGCTTTTCTGAGATATAGCCTGGTTGCTCCCTGGATATTTCAGCCCGATGAGACAAACGAAAGGCGCTTCCCTATATTGATGGCGTTTAAAGACATGAAAACTTCACCCCAAAAACGATATTTCAGTGAAACTAGACGGCATGTCTTGGCACTTATCTTTTCTCTGCTTTATCGTGTATATCTTAAGGTAGAAGGTTAGAAAGCCAGCAACATCGGTTTTACTACTGCCAAGTCTAAAGACAGATAGTAAGACGTAGCATTACCTGTACATTAGGACCCAGTAATTCCTCGAAAAGTAGCGTAACAGCGCCAGTAAATCTAGCAGTGGAATGCCCTACAGCCACTGGGGCCAATTTTGCTAAGAAAAGAAGAGAAGAATAAAGGACTTGATTACTGGCCACACCAAGTTGGGTCCATGATCATCGTGAAATATTCCCATAGTGTACTTTCCCTTGCCGCCGTGCCCGTGTCCCACGCCTCATCATTTTCTAGTTGATTTATCCATTCCCTTTCCATGTTCCTCCTCTCCTCGGCTCCTTCCTTGTTCCACTTGTTATACATTCTGCTTGTCTTTTCCGCTAGCTCTTTGCCCTTTACCTCTAGGCCACGCTCGTGTCCTTTGAATACTTCTATCAGCTCAGTAGGTAGAATTTCGAATCGTTTCTGGGTAATGGACCCAACATTGTGCGCTTCCGTTGCATGCACTGTCCACTGTCCAGCGTTGTTGAAGAAGCCATCGCATCCTAACACTGGGCAGGAAAAGGGCACCTGCCTTCCCTCGCCAAAGTAATGGCGGTCGACTGCTTCAATAATTAGAGGCCCAAGTGCGAAGTGCCGTAGGGTAAGTCTATTGCTTATATATCTAAGTCCCTCAAACTCGCCAACAGGCCCATGGAATCTTTTCATAGGCATAAGAATTGTTTTGAACCTAGGACATGGAAGAAGCCTTCTCCATCCGTCATGTGGTGTGTATTGATACAGTGATTGTTGCCGTTCGTTTGTTGGTGGGGGTACCATATTGTTGTCGCTATCGCTGTTGTTGTTGCTGTTGTTGTTGCTGTTGTCTTTGCGTGGGTCGGTTTGCTCAAGGATAATTGCAGAAATATCAATCTGAAGTGGACAAGACTCCACAAGGATCTTCACGCAAGGGAAGCCTGACTTGTCGTATGATATAGATTCCCAGTTCTGGCTGATTACCATCCGCCTTACTCTTGGGAATCTTTTCTTCACTGTATCCCAGAACCTTCTTACTAGATCATGTCGTATTTTTCTTGTGCCATCATCTAGCAGTGGACCTATCTTGTCATCTTCTCCACGTTGGTGCTCCACTTTAATATTCTGCACCTCAGAAAGAAAAGGCATATCGTAGCATGTGCTGCCAGGATACCCACCCTCAAGTAGCCAGCACAATTCGATAAGATAGAACGTGTTGGGATCTGCCCAGAAAAGTTTAGAAGCCTCTATGCGTAGCCTGGAGGACACTCGCATGATCTGAAAGAGTGTGGGGGCAGAACAAAAGCTTAGGATATGGAGCTGAAGTTCGACGGGTAGGTTGCTGAAGGGTAGGGATAAGGCGGTCTGGGCAGCACTGGGCCGAACATACAAGTGAAAAGGAATGCGTTCTTCTCCATCAATTGTTACATGGAGACTCCAGTTGAGTGGCTTCTTCCAAGGCGGTTGAGGCAGCGTGGCACGTAGAATGCAGGCGTTCTGTGGTCGGAACATTTTAGGTTGGGTTGCAAGATAGTAGGTACTGAGGGAATAGATATTGTCTGGGTGATGATAACTGCCAAGCCGCTAGAATCCTTTGGATTTTGTAGGCTTGGTATCAAGGGGCCTGTTGACTAGTGTGGGCTGCTTGGCGGTAAGCGTGGCGCTTATATAACCCCAAATCTACATTGACTTCCATTGTATAATAGGCGCAGTCTATTGACTCCGTGAGCCCTTCATAAAGAAAATAATTGTAGTAAGGAATAAGTAGCACGGCGCAGTAACAATGAGGCATAGATGCAGTAACAATGAGGCATAGATGCAGGAAGGGAGAGGCTGATTGCGGCGTAAGCCCTGATGTACGAGGCTGGATGCCCACCCATGATCACCCTTATACTAGAATTTTTAATTAGTGTGACTAAATAACCACAGACGCCACAACACTCATCTACCTACTATTGCGCTCCCATGCTTCTGCCTCTATGTGTACCAGTTTTCGGCGTCTCATACCATGATCTATATTAAAGATAAATACTTTTTCCCCTTTCTTAGCGAAAGAATTTATCTCGATTAATCACTTTAATAATTTGCTGCTCTACGGTTATGTGGAACAGGAAACGACGCTGGTTACTGCAACGACACCGTTAGAAGTAAGGTATATTAGGAAATACAAGACTACCTTTAGGAAAACAACAGAATCTTACAAATTTAATTATTTAAAATAGCTTTATTAACGTAAATGCATTTGGAATCTGTTTTACTTTCGAGAGCAAACATGCGTTATAGACTGCTGTGCATAGTTATAAATTATGTAGCTTGTGCTACTCTTCTAAAGATTTTATATAGTTCTAGGTTGAATCCATTTTGGTTGTATAGTCTATATGAACTATGTTTTCCTTTATCTACAAACTAGTAGCAAGAACACTAGTTAAGCCACTTTTATATAGCAAAAACTTCAAAACATCTTACACAAGATTGGGGCTAGAGCAGGTCGGCCTATCTACCTTACGAGTGGTGGCAATATAGTGTACTAGTGACCAACAACACATTATAGTTGATTGGTAAGCGTATTTTTGCATCCCGACCCCTCTAATCGCACATACTCAATATGCTGCGATAGGATACACATCTATAATCTACAGCCCCTACCACCCATACTAGTGGATTAATCTATAGAGGACTACATGAAGAGGACGCCAAGAACATACTCATCACTGCTATCTTCAATTAACGCTAGTAATGCCCACATTGTCCATACGCCATGCATTCAACGTGTTCCTCGATGATACAGTACGTGGGTGGTGAGCACCAAGGACTTGCGCTAGCAAATCAACGCAATCTCCCATCATTGATATAGCCCTATCATAGTGACCTAGGCCCTTCAATGTAAAAGCAAGATTGTTCATGCTAATCAGCGTGTCTGGATGCTCGTCCCCAAGCACCCTCTTTCTCGTCTCCTAGACCTAAGCACTAACAAGCTCTATTAAGCTTAGTAAAACACTCTATTAAGATATCTAATACAAAGTGTAGTAAGGCATGTAGTGATAATACAGCTAAACTTATCTTGTAAGACTTAAGGACTAATAATAAAGATAATCCTATAGTCTACTATAGCATCTGCAATTACTTAGACTTGCATAAAAATAAGAATTAGCAAAGATATGCAGCAATAATAGCAGCAGCGTTTGCAAAGAATCTTATATGCAAAATCTTACTAAGCAAAGTAGAGGCTAAGGGGAGGATTAGCAAAGTACTTTCTAGTTAGTTTAATAGTTAGTTAGTTGTTTAATCTAAATATTAACTTAGACAGGTATTGTAAGCCTCTAAAAAGCTGCAGAGGTGCATCTAAACATTGCGCAGCAGCAGCTTAAGATCTAGCAAGACGTAGTAAAGTAGAGAATGTCTAACAAGCAGAATAAATGTCTTTAACTATTCTGTCTTACTAAGAGTAAAGAGGATGCTATATATAAGTAATACAAGGACTGCGTAGAAGACTGAGTGCAAGACACGTGCTTGTAGTTCCTCTACTATAATTACTTCTAGGATTAGTTAAAGCAAGACTTAGGGCTACTTTTAGTGTTAGCAGACCCTGGGTGTGGTAAGTCTGTGCTGGCTAAGTACCTGATTAAGCATGTCTTGCTACTATTAGCAACTGTCTGCTACTTCTTCTTTAAGGACTAAGACTAGAACACAGTGCGCTAAGCGCTTTGTGCTCTGCTGCACTAGCTCTTTTCTTAGAAACTACACCTAATCTAACATGCTATGGGGAGATTTGAGCAAGACGGATCTGGTCTGATCAACTTAACAAACTCGCTCTGGACTATTCTGAAAGAGACTGTGCAAGATCCTGAAGCTGGATCTGTGATCATTGTGCTAGATGCACTCGACGCCGATGTCATCTTGACTTGGCTGGAGACAAACAATGCTGCCCCCACCACCGACCCGACAATCTTTGTCGACGCGGTAGATTCTGGGCCCAGTCCTCAGCGATGGTGCGTGCTTTTCGACAAACTACACTTGACGCAACGAATATCCAAAATTCGAGCATTTGCTGGGATAGTGAGGGACCAATTCATATGGGGCTAGGAAAAGTGTGGTATTCGTTCGCGGGGTGGCACGACTCAAGGTGAAGATATCGGCGGACATTGGTGGATTTTATGCTAGGAGCTGGCCAAATTACTTGGAGGCGATGCTGCGTTTGAAGCCAATTAATAGAGGTAACGTGCCAGGGAGTGGTTGGCAGCAGAACCAAGGAAATATCAGAGGAGTACTGAGAATTTAAATCCTTGGAATGCTACGAAAGATGAAATATGGGATGCTCCAAGACGGTCGTTGTGGTAAGAGAGTAGGGTAGAGAGAGAGAATCGTCAGAATTTTAGGAGCACGACGTGGAGAAACAAAGTATGGGCATTTCATGGCACTAGTTAGTATCCATCTTAGAGAGATATTCAGAAATATACCCAAGCCTCGGTACATTTCTTCGCGTTCAGATTCGCTCGCTATAATCCTGCCTCTTACCTAGCCTCACCCCATGGAAATATTCAGGGTACTCAGATATTCGTGTCCTTGGGCGTAGCTCTAAAATTCCCTTCTTGGCCGTAGTCTTTTCTAGATAATCACTAATTAGTATAGTTAATAAAAGCATATAAACTTATAATTGCAGTCGTAGAGTAGGCACAAGAGAATACTTCAACATAGATATAGCAGAAATAGTTTAAGTAAAAAAAAGACAAATTCTATCTCCGGCCACCGATACTACGTTTCTCAGGGCGTGATGTAAAATGGGTGTTACTAATCTTACCGGTATACTTCAACAATACACTATCTGTCGTAGAAAAAAAAGCTGTGAAACCCATTATTAGCGTACTAGCATGCAGGAAAAATTCGGGGAAGCGAAGATGGGGCTGTGTAGTGTAGCAAAAGTATCCGGCATTTATAGTCTAAAAAGTCATCAGTCCAATTAAGGCAATCCAAGCTAGAAACCACAAGTTTTCCGTGTTTGAAAAAGCTGATGAAATAGAAAGAAAGTAGAGAAAAAGGAGTTGTGATACGCCTTCCGACAGTACTTAACAGACTTTGATGATAAATTCTCGGCATAGCCAAAGAATGGCACTGATGATATGTTTGCTGGTCGGTTCTGCTGCAGGTATTCATATTTGGTGCGCGGTGTCGCTGCGTTGCCTACCAAGCTCATCAATAAAACTACCTATTCCTCGAGTCGCTATTCTTCACTCTTCGTTCGAATCCAAGTGGTGCAACTCTCATCCTTAAGTACCCTTCAAAATTATTCACATCATGTGTCGAGTCAACCTATAGCCATTGTACTCAAGGCTTGTCCCAAAGTTGACGGATGACATAAGCAGGTCCAGTATCGGACCTGTGTCTGATTGGTTCGTTGAATCGCCTCCATACCTGGAGATGGCGCAAGCGCTTGCAAAACTTGCATCGAAGGCCCAAAAGTTAGGCTGGGTCCTAGCTCCCGCTATGGATCTATGACAAGTGCAAGGAGCTAATCTTTCGAACCAGGCTATTATTCGAAAGGTAAATTTTTGGACATTCGTGGATTATACATGTATTTAGCCCTCCGCTGCGGCTCCATTCACTCACACAATACTTCATGTAAGTGAAAAGTGTTCCTATTTTATATTGGATGCACAAACCCCTAATTGAATAGATGGCGAGCACTATTCACCCAACTTGTTACATTACGCCTTTGACTCTGACCGCATAATGATGCCAACTAGTAACATCTTGGTATATGGGCTTCTGTAGCACTAATTTCATAGAATTCGTCGTCAGAATTCATCTCCCCATTAACCTGATTTTGATACGCGTCTACGTTAGAAGCACTTGTCGCCTCATCCGGGTTCTCATTCTCAAAGGACAAGGGTATTTTTCCTTCCTGTAGAAGTTTTTCCATGGCGTCTCTCTCTTGCATCTCTAAATCCGCTTTTTTAGAAGCAAACAACCTTCTAGTCTCCGCCAATCTCGACTCCAAAGATACTTTGTGTTTCTCTAGCTTATCGACCATAGTCTCGGTCTTGCTACGAAGGTCAGAAATCTTCTGAACATATGCTTCCTCTTGCAGCAGGATAGCAAGTAACTCGGCACGATAGACAAGCTCAGAAACCTCTTTCGCCGTGATGTGAATTCTGTGCACAGCAGTATGACGAAGCTTTGTAACTGCACCTAGCAGATCGTGGAATGGCATGCCGATTCGTTTCAAGCCTTCTGGGTTGAATTCATTCTGGTAGATTTGGAACACATCTGTCCATCGATTGAGCTCAACAGCTTCTGCACACTCCCAACCTTCCCTCTGCAGTACACCCCCCAGGCTCTTCTCGGCAAATGCATAGCATGCTTTCTCGAGAGTTTCTTGAGTTGTGACAAGAAGTTGATGGTGTACAACGAATGGCAAACAAACGAGATGCGATAACGATGTATATGTATGCGTTTGCGATCGTGACTGTGGCCGACAAGTCGGGATAGCATTATCTTGTGTAACTGATTCGTATCATTTCAGGCCATTCCTATAAATTAACGAACTTACATACCTTGGGTTTCCTCCGGATTGCTATCCATAGCTGCAGCGATGCTCTGATCTTCATCTACAGATTCCACCCCAAACCCCGTGCTTTCTCTTCCGAACGCAGGCTGTTGGTCGGAAAATTTCTCAAAAAAGTTGGGGAAACGAAGTTGAGCTTTAGCCATTGATGCAAAGATTCCTTCTTCGAGAAGTGATTTGACAGCCTGACAAATGTTACCCATACCATGCTGTTTGATCATGTTTTGTATAGCTTCTTTGCTTTGACATTTCTGGACGTTTCGCTGGACGGCCTTTAACTTTCGAATGCTGGCATTCTGTCCATCGAACACTTCTTTGAAAGCTGAATATACTTGTTCTTGGTCAGGGAGGCCTCCAGCCACGTTCTGTGCCATGTTCGCAAGTCCTGAGGAGCTTCGTATTGGTACATGACGCCATTCTTAAGTTGCTCGATTGTTCAGTTCTTAGTCTCGGGATTATAACGTTTGTTGAGATGCATGTTAGCCCTTCTGTAGGCCTCAGTAAGGATTGAGTTTCAGCATAGCTTTGATCATTGAGAGAATTTTCCTTGTACATGGATTGCTACACATTGTTTAACGCCATCGAGAAAAGGTTGGCAATCTCGATGCACCAGACCCGGGCCGGACCGGGCCGGGCTGGGTCAAGCCTATGGCTGCACAAGGGCTTTGGACACCATGGAAACTTACTCACACAATATACGCTAAGTACCAATCATATACTGCCAGCTGCCTGCGGCATCATCATATGTCAATGTTATTACAAATCGCTTATCGTCTAAGATAAACTCCAATGCTAACACGCTCCCCTTATTAGTACGTCTGATAAAGTCTAGATTCTAATTCAGGCATAAAATACAATGTTTGCCGCCTAAAGGGTTGTCTCAACAAGGGAAAGAGATGAAACGATTTTTACGGACGATGATGGTGCCTGGCAGCTGGTGGTAGTACATTAGAAATTGGTGTGGCAGACTTCGCTCGTTTCGTATAGGAAGTCTCGTAGAATAGCAACAATTCTTGCATGATTCATGATCTTCTAGTTCTAGCTATGCTTGGATGAGTATATTCATATTGTAAGAGGCAAAATTAAGCATCAGAAAGATTGTGCAGTACGTCGTTCTGTTAGCCATATCCCGTTAGATATGTCCCGTTCCCTACGATATCGACAATGAGGGAGAGTGGGTTGATTAAAGTTAGATCTCTCATCCCGCGGAGCTTATCTTACGTACGATAGATAGGTGCAGGATTAACTGTTGTCCAATCAGATGTTCCGTAAGCGACTGACGAAGGAGCAGGAATGAATGACCAGAAAACTAGCTTGTGTCCAAGAGTGAAGGTGCTTGAACTTAATCCTCATCAACGCATCTTCGATGTTTGTTGGGAAATTTACGAGGGTTTAGTGGTACCGGCTTGCCGTTCGTGACTGCTATTGGCCATCTAATCAAGGAAATGCATTCTTATCAAGGCTATCATAGAGTTTTGAGCAAAAGGACATGGAATCAATTGACGGACAGTTTCCATAATGCCAAAAAAATATGTACTACAGGTGAAGTAAGGTATTGTATATTGTCCATTACGAATGGTTGGTAAAGTATTCCCCCAGCAAGCCTCGCAATATTTGCTTCAGATAGTGATATGTTTGAGTCCAGTTTCTTAAACAAGACCGTTGACAAGCGGCATTTGTTTCACATAGCAGTAGATAATGCCGTCACAAAATTAAGGTTCCAACAGGGCAGCTGTGAGAAACCTACAAATGATCCGCAACTACCCCCCCTTATGTGTCTCCAACCCATAAATTCTGGGCTAGTATAAAGTAACGTACTGCTATATATTCAACTAGAGATGGTCGCATCTTGTCTTGTTATAATAAAGGCCTTGTACCCGGTATATATCTGCAACGTCCGATCAAATTCTAACCTCTTTTAAATAAACCTAGTACGTGGGCAGTATGACGATAGAGAACAGCAATAGATTATCGACATTGATTACAGAAGCTGCTTCAAATGGAGATGTTGTTTTAGTTGTCGGCACTGGGGAGAAAAGAGTACGAGTGTGCTCAGGTGTTCTCAAAATTGCTTCGAAATACTTTACTGCTCTACTTGGACCGCACTTTAACGAAGGTCACGATATTGGAGGGAACGAACCGAAAGAAGTAATGATGCCGTACGACAATGCAAAAGCCTTGGAAATTATCTGCAATGTCATCCACCTCCGCAATGATGTAGTACCTAAGTCTCTTGACTCGGCGGATATCCTCGACATTGCTATCACTGCAGATAAGTTTGACTGCATTGTTGCTTTGAAGCATGTCAGCACCATTTGGCTAAACCCAAAAGAGAAGGAAACTGTTATGGGATTAGGAAACCTTATGGCTGCTGCTTACATCCTCAACGATCCACAGGCCTTCAGTGACATCACACGCGCGATGATATTTCATCACAAAGACTCATATCTTCTACTGACAGATAGCGATGTTGTTCTGGTAGATATCTTGCCATGGAAGGTTTTCGGCAAGTATTATTGCGCAATCTGTGTGAAATTAGTACTAATGCTAAGTCACAGTTCTATTGGAGGAGCGACGGAGCCAGTTGCGCACGGAGCTGTTGCAAATCATACTGAAAGGAGCTACAGATGCAGGAACCGATGATAACGGCAACTGCAAATGCGCGTGGTCCAGTCGCCATAGCTTGGTTTACCTGGACTTGCTTCGGATACAGGAAATCAATCCATCGCAAATACTCAACACCACAATATCTCACGTAATTACGAGACTCGAGCAGATGAATGACCCAGTTGTATCCGGAACTCAATGTAGTTATCGTTGGCATTCCACTCCTAGCTATAGATCTCAGCGAAGTTGGAGGTTGGAGACTTTTATGAAGAGTAACGGGCTTTGTATTGATTGCCTACGTTTTGGTACCACTGCCGTTGAACAAAACTGTCGAATCAAGCATTAGGAGAGGGTATTGATAGAGAAAATGTATCGAAAATTCATTCGCTCTCCTGAAGGATCTCGTATCATTCCACTAGGTATCTACATGAGACAAATACCTATGCCACAAATGTCCTACGAACGAAAGCAGTGCTTTTCTTTGCTTTCCCCTTGCAAACATTGCCAAAGATGTACGGACAGTCGCGGGCGCTCGCCGGAAGACTCAGTTGCCGTGATGTTCGTGCGCAAGCCAAATTGAGCATAGTAATAGCGCACACCTGTAATGTTATCACAAATAGAAAAGTTTTACAGCCGAGCAGAAGAACCATATAGCTATAAAATTGTATACATAAGAAGCAGTATAGCGTAGACTTTTCCCACGGTTGGAACAATTCAAGGAAAATAATTTGATAGTGGCAGGGGAGATGCAGTATACTACGATACTATCAGAGATTGTGGGCGTTCATCTATACGATGTGAGTCTTATTCGTCCTCTTAATGCGTCTCAATTTGGATCCCGCAGTGGTTCCCGTTTCATCGTCTGAACTAGCACTGCTTTTAGATCTCTTTCTTCCATATTGCAAAAACTTTGACGTCTATCAATACAAGTATGGTATGTGTTATTGTCTTGTGTGAACAGAGAAGGTACTCTGACACTCAGAATGGAGGTTGCCGAAATAAGCTTCGAGCGGATTGACGCAAGGGTACCGGAACGAGTCCCACTGCGGGTCTAAAATGGGTCCCATAGCTAGCCAGGCACAAATGACATGTGGCATACAAGGCTCGAAAGTTCACATGGCGCCCCACTACACTCAAAACTGTCGTATCGAAGATGATGGGAAAAATATGGGATTTCGGGCCTTTTAGGACGAATATAGCTAGCTTGGACCGCCTAAGGTCTCTCTTGCCTCTAGAAGGACGGACCACATGCGAGCATAAAGCCTTCGATCATTAGTCATCCACCGCTTTCCTTCCGGAAACACGACCTTGCGCAACTCTTTTAGACATGACACAAGTGGGCTGCAGTAAGCGGTGCAACTATCGTCTACCTCTTTGCCAAATTTGTCCTCCTCAAGAACCGAGCCGGTCTTGATTTTTGCAAGGTTCTCTGTAGTTTCGAAATTCCATGCTTCAAACTTCGAAACTCGGCGACGTCCACTTGGCCCAGTGCAGTGAATACAGGTCCAGAATAGCACCCAGAAGAATGACTCCAGGTCATGCATGAAGTTGTGCTCTTCGCCATAGAGAGCTCCGATTGCCATGAATACTTTCGTCCCGGTTTTGCTCGGTGCGCCAGATGCATTCTCGCGGTCGATTTTGATGGCGAGATCCAGGTCGATCAAAAAACCATCGTCCTCGGCGGCAGTCAACATAACGTTGCCGATGGAAATATCTCGGTGGAGGATCTTCGCATCTAACAGTGACTCGTGTCCTATTGAATTAGCCAAAGCTTCAAGAAGATGTCGTGGTACTCACCCTTGATGCCCCCAATCAATCCCGTCAGTATACCACGCTGACAGCTTGCCTCAAAGATGCTCTTACCAACATCTTGCATGACAAGCCGCCGGTGGATGCGATTTCTTCGTCGCTGCATGTCTTGCTTGACCGGTGAATCCGAGCATGACCGTTTCGGAGGAGGCATGAATGTCTGCACGCTGCTTGAGGACCGTTTTCGTGCGGTAATGTGATGTCTGCTCCTGCTCCTGCTTCTGCCCCGTCTCGCGCTCGATGCATCCGAAGTTTTCGGGCTTATGATAGAGTCGGCATGCGTCGCTCGTTGACGTAAGGGGTTCCGCCCCACGGTATCACTCAGGCTCTGTCGGACACTATCCCGTACATCATCCATTTTGCCGTGTACGAGTACAGTTTCGTGGTGGTAATACCGTGCCACGTTCTGGACTCCAGCTTCGGTCGCCTCCATTAACAGGAGACCTTCTTCTGGCCGCTCTTCGTATTCCCACGAGTCTTTGACTACAAACTCGCGACCGAATTCATCTTGAACGCGACCCTTCCAGCATGTCGTGGCCCGACCCGTGACGCAGCGCTGTCGCTTCAAGAGCTCTTCCAGCCAAAGCTGCTCCGTCTGGCCGTTCCGCTGAATCGTAATGTGCCTTCTACTGCCGTGCACGATGGTTGGATCGAACCCCAACTCCTCTTCTGACATCCACAGGCATCCTAATATTGTCCTAACAAACATCTGCGGACTATCGTTAATATCGAATGGCGTGGATCCAATTACTCCAAGCCGATCAAATTCCCACAGTCTCATTACCGAACCGCATAAGGTGAACCCCAGAATGAATCGTCGAGTATCTTGTGCGATGAATATCTCCCGTGCGTATCTCACAAGATCGAGCCAGGTACTACTGCGACAATCTTCGCGCGGGTTGCTCTTCAGCTCGCCAGGAATAAGAATATGCGACCAGTCGTAACTCTGCCCATTGCACTCCTCCAGCTCATTCCTCGAGTTGTACGCAAAGCCAACATCTAGCTTTCGTTTGCTGATCGATCCGGGTATGGGTTTGTTCGGAGTGGCGACACAGCGACGGCAATTCGAAGGACGGAAGCCATGTTCGGCAGCATATAGCACTAACTGTGCAATGTGTCGGTGGAGGAAATGTAGAACCGCTGTTTCCTCGCATGACTCAGGCCACTCCGTCCAACCAATGTTCTCTTGAAACAATGGAGAGTCTGTACCTTTGCAGCTACTCAACACTGCTGTTGCCACGTCATCAAGTCCCTGTATTTGTCCAAAGAACACATCGAAAACGTCAGGATGATCGATCCGAAGATTATCCTCCACTTCGCTTCTGAGTATTGGGTCTACATTCTTTCTCAAGTCAGATGTATCTTCGAAGCTGCCAGTATTGAACGACCAAGGCGTTTGCTGAAAAGAGGCGGTATGTGGAGGCTCTGATGGGGGAGGTGTCGTCGATTTACCGACCCTTGCGGATGTCAACTCTGCAAGAAGCTCATATACCTTCTCCCAAATAACAGTGTCGGGTCTGTTGTCAAGGACTACTGCAATGAGGGGTAGGATGTATTCTAGATTGAAGTCGCCAGCGTTGATAGCGAGATTGAGTCTCGACAAATCGCTGAAGAGATTCTTTTCGTTGCTGCTAGACGGCAACAGTCGAGAAGCGGGAAGGATAAGCAGCGCCGATATGAGATCCAAAGCATGATCTTGAAGGCCTATGTCCGTGAGAGGAGAATTATAACAAGGTCAGCATCCTTACCTTCCCTTCCTATCCGATCTAGCACTGTTGCGGGGCCGCAACTGTTAAGTTCTTCGGAAAGCGACAGAGAAGAGTCGCGAAACGCATCTAAACCATGCCCTATGGGCTTCGCTTTGATTATCGCCGAACGCGGAGATTCTGTCATGGTGACGATGCACGATGCACGAAGCGCCTACATAGACGACGCGGACGACGGCGGTAGAGCTGGAAACTATCGTCCATGTGAACAAACAATGATGCGTTTAGAAACGGTTCGAATAGAATGACGTGCTGAACGCGGGAAGGTATGGAAGATAGAAGGAAAATTGACATGGCACGTCTCTACATCCTGGCTTTAGCGCCAAGGCGGAACCTCTGCGGCAATCGGTAAAATGATCCGACGTTAAGGTCAAAGTGGGGCACGCGACAGGAACGCGTCTCCGCACAGATATTCGCTTCATATGAACGTCGATCCCGGCATGGCCTATAGTTAGCCTTTACTGCCCCGCACCTAACCCCTTCATCTCAACCAGAATAGACTCCTATTTAAGTATTGATTTATCTTTTGTTTTGTTATGACATCATCCTAGTAACGCTTTCATCGAATTCAAATGGATAGCAGCGGTGTAGTCTCTTATCCTTACCTTCCTCTGGAAATCTGGGACGCAATACTAAGCCTCGTCAGCTGTACCGAATGGAAGTCACTTCGACTCTCTTGCAAATACATGGAGACCTTGGCAACCCCACACCTTTTCGGGGTCGCTCACTTTGAGCTGATCGAAAATGGTTGTGATTCTTTGCTCAATATTGCTTCCCATCCAAGACTTTCGTTGTGCGTAAAGACTTTGGTACTCCGGAGGGCCTACGGCTTACGGGAATTTCCCGATATTGACACGTGGGAGCGCAATATCTACCTTCCAGGTGATTCCAATGACGAGTACGCTGATCTGCCAGTCGAGGATGAATATAAAGACGACGAGGGTAACCTTCTGACGTACCGTGAATGGTCAGCCTTGTCGGGAAGAGAGAAGGAGGCTCTTTATGGCGAATACAAGGCAGATCGCGCCGAAGCCCAGGAGAAAGTGCGGAGTTTAGTCGACTATCTCTGTTTTCACACTCTAGGCTGTGCTAAGAGTGTATTGGTCCGCTCTGAGAGAGTGTCAGTGCTTCCAGCAGAGGCTACTTCAGAGCAATTTCACCGAGCGTTAGCAAAACTGGTCAACCTGACTGCTTTCAAGCATAAGCCTAGCTTTATTTTTACGTACAACTGGGGGCTTAGATGGCGAAACTTGCGACTCCACCCATATGCACTCATTGGAAATACTGATGACACTGAGGATGAAGACGTAGAAGCACTGCAGCTCTCAGTCGCCCTGCAAGCTCTTGGGTGGGTAAAGCATCTTTTGCCCAAGCTACGTTCATTGGCATTTTATGTTGGTGGCCCAGCATTCTGGACCTCAGAGCATTTGCGACATCTCTGGAAAGGGGAAGGTCATGAAAAGACACGATTTTACCGAACTTTGTATGATTCCGCTGCCGAAGCAGACCGAGACACTTACTCCGATTCTGAGGAAGCCCGATATCATAACGAATCATATATAAGACAGCTGGTTCTCATTGAACATGCTCTGATCAATATCACGCACCTTGACTGTTCCATCTCCGAAGACGATGAAAATGGTGGCCTGTATGTTGCAGCAGAGCATGTCTTTAATTTTCTTCGTTGCGCGGAAAGCCTTGAACGCCTACACCTAGTATTCGGGAGACTAGTCGATGGTACGCTTCAAGTGGGATATAATACCCACAGACATGGCGACGGAACTGCTACGCTGCTTTCTCTTTTGGCCAAACATACACCATGGTCAAGAATCAAAGATATCCATCTCGAGGTGGTGACAGACGAGATCACACTTATGACCTTCCTATCAGCCCACAAAGAGACACTCCGCTACCTTAGTCTCTCGAACATCACGTTAATTCCCTCCAAAGGTACCTGGGAAGTTACTCTTAGTAAGATTGCGGAATGCCTTGTTCTTAAAACCCTGGCCCTCAATACACTATGTGATTTTCCCCTTTGCGAAAACAATATCCGACTGAAAGATAGAGTCCTATTTAATCCAGAGGCAGAGATTTGGAAGGACAAGAGTAATTTGTATCGGCAATATTATGATAAAATGGTCAACTGTGTGCTCCAAAGAGGAAGAATAGATTCGTTGGAGCCAGAACCCTTTCCTACACCTTCTTGAAAATACTTTGTGATTATCGCTCATACTCTGGCTGCTATTGTCAGGTACAAGGCCCATCGCTAGGGATTCTGTCAAAGCTAAATTATCTTCACATGCATGATTCTGCTTATAGTAAGCATATATTTTTACACTGTTGCAAAAATGGAAAAGTGTTGTCGCAAGTAGCTAAATCCTAGAGTATAGGGTTTGAACTAATGTTATTGTGCACGAGAAAATCCTTGTTATATGCTGCACTATAAATAATCCGTGGTTAGCAACAGCGAAACTGTCTCAATGAATGTTCTAATTCATTTTTCCGTGTAGAATTGTTTGCGATGGGATTTTATCAACTCTTATGCATGAAGTGTGATCAACCTCTCCTGTCGTGGAACCATCTCCACGTTCCCTCTACCGCCCTAAAAAGGCAAAACGTTTTCTCAGACGATGCCTATGTGTATGAAAATAGCGAACGCCTCCAAAGCAAGGTGATGTTCGTTCAAGCTGAAGTGAGTTTAAATTGTCAGCCATAATCTGCTTCAGCCCCAGTACGTTCCACGCTAGTCTAGCTGGGCAAAAGGCGGCAAGTCTTGGCATTGATATCGACCTTGCCTTTTGTACCAAGGTTGTCAAAGCTTGCGCACTAAGCGGCTGCCCACATAGCCCATAAAGGGCAAAAGCCTTAATTCTGGGAGTGTGCACCCAGCGGGATAAATCCCACTGTCATCGGATTCCACTTGTAGGCAAGGCTGAAGGCAGGATTCATAGAATATGCCGCCCCCACTGGGGGAGGGTTCCTCTCGCAAGCATCAGTGTTCGACATGTAACAAAGCATACTCAACGAACAGCCATTTACGCCGGCACGAGGCGACCCGTAAGGACGGAGTTCACGACTGGCTGTTTCAGTAAGCTTACCACGATTAGACTCTGGCAAGCACTTATTAACCTGCCCCTTCTGCCATTCGCATTTCTCAAGACGGTATGTTCCCAGGACGTAAAAATCGGGCTGACATTAACGGTCAAATAGAGATATAGCTTGCCGACATGTCAAAGGATGCTCCACCGATGGCCTTAGGGTCATGTTTCCGACCTTGAAGCGTGGAAAGAAGCGAATGGCTTGTGACAAGTGTTCACAGCGCAAACTATCGTGTGATACCAATGCTCCATGCACACGCTGCCGCTCTAGTGGCATAACGTGCACTTACCGACGATTGGACCTTTCCGCCTCCTTTTCCTCTCTGCACTATGCAACGAATGGTCATTCTAAGTCATCGGTAATCGACAGTAACACCAGCTCTGGTCGCGAATGTGGACGAATGCCAATTGATTTTCTCTTGAACTTTACGAACGCCTCCGGTTATAGTGCCTCCACAGCGGTTGCCGCTGATGCTGTGGATCCCAGTACTGCAAAGAACGAGGTTGGCCACTCAAATCCCCAGCTCTATTTGGAAGATAATTACATGGCATATGAGACGCCTTTCTGGGACTTCGACGACCCCTTTTTAAACTTCTTCGATGTTTCTCCTTCAAGGTTCAGCGGGGAGTATTGTTTCAACCACGATGATCCATCGCCAAAGCACCAAGAGACACTCGCACTAGAAGCTCGCATGAGTAGCATAGTCTATGAACTATCCGCTATGCACAATTCAGGGTTGAGACACGACTTCGGCGTTGAAACAAATTTTGATGTACAACTTGCAGCAGTTGTATTCACGGTGGCTAATCTTAGGCGCTTCACCTGGGGTTTCTTCCACTATTTCCACCACCATATTCCCATTATTCATCGGCCGACATTTAACAGCGAAACGGTGTCGCTACCTCTCCTGCTCGCAATCTTTTTGTTTGGATCAATGTGTTCGGCCCCATTAGATATGGCTATATCGACGCGACGATTTTTCGATATCGCGGAGGCATACATATTCGACCACTCTATCTTCAAGCAAGTATTGCAAGGGTCTCTTGAAGGGAGGAACTCTAACGACGAGGTGGAAATTCTCCAAGCAGCATTGATGGTCTTAATAATCCAGAACAACAAGAACGATGTAATGACACGACGGCGAATTCGACTTCAAAGGAGTCCGTGCCTGATTGCCGCTGTACGAATATCGGGACTGTTTGGACACAAGCGTCAATATCATACAAATGGCACCTCCGTATCCAAATGGCAGAATTTCATTTCTGATGAGATACGCGTGAGGTAATGTGGCCTGGTGTAAACTCTGTACCGACCTCTGCTAATGGAAAACGCAGGATGGCAGCGTGGACATTCATAACCGACAGCATCTCAGCTCTTTTCTTCAACAACCCCCCGCAAGTGGCAATATTTGAAATGCTGGGGGATTTTCCCTGTGAAGAGGACCTTTTCGAAGCCGAGACAGCTTCTGACTTCGAACGATTAGCCTTAGCCCTGTTGGGACCTACAGGGCCGCAATCTCATTCGCTGTCCGAATTCACTTCGTTCATTTTATCCGAATCTGTATTAACCCCTCAGATTTACCTAGAGGGGCACATCACGGTGGCCAATATGCTGATCGCTATTTACGGTGCGTTATTGTTCAGTTCCAATGACTTGATCGAAGCTGACCAATTGCAGCGCTACAATCTGTAGCCATAACCTTAAAGATGAACCTTCTAGCGCCGGCAGTTGCTGGGTTGATCCTTCGCGGCACAGATCGGTGGAAAAGCTTGTGGGATACCGTGACCAAGGGAGAGGAATACAAGTCTGAGCGACAAAAGGGATTTGTGAGACATGCCGCAGAATTCTGGTGGCTCACGAGGACAATCGTGAGGATTGGCCAATCTGGGGATCCAAACTGCCGCTATATGCAATGCATCCCCTCGGATTCGGTAAAGGACCTACATGATTTCATTCGCAAATATGAAAGCAAGGTTGAATAATGGACCAGGAATGTCAGGATCCGTGAAGAGAAATTTCACGGTAACGCACCATGTTCGACTCTTTCGTGAATTAACCTTAGCGTCACGCAGCGGACAAGCCTGTGCACCATTTACTTTGGAAATAACAAACGTGGTGGGAGTATTCGGCAATATCGTAAAGCCCAGTTTATGAGTTATTGGCGTGTTGGAAACGGACCGCCACGTCACTCAACGATGATCTAACCAAATCAAGAATTGGAAGAAGAAGATCTCAATATTTCTGCTCACATTAATAGTAAATGCGAGAGGACTCGAGAATCGATATAGCCGATGAAAGCCGAACCAATGGAATCTTGCCGTACCGAGCTAAACGTGAGTGAAGCTACATCTAGACTATCTCCCACCTTCTACGGAACATAGCTCCTCCTCTGTTCTGCACTCTTTATCGGTTCAAGCCATCTAGGCCTGGGCATGACGTTGATTTCGGCGGGGGGGCGGGCACCGCTTCCAAAGGACCAGTATTATCTAATGTGCCCACTTGAATTATATACTCTCTTGCGGTAGCTTCGCCCAAGTACGCTTCGATCGGAATTGCACTGCCGCAGTCCCCACAAAACGCGAGCGTGATGTCAAAGCCTTCATCGAAATGAGTTATATCAAGGCTTTTCGGTGTGCCTTTCATGAGCTTGAACGAAGAGTGCGGGACGACAAGGTTGAGAGAAGTTGTTCCACTGGTTATCTTGCGACAGACTCGACATTGACAAGCGGATGTCTTTGGTACGTTAATATGCATCTTTCATGGGAAATAAGAGTAAATCGCCAAGTGAACTACATGCAATGAGACAGTAGCTACTTACGTTTCGGGAGGCTTCCTCTAGTATATCCACCTCATATTTAATACTACCGCATAAGCAGCTCCCGTGTAGCATTTTCCTTTGCGGGTTTTTCGAAGTATGGTTAAAACAATGGGTCGTTTGAACAGGCGATGAGGCTTACTGTCCGCGTATCCAGGAACCTTCTGGAAGCTTCGTTTTAGACTAGAGAACGGGAAAGCCTGGAATGGCAAGATACAGTAAAAGGCAGTTATACGGACGCTGAAACATTCTTCTCAATTTGTAGCTTGTGCGCCTTCCTCCGCGATAGCCGAAACAGTTATGGAATATCTGCAATCAAAGCGGGGGAGTTAGTTTGTCTCACAGATTTCCGTTTTAACCCATGCTAGGAACCTACATGTCTCCCCTCAGACGGACAAGTGGTGCTACCTAGGACTCGTGGCGGACATTGAAGCTGACCGGAACGAGGCCTAATTGCGGGTATTACAGGTCCAACCCATGAGCGGGTGGCTAGCGTGATCCACGGCACAGACAGAATTTGTATGGAAAAAGGTTGATTTCTATAGAAAAGCAATGACGAACGCTAGCCACCCGTTCATGGGTAGGACCTGTAGGGTTCCAGAAGTGTAACATCTCTGAAGCATCTACTTGCTTGGGTCAGGCCACGAAAATTCGGCGTTAAACCCACCTCGGTGTTAAACCCACCTCGGTATTAAACCCACCTCGGTGTTAAACCCACCTCGGTATTAAACCCACCTCGGTGTTAAACCTAACTAGGCGTTGAATCCAATATTCAGGCTCCTCACTCTGTATCTCTCAAAAACAGTAGTTTCTAGTATCAACAATAGGGTCTATTTAGTAGTTCCACAGTAGTAGGGTGTAAAGATATTTTACTGTTTTTTAAAGGCTTGCTAATAATACTTTAAACAATGCTATTGTTTCTACAAAGATTCTATATTAACTTTTTATGTAATATCGCGTTATAACTGCGCTGCTACTTATTACTGCCTTTGCTAGCACAATAGCTACTTATTCTGCTTAATTTATATATTTATTTGGCTAAATACTTTTATTAAAATGAACTTTTTTTTTTAATAATATATACACTATAAAACTTTTTATAGTATTTAGCTTACTACTCTTACTAAGTATAATTTACTTTGTAGTTAAAGTGTAAAAGATTACTAAAGTATGTAAGGAACATCTGGATGTGGGCGGCTCGCTTCCCTATCTGGCTCGGCGCCGCATCTATCCCAAACTAGTGTAGATGTGAAGCTTTTCTTAGTTGATGCATTAGCGGTTTGTGATGCATCCAAACTCAGAAGCTTGTGATAGCGAACATGACCGAATGACTTTTCCCCGAACCTCGTACGAGAATCTCTCGCCTAGTATGATATCCTAGGTCGAAGCGAAGATGATCTTACGACGTAGCTAGTAGGATCTCATTGCCTATAAATGTGGGTAATATATCTTTTATTCTTGCAACATCCTTAAAATCTACTGTATGACGATGGATTCCAAGATCCAGTCCGTCGAAAATCATCCCCAATCGCTCCCAAAGCGTCTTCTACTAATTCTCTTGCTGGCTACTACTATATCCTGCTTCTTCTATTATGTTTTGGCTCCATTATTTAGGCCCTTGCGATCAGTTCCCGGCCCTTCCCTCGCTCGTCTGACTCGTCTTTGGTACCTACAGCAAGCCAGGCGCGGTAACTGGCATAACGTTATCTTAGAACAGCATCGCAAGTATGGTATGTGGACTCCGAATTCTATCTGGCACGAAGCCATCTAACACAAGGCCCAGGTCCGATCGTTAGAATAGCACCCAACTATTACTCAATCGATGACCCACTCGCCGTCCGAACGCTATATGGAGCCGGCACCTCTTTCGTTAAAGGGGATTGGTATTCAGTTGCCGGAAACCCAGACCAGCCCATACGTGACGTCTTCACTGAGCTGGATCCTCAGCGGCACAATGCTCATAGGCGCCAAATCAATCAACTGTACTCAGTTGGAGCGCTGCTTGGCATGGAGACAGCCGTGGATGGGTGCATAATTGAACTTGAACGGAGATTCAGGGAGTTTTCTAGGTGATTGCACACCTCTTCAGAGATCTTTCGCAAAATTGAACCACTACTAACTTAATCCAGTTCAGGAGAAGTCATAAATTTGCAATGGTGGCTTCAATGCTATGCTTTCGATGTTATCGGCGCTATAACAGTATGTTCGGCCAATTAAAACCAGTCATCAAGAAAAATTGCTAATACGAGACCTGGAGGTGGACAAACACTTCGGTTTTCTAGATCGAGGGGAAGATCAGATGCAACTGATTTCTGGCATGCACAGAATGATTACTCACAGTGCTACTGTTGGAATAATGCCAGAGTTCCACATACCTATCTATACCGTGTCGAAGATGTTAGGCAAAAACGGCCTGGTAAGAGCACTTGAATTTACCGACAAACAGATAAGAGAGCGCTTGGCTTCGATGGATGAAAAGGACAGCGCGCACAAGAACCGAGACTTTTTGACAAGCGTATTGCAGCTGCACAAGCAGGCCCCTGACGAATTCCCCATGATTAAGGTGTTCACTACATGTGTTCAAAACATCGGGGCTGGCTCAGACACCACAAGCATAAGCCTGAGCGCCATCATGTGGCACCTGATTACGAACCCACGGGTTCTTACCAAGCTGCGTGCGGAGATGGACGAAAGAATCGAGAAAGGCCAGCTATCGGATCCGCCCAAGTTCTCCGAGACGCAAGACATGCCTTATCTTCAGGCAATCGTACGTGAGGGTCTTAGAATTCACCCTGCTGCGGGCTTCCACTATCAAAGAGTGGTGCCGAAGGGCGGTGCAGAAATCGCTGGACAGTTCTTCAACGAAGGAGTAAGTCCTCTAGCTAGCTAGCTCCATTGGACAAATTATTGGTCAATGCCTGATTATCAAACAGATTGTTGTTGGTATCAACGCTTGGGTTGCACATTTCAACACAACTGTGTTTGGTGAGGATGCAGACCAATTTCGCCCGGAGAGGTGGCTTGAAGATAAGGAGAAAGTTTCATTAATGAACAAATACTGGATACCAGTAAGTATCGTCGTCTATGAAATTTTTCAGTATTATTAAACTTTGTACTAATCGCTCACCTCAGTTTGGCCATGGCTCGAGGACATGCATAGGCAAAAATATCAGCCTTTTGGAAATAACCAAACTAGTACCACAGCTGGTTCGAAAATTTGATTTTCACCGTACCGATCCAAACATAGAGCTGGAATGCGAATATGTGAGCTTTGTCAAACAGAAGAACATAATGGTGAGGATTAGCGAAAGATAAGTTTATCTGGGGCATCGTCTACGTTTCTTGACTTGGAAAGATTGCATAGTTATGTGCCTAAACAGTAACAAATCTTATTCTTGGTTATGCTTCGGGTCTATAATAGGCCTTGGACCTGATGTTTGGCATCTGCTCCCATTGTAGGCGAAAGCTATAATGTGTCACACAAGCGAACTGGCCACTTTTGCCAAGATTACAAGCTACCATGCTTTAACCACAATGCCTCAACATCACGATACGGTTATACCCTCTACTGAAGATAGAATTACCTCAGTTATACAAACAATGAATAAAGGCCCCTGTTTCAACGAGCGACGCGCTACTGCCCGTTACAACGTCTCTCGAAGCACTCCTCAGACACGACGCGATTCTGCAGTTAATTCATCTTGGCTTGCTGCACGTGGCAGTGGCACGTCTTCGATTTATTATCACCGTATCGGTGTCTCTTTATCGCTCACCCGGGCGAAAAGTCGCCCGTTAACAACCGAAACACAACGCCCAACTTAATCTATTCACGAGCGAATAACGCAGGCGACATAGGCGAGATGATGACCCCTTCGTTCCGTGCGCTAAGCCGCTCCGTATTAAAATATTTCAAAGCTGTTCTCTCGCATCCTCAGCCCGACCCTCCAAGCCCATGTGTGCTGCCCATTGCTCATTCTAGACCTGTCTCTGTACACAGTAAAGCTAAAGTGGTGGCTCGCCCCTAGAACCCGACTAGCCAGGATTACCATGGCTCGACCCAGGTCCTGGAATGAAAAGAACAAAACTTCTGGACCACTTACGTCCACACTCAGACTTGACGTACTCGCGACGACCTGCAGAGTGGTGTGCCCGCCCTCCTTAGTCCCGCGTATCTGTCCGTTCCCGAAGCCTAACATCCCTGTGACGCCTCTTCCGCAAACACAGATGGAGCTGAGGACGTCTAGAGAGACGGACATTTTAAGAACGCTTTGTTGTTTGCTTCGGCTGCTTTGCGGACGAATCCTACAAATGAAGGATCAATGCTTTTAAGCAAAGTTCTCCATATAGATTTGTAAGCTGGTGGAAGGTGTAGAGACAAGATCTATTCTCAGGTATATCTCCGTGTGTGTGTGTATGTGTAATATACATGTAGGAATGGACTGATTAGTCATTGGATATCCACGTAACTGTATATGGTGTCCTGGGCTTACAAGATTTCCTCCTATCGTGCAACCAAACCCATCAAACATCAGGTGAGGCGACATGGCGCCAATTCGAGCTATGAAAACTAAGCGCACAAAGTTCTGAAAAGAGATTAAATTCAGCCAAAAATAGTAATGTTCTGTTCTCGTTTTTTAGGGTAGACTGATTATTCTTCGGCCCGAAAGAATGGCCACCCGACAAGCCCGAAGCTCAATAACGAACTATCTTTAATCTCCTTTGCTCTAGCCTTGAGCTCATCCACGTCCCAATTTGCCCACAAGTATCGCCCATTGAGAAATCGTGCCTCGGAACTCGCGAGCCATACAATGAAGCTTGCTGGCAAACTCACATCATCGTATTGACCAAGTAAGGACAGTACACTGCTAGATGCTCCCTCAAAAATAAAAGCCTCGCCTTCCTTGTACGGCTTGTATCCAGCCTCTCTTGATATGTCGGTCTCTATAGCTCCGGGCTGGATACTGAAAAAGGACATTTGGGGATGTTCTACGGTCAGAGATTGGTAGAAGCGGGCGGTCGCGGCTTTAGCAACGGAATAGGCGGAACATCCGGGGGCAAGGGTCAGATGAGCAGCGGCTGAGTTCGTCTCCACAAGAACGGCGTTATGTGAAGCGTGTTTGAGGAATGCTTTAGTCACGTTGATATTGCCTGTTAGATTGGTGACGATGCCAGCCAAGAATTCGTCGGCGGCGATGTTGACAACGCTTCCCAACGCACCGATGACTGCTGCATTGCTGACCAACACATGAATGTGTCCGTCACCAGCAATTTGCGAGAATGCCGCCTCCACTTCCGAAACTTTAGTGACATCAGTGGGAATGGCGAAAACTTCAACACTCGAGAAATTCTTTTCGATGTCATCCTTGGTTTCCTGTAAAGGTTGCTCTCGGCGGCCCAGGATGCCGATACGAGCAGCGCCCGCTTTTGCGAAGTATTTGGCAGTCTCTGCACCAATACCGGTCCCCCCACCTGTTATGATAATGATTTTGCCTTTTGCAGATAGCTCTGGGCGGGCTGGGTCAATAGAAGGATATGCGGTTCGGTGGTATATCTGGGTCGGGGCTGCGTGTAAAAGCATTGTGAAGAGTGATGAAGGTGTTAAATAAACATCCAGATGATTCTATGAATGGTGAATGAGGTATGATTCATTCAATCCTTTAACAGCGGAATCAAGAGCTATATATGGCTGGTTTGGTGCATAGGTAGTAGGAACAAAAAAAGTAGGTTAATAATCAGCGAACAAAAGTGTACAATCTGTTAGCCGCATATCCGACACTCCAGAAAATCGGAATATTTGAAAAGTGTGCAGCATAGATTCTAGCCATATCCTGCTGGCGGTAACTATTTGGGCTTGACAAAATGTTCCGTTCCGCAACTAGTCCAAATGGAGTACAAGATCGGCGCTGACAAATGTTCAAATCCCATTAAATCTGCAAAATCAAATCGACCACTTCTAATTGTGCAAATCACAAAACCAAAATGGCCGACAGAGTCATTCAGATCGTCCTACGATGTGAGCTGTGCAACAAACCATTTGATAAACGTAAGTTTATTGCAGTCTGGGCGGGCGGTTCATGGGTCTCAAAGTTGTGTTATCCGTACACCGAACAAAGCTTGACCTAGCGCAGAATCCACTTTCAAAAGGCATGGTTATTACTGCCGGTCTCGGAAAGATCCTTATAAAAGTGTTCGATTACATTCTTGTGTCGCTTGTGCCAAGGCCAAAGCTCGGTGCGATAATAAACTTCCGAATTGCACGAGATGCGGAAGTAAAAATGTCGCTTGTCAATCCCAAACTAGTACCACTGCACGAAATCAAATTTCTGGTAATATCGACAGAGAGCCGCCACGGACAGGGCGACCTGTTAATCCAGAACTTTCAACCGCCGCAGTAGTAGGAGATTCTGAGTCACTAGCGAAAATCAACCAATTTATCGCAGAAAGTGAGACGCTCGATCTTGACTTGGGCACGTTCGATGATGGAACTTTCAACTGGAACACAATAGGACTCGGAGTCTCGGGTTTCCAACATGGCGATGTTGCGCTTCCTCAATCAACCCCCCTGGAGTCCACGGACTTGGTCCTAATCAGTCATGTCGATACGATCAATGGCGGAGATATAGGGAAGATAATTCCTCTTACACCACCCTACATACCGGCCATGCCAATATTTACATTGCGGTCATTTGAACAGCGTCCAATTATCAACAACGGTGGCCAAATGACCGCTACGATGCTAATCCGAATTCTAACATCGTATCCCACGATGATGCAAAAGCCCAATTCTCTTCCGCCATTCATCCACCCGCACTTTCTCACGAATATATACAACCCCGAAGCCAAGTCCTTGGAGTCGCTGAACACCTGTGTCAGTCTGATGCAGATTGCTAGGACCAATGCCCAAGGCGGCAGGAAGCTGCTATGGAGGAACGTGAGGCTAGAGTGTGAGAAACTGCAGCAAGAAGTCAGTATTGACAAATTTCGCTGAGGATAAATAGAACTAACCGCGATATTAGTGGGAGGGACTCGATCGATGGGAGCTTCTGTCTTCTATGCAAGCTCTCTTGATTTACATACTCATTCGACTGCAAGACGGCGAGACTGTGTACAACAATTTTGACATTTTACTCCTTTCTACGGTGACAGTATGTATCATGGCGCTTTAGTAAATTATAGAATGCTCATGTAAATATAGACAGTGGCGTCTGCCCTGAACGAGCAAATTGGTTACATTCTGTGCGAGAACCCATCAGATCTCAGCACTGGGTTGGGTTGGAAAGATTGGGTTTTTGAAGAATCAAGACGAAGGTGAGAAGATGGTACTCTTCACTGAGTGATATGTGCTTTTCATTAACTGAATCCTAGACTAGCCCTAGTTTTCAGGACAATTAACCTGATTTTCTCAATGGCACCAGCGAAGAACTGCAACCTACCAGATGGCTTTCTTCTTGCACCGCTCCCAGCACGAAAACAACTTTGGGAAGCTCCGACCGAGGAGTTGTGGGTGCGGGAGAAAAGTGGCGACCCCAGTATGTTGAAGGTCTTTGGGGTCATGGTGAATGGCCAAATGGTAAAGCTAAGTGAATTTCAGGCACTTCAAAAGGGAGAAATGATACGCTTGGGCTCGGGAGAATGTACAGATAGCAGCGAAAACTGGAAAGAATGGTGCTCGGGTATGGATGCTCTCGGTGCTTTGGTAATGCTCGTTACTTCTTCACCGGACCAGTATCTCATATAATATATTAACATGCACTGCAAAATCTAGGTAATGAGTCACTAGAATCATTTTTAAACAGGAGCTTGGCGAAATGAATAACACCATTCATGACGATGGTAGGCTGGATCATAGCGCCGGGATGCTGCGGGAAAGGCACCATTTTAGCCTATAGTGATAGACAAAGGTGATTAGTTCATCTGGCATATTCTAAGAGAGGGTCTCGTCTGAGTGGGTCGATTTGGAACACCTAGATACTTAATGTTAACTAAGCAGCTGCCGCAGCGACGTAGCCGAGCTCGTAACGTTCCTACGTGGCTAGATAGAAGTGCTTCATAAGCGGCCTCGAACATCGGCACTATCTCGTCTTGAATAGTCTGCGTGTTCTCCTCTGCCGAGGGGCCTATAATCGACGCTGAGTAGTCGTCGACAAACGCCATCGAGCTGCCGTTCCTCGGCGCCCTCTGCACCAGATCCGCGTTGAAAAATATAAAAAGAATCGGAGCGAGTGCACCTCGGACGTGAACCCGTTGATCAAGATGCACGCCTGTCTGTACACGGTCGGGCATAGCCAACTTTGGAGATGCCCAGAGGGATTCTATTGATCTTGATGTTGGCGTCCACCTGCAAGCGTCCACGGATTTCGGGATACCTAGGGGAATGCGGGGTGCATGACTTGGAACCTGGTCAAAATTGCAACTCTGCATCGACAAAGCCACAACCCAGCGGAACGGCAACTTTCGTTCGCACAGACTGCAAGCCACATCGTCGATATAGCCTCCCTCGTCGAACGCTCTCCATTTACTGCCAGCTTCTAAATGACTGAGTTACTAAGGCTTGGGTTTTTCTTTGAGGTAGGGAAATGCATTTATTTGGCTTTCTGTCCTTCAATTCTTTTGTCTTGTTAAAGTGGACTTTTATACTGCTCGTTTACCATGGGTTTGTCGAATTTGCAGCCCTTGGCTTATGCAATCGCTTACATTACCTTCTTTTTCGGCACTGCGTCTATCTTTTTAAGATTTTATTGCCGGCTATTCATTCTGAAGACGTGGGGATGGGATGACTGGGCGGCAGTTGCGGTCTTGGTAAGTTTGACTTCCGTATCAGAGGCTTGTATTTGGTCGCGATCATGCTAATTTATAAAATGTAGGGGATGAGCATCGCCCAGCAAGCTATGTTGCACATGTTCCTGCAGTACGGGTCCGGGTTGTGAGTTTTCCTACCTTCATTATCCTCCCGGCCATGACTAATCAATGGCGCAGGCATGTCACTGTTCTGAGCTCCGTTCAGCAGCTGCAACTCCTTAAGGTTATTCCCATTCCCACAGATTTGAAAGCTTGAATCTTCGACATCTGATCATAGCTATAAGCTGCTGTTCATCGAAGAGATATTCTACTACACGGTGCACTGGGTTATCAAATGTGCCTTCCTCCTCTTTTATCTCCGCTTGTCGCCTAGCAGTATATTTCGCCTGCTCGTGTACGTTGGCATGGGTCTAAATGAAAGTATCTTTATTATTACCATGTAGGTCACATCCGGGCATCGGATAAAATAATGAGATCTAACCTGCATGCAGATTCATCACATGCTTTCAATGCGTGCCCTTTGACGAGATCCTTCATCCTGGGACGCATCCCAATGCCGTTTGTCTCGCCAAGCTTGTTCTTCTAATTGTACCGTCAATCCTGGTAGGACTATCCTCCCAATTTTGTTGTCGAAGCCAACATTTTCCATCCTCCACTCTTTCTAACCAATAATCTCACCCGTTTGCATTTATCTCAATCTAACTTAGGCCTAGAACATCCTCGAAGATTTCTACATCCTGATACTACCGATTCCTACGATCTGGAGCCTCCAAATGTCTGTGCGTCGCAGAATTGCCGTTCTGTTGGTTATTGGCTTTGGTGCTTGCTCTGCTCTCATCGCCTGCTTCCGACTTATCCCTCTCTTCGAATTGAACAGCTCGCTAGACTTTTCTTACATACTTGGGAAACTCGTCATCACTGCTGCTCTCGAAATTCAATTTGCCGTAGTTGCCGTTAGCCTACCATCGCTCAAGGCCCTGTGGTTACAAGTCGCTGGTGGAAGATGTTTAGATTAGGAAGGGTACAATTTGTCTTCTATAGCTAGGAGAGTAGGTAGTTCAGGAGCGGTTGCCCATGGGAATCGGTTTAGAAGAAACGGAAAAAGCAATGGATCAAGATGCATTACCCGATCGATACCTGGTATCCCGAGCACGGAGTCAGAAGAAGAACTTTTCAGACAGGGTGGCACAGGCCTTCGGATGCCACAACAAGGAGTGAAAATGAATGACAACGACATTGAGGTTAAAACGGATATACATGTGATGATTAGGGGTAAGGAGAATGAGGATGTGTCGCAGAAGAATTTCCATGGAGATCACTAAGCTCAATCCCTTTGAAGCCAGCTGTGGTGCACTTTGTAGGATGCAAAGATAGTGCTCGGGGTGCTTGGCCAAAATGACATAGGATAACCAATAATATCTCCTTGTTTCCTTATAGCTATAATGGAGTATTTTGTAGAACCCCTTTTCCTACTATTAAATATGATCTGATGAAGGCAGCATGGCCAGTTAGGTACGCGCTCTAGACTACGTGCCACTTACCATCGACCAAGCAGCCGCCTACATCAACCGAGGCGCGCCTCGAGTGACGGTTTCCAGATATCTGGATGACTTCTAGAGGAACGACAAAAAAAGAACAACTCTTCTTAACAGGGACGCTAGCGACCTTCGCCAGGACAAAAGTGCATTAAGTTCAGTATTAACTACCTAGCAGATGTTATTTAAGCAGATACGCGAGAAGAGGCGCTCAGCTGCAGACCTGCTATCATTAATAAGCTTTTTCAACCCACAGGGGATCCCAGAGTCAATACTGCGCGGCCACTCAACAAGTTTTAGGACTAGGCTTGAAGACAACGCCAACAATGACGACAACAATGATGACAATGGTGACAACTAATTGCACGAGGACTTGGTCATGTTACAAGCTTACTCTTTGGTAACGGCAACTGTAGATAGCAATGTGAGCGAGATGCACTACCTAGTACAGTTTAGCACAAAGTTATAGCTTTTGTTGTTTAACAAGGCGGAGTAGTAGAGGCAAAAGTTCTTCATGTTAATAGCAAGAGAGTTTCCCACCAGGGGGTTCGAGAACTGGGAAAAGTGCCAATTGCTGCTTCTGTATGTTGAGTCTTTACTAGAGAGGGAGCCAAGCAATAGGATCTATGCAAAAGAGTAGGCTAAGGTTCCCAATAACGCTGCGTGGTACATGTGGACCAAGGGAAAGTATGATATGGCTAAAGGTCTAGCGTGGAAGGCGGTGCGGGTCAGGGAAAGGACAGAAGGCCAGGACAGTCTTCTCATGCTAGCAAGTGTGAGTATCCTGGCGTTGGTGCTGCAGTACCAAGGGAAGTACGAAGAGAGAGAGGAGATGAACCGGCGGGCGCTGGAGGGGAGTGAGAAGGCGCTGGGGAAGGAGCATCCTGACACGCTGACCAGCGTATACTGCCTGGCTTTTCTCTCCCATCAGCAGAAACAACATCAACTTGCTTTGGAGTTATATCAAAGGGCGAGTAATGGACTCGAGCGTGTGCTTGGCTCACAGCACCCTACCACAGCTGCATGCGCTCGCCATTTCTCATCTCTTACGCAAGAGATGGAGCATATGCCATAGGTACTTGTTTATGTGAATTCTGAGGATACTTCTATATAATGATCAATCCCCTTTTATTTTCATCTTCTAGTTAAACAGTATGAAAAAGCAATGTTTGTATCATGGAATGTGTGCAAGAGTTATACATCAACAGAGTTTACCTTCAGCCATCATGTCAGCGCTCAAGTATGTAGAAAGGTGGCAAATCGCCACCACAGGTAAGTTAGATGGCCGACCCGCACCCGCCCAGGCCTTGTCCTGAGGGTGTTTAGGTTTTGGCGATATGGGAAAGAAATTCAGGTGCGCAGGTTGGCCTTTGGAGCACTATCGGTTCGGGCACCAGAAGGGGACCCACTGCGGGAACTAAAACGAGCCCTATGACTAGCTCAGGAACACCCATATCTACTCTACCCAAATACGGAAATTGAGCTTGTGGGAACCAAAATGAACCCTATGACGGTTGATTATTTTGGGTAATGCTCGCTCCAAGACTATTGTCCGACGCAGATTTGACACTTTTTTCAACTACTGTATCTAAGGAAGTAGAGTAACAGATGATAAGACTTCTCGAGTGGCGAGGTTATACTCCAAATATTAATTCAACCAGCATCTCGCGCTAGATCGGGATCCACTACAGAAGCCAAAATACATCCGCCAACCGTCCGTTTCAGCCCTTCCATCAGCCGACATTTCCAGTGAGGAATGTATTGAGCCTGTCTACGTATACATAGGGATCCAAAGCGTAGCTGCAGTACCGAAAGTGTTAAAACGTATGTGGCTTCTTAAGTATGATGTATGGTTTATAGACTGTGTTATATCGGTGGTAAGGGCGGAGATCTTCTCGTAAAGAGGCTTAGGGGTAGAGGAATCCGAAGACTGGGACTCGCCAGTTTCAAGATAAATCGCATAATCAACCATCTTTGATGACACGACAAAGCCTGAAGAGTGTGCCGGTACATACTGTGGATCGATTCTAGCTGTGGTGCTTCGAGGTATTTAGTTGCTAGATAACTAATCCCAATGGAGCTTACATACATGTATCGAAAACTTGCTCCATTGCTGTTCTTAAGCGCTAAGCGTAACAATGCACCATGCACCGAGTTGTTCCATTCTGGCTCACTCTCATTCTCTTTCACACATCGACGCGATGCCTTGTTTATTTCACGAACAGTGTCCAGTTCCACAAGTAAATCCTCTCGGCCCCGTGGGTCTACATCATCCATCTGATACGGTCTGATTCTCTCCAACTCAGGCAGCAGCTCGGGTTCTAGTGCGGCCGGTAGAGTAGCAACACCTAAGCTTGAATCTTGAAGCAACCAGAACAGCCCTTGCCCCCCTTCCCAATTCCATGCCGTTATCGCTTAGTTCTTGATAGAATATGCCACCCCCAACATCCTGAAGTGCTGCAACGCGCTTGACGGGGCTTGCGGATCGTATAGAAGTTGATAGAGCATCTGATTCAGTTTGAGTTCGGCGGGAAGGTGAGCGGCGTTGGAGGATCTGTGGATCGTCATATTCTGACGCCAACGCGTCTCGATAAGAAGAGGGAGGCTCGAAATGAGGAAGTGGCAGTTGGGGTCGTGCTGGAGCTGCCCCCACCTCCATCTCAGTAGCTCTCGGGGGGCAATGAGCGCGCTTTCGAGGCGATGGGGCACGTGCCCGCTTGCCTGTAGAACAGTCCTTTGTATTTGTGGACATATTTTAAGGATTATCATCGGTGGGCGAGAGGGCGATGCGGCGCTGTTTTGGCGATTGCTGGTTTAGCGGTTGTGCGGCTTCTTCTGAACGTTTACGCTTCAGATTCGTCTGCGAGGATACTGGATTCGAGGAGGCAAGAAAAGATGCTACGACATTCTGAGAATACATCTGAATTAGAGGGGGAAGTGAGAGGAAGTATAAGGGTATTGATAAAGCTCAGTCGCGAAGGCTTGACAAATATGCACAGACCAGTGCCAAGGTACCGCCACATAATTCAGCTTAGCCTCGATGTATATATTTTATGGAAACCCGGCGAAATGAATGATTATGTGAATTCATGATCGTCCTGCTTGTGTAAAAGACGTTGGATTTTCTGGTCTGTCAATAAAAATCCATAGACTACGAATAAAGCGGAATTGTTGATAGAGATGAGGAGTGGACGATGGAAGGAGAACGCGCTGAATCCTAGCATTGGCGCCAAGTCGGAACTTTTGCGGTGATCGGTAAAATGATCTGCCAGGACTTAAGCGAGATACACGACAGGAACGCATCGCGAGCAGATAGCACTCCCATTTACGAACACGTGCTGTAATGGCAAACTGCCACAAGGTATAAGCTGGAGCAGGTGGTTTATCCCATCTACTAATAAGGGCGAATTAAGAATATTTATGTCGTCGTTGTCGTTTATAATTATTGCTAAATGTCTTTATGACAAAAGCTCACCAAACTGGGCCAGACAATAGTTTTAGCAGCGAGCGTTGCCCAAAGTAGTCAACCACCATGGGTTTTATTTCGGTTCCCGCAGGCTCGATTTCCATACTTGGGGTAGAATAAATGTGGGTTGTTCCTGAGCTTACCGTGGGGCTCATTTTGGTCCCCACAGTGAGTCCCGTTCTGGTGTCCATTTCTGAACGCTAGCGAGCCTAAACTGGGCCCCTATACTCTTCTATCATATTGTCAAAACTTCAACGTCTCCCAACAACCCTCTTGCCGGTGCGGGCTGGCCGCCCTCCCTGCTAGTGGTGGCGAGCTGAAGTATCTTGTCTGCTTGTAAGTACCGCTAATTATGTTGCTACTAAACCCGGTTCGTATGAGGATGGATGTGGGTCGATAAATCATCGCCTAAGCTTGTAGCAGACCTGCTGAGATTTGTTTTAGTGCAGCAATCTTTACGATGAGCTTTTCTACAGTCAAACGCTATACAGCTAGATGCAGTGGATACGTAAAAGTCGTTCACGCGGCTCCTACGTTACACAACTCGTACGTTAATCCTCTGTCCAACCACGCAGTCACTCTGGATCAACCCAACACCAATCCTTTTGTACTCGCGATCCACTCCAGTCGGCCTGATAACTAGTATGTAGTACTCTTCAGCACCCAGTGCACTGCAATCGCCATCCTCAGTCTCAACGTCACCTTCGAATTTATGCTTCCTCCCAACGACAACACATTGTTCTCTACGAAGATCTTTACCACCCTCAATGTCATATTGTATCCACCCTTTTTTCGCTCCATCGGAATCCAAGACCACATGCTGTGCCTTATAGAGTCCCGTCGTACAGTTCTGAAATGTCCATAGGTTGGAGATTAGGGCATGGTGGTATTCGCACTCCTCATCGAACCGGAGCTGATCAATCCAATCAACTCTACCCAAGGGGATGTCCACGAACTGAATGCCCCCACTATATGCCATCCATGACCAAGATGGCACAGGGTAGTCGTACGCAATCTCCTTCATCTTGTCGTTAGATGCCTGCCAAAGGAGATTCCTGTGGAGATACTCCTGGAAGATGCCATATCTGCTACGACATTTTAAAGCGCCTGCGATACGATCCACCAACCCAGATATTGCAACGCATCTGTCGCTAGGAACTGTAAGGTTCCGCTTCGAGTAATCCTGAAAAATAAAGGAAGTACAATTTAGGGTACATCGCTTGCCTGACTCAAGGAGTCGGGTTGGGAAGTTTGGATCGAGCGTGAAGTACCTGTTCATGGGACGACTGAGGACAAAGATGATTAGTTAGGAAGATATCATCTTAGGTGTTGTGAAGCTCTTACCTTTTTAGCTGAGTAAGGTTCTCGCAGTAGACGCCTTCGCCACATTCCCAGTATGTCTGATTGGCGCTAAAGTGGATAGTTCGTCGCGCCAAAACTCCTTCTTGCATTACCCATGCTCGCGTATTAAGCTGAGCCTTGCCTACATCGTTGTCAAAATCGTCTATATCAGTACTAATATAGAACTGATTGCCTGAGGCATCTTGAACATAGACATGCTCAGGGCTTATATCACGCTCAAGGAACCCTGCTTTGGAGTCAACAGCCGCAGTTGCAGCGATTGTGCAGTAAGCTGCCGAAAAGACAGATTCCATTCGATCAGATTCCTTTTTCCAATCTTCACCGTTGTCCCCATATTGGATGATGCAGAGTGAGTCGATCCAGAGATAGAGAATGCCAAGTTCTCGGGTCACCTTGACAGCGTCCTGGAAAGTTTTTGGTAAGCCAGAGAGTTTGAATCCTATCCGCCGTTGGGGACAATTTTCCTTAGTTGTACAGAACCCTTTCTTCTCTTCGACTGAGAGGTTTCCCCAGCAGTGAGACAATGCGACGTATTCTTGCCTGCTTGTTTCCGAGGCACAGACCAGACGCATAAAATCTGAAGCGTAACCTGAGTCTTTTGGGTCACCAACATAGAGGACTCTCGTCGGGAATGCTGACTTGGATTCATCTTGGTGCTTGTTACAATCGTGGGACTCGTCACATCGACGAAGCCATGCGCGGAGCAGGGCGAATCGTGCACGGTTATCGGATTCAGATAGGATTGGGCGGCCAATTGGGATTCTAGGGTCAGTATGAACAACGTATCCTGTGGTAAGGGTATGTAATGAGTATTGTTTCTCTCTAGTGTATAAGAGCAGTCGTGGGCACTGACCTGGTTCCGTACAAAACCGCAGAAGACGCGGGCCTCCTGCTCCTACTCTGAGTGCTGAGCGATTTCGCTCTATGTCGATATTCCCGTCATCATCATTGCGGCAGTGCTGAAATGCTTGGAGGAGCATTTCGCAGATCGAGCAGCTTTCTGCAGAAGTACGTATATCAGAAAGACTAGCGCTGTAAGTCGCTTTTGTATGAGCTTCAGCCACAATCGCGCTGCAGCAGGGACAAAGGTGAACAGTAGCAGGTAGCGCACGTGATGGTAGACCTGAGAGAAATTTACGTGCGAAGTTATCGTCAAACACGAGATCCCAATCGTTGTGCTACTCCCAATTGCTTATTAGCTCTAGCTTCTATATAGAGGAGTAATTCGGAGGCCTACTTACCTCCTACACCACCAGACACATCAGCATTAGCAGCAGCCTTACATCTCAGAGTTCACTGGTCAACTTACGGACTGCACCACAGGACACACCAGAATTAGCAGCAGCCTCGCATCTAAGTATTCGCAGGCCAACTTACGTCCTACACCGCCAGACACACCAGCATTAGCAGCAGTCTCGCATCTCAGTATTCGCAAGTCAACTTACGCGCTATACCACCAGACACACTAGCATTAACACAGCTTCGCATCTCAGTGTTCACAGGTTAACTTACAAACTACACCACCAGACATACTCGTATTAGCAGCAACCTCACATCTCAGTATTCACAGGTCAACTTACTATCTACGCCACCAAACACACTAGCATTAGCAGCAGTCTCTTATCTTAGTATTCACAGGTTAACTTACAAACTACACCACCAAACACACCAGAATCAGCAGGTGCATCACATCTCAGTATTCGCAGGTTAACTTACAGCCTGCAGCACCAGACACACCAGAATTAGCAGCAGCCTTGCATCTTAGTATTCGCAGGTCAACTTACGCGCTATGGCACCAAACACACTAGCATTAGCGCCTTGCATCTAAGTGTTCGCAGGTCAACTTGCCTCCTACATCACCAGACACACCAGCATTAGCAGCAGCCTTACATCTCAATATTCATAGCTCAACTTACATTCTACACCGCCAGACACCCAAGCATTAGCAGCAGTCTCGCATCTCAATATTTGCAAGTCAACTTACGCGCTATACCACCAGACACACTAGCATTAACACAGCTTCGCATCTCAGTGTTCGCAGGTTAACTTACAAACTACACCACCAGATACACTAGTATTAGCAGCAGACTCACACCTCAGTATTCGCAGGTCAACTTACGCGCTACACCACCAGACACACTAGTATTAGCAGCAGCCTCGCATCTTAGTATTCGCAGGTTAACTTACGCGCTACACCACCAGACATACTAGTATTAGCAGCAGCCTTACATCTAAGTGTTCGTAGGCTAACTTACGCGCTACACCACCAGACACACCAGCATTAGCAACAGCCTCTTACCTTAGTATTCGCAGGTCAACCTACAAACTACACCACCAGACACACTAGTATTAGCAGCAGCCTCGCATCTAAGCGTTCGTAGGTCAACTTACGCGCTACACCACCAGACGCACTAGAATTAGCAGCAGCCTCGCATCTAAGTATTCACAGGTCAACTTACGTCCTACACCGCCAGACACACCAGAATTAGCAGCAACCTCACATCTCAGTGTTCGCAGTTCAACTTACGGCCTACACCACCAGATACACCAGAATTAGCAGCAGCCTCGCATCTCAGCATTCATAGGTCAACTTACAGCCTACACCACCAAACACACTAGAATTAGCAGCAGCCTCGCATCTCAGTATTCACAGGTCAACTTACAGCCTACACCACCAGACACACCAGAATTAGCAGCAGCCTCACATCTCAGTGTTCGCAGGTTAACTTACGTCCTACACCACCAGATACAGCAGCATTAGCAGCAGGCTCATATCTCAGTATTCGCAGGTCAACTTACACCCTAATGAATTAGCAGCAACCTTACATCTCAGTGTTCGCAGGTTAACTTACAGCCTACACCACCAGACATACCAGAATTAGCAGCAGCCTCACATCTCAGTGTTCGCAGGTCAACTTACGGCCTACACCACCAGACACACCAGAATTAGCAGTAGCCTCGTATCTCAGTATTACATGTCAACCTACGTTCTACACCACCAGACACACCAGCATTAGCAGCAGCCTCACATCTCAGCGTTTGCAGGTTAACTTACAGGCTATACCACCAGACACACCAGTATTAGCAGCAGCCTCACATTTCAGTATTCGTAGGTAAACTTACATACTACACCACGAGACATACTAGTATTAGCAGCAGCCTTACATCGTAGTATTCACAAGTCAAACTTACAGACTACACCATCAGACACACTAGTATTAGCAGCAGCCTTACATCATAGTATTCACAAGTCAACTTACAGACTACACCACCAGACACACTACAGTTAGCAGCAGCCTTATTTCTCAGTATTCGCAGGTCAACTTACAGACTACACCACCAGATGCACTAGAATTAGCAGCGGCCTCGCATCTTAGTATTCGCAGGTTAACTTACGGACTACACCACCAGATACACCAGAATTAGTAGCAGCCTCTTACCGTAGTGTTTGCAGGTCAACTTACGCGCTACACCACCAGACACACTAGTATTAGAAGCAGCCTCGCATCTCAGTATTCGCAGTTCAACTTACTATCTACACCACCACACACACCAGAATTAGCAGCAACCTCACATCTCAGTACTCGTAGGTCAACTTACTAACTACACCGCCAAACACACTAGCATTAGTAGCAGCCTTACATCATAGTATTCACAAGTCAACTTACAGACTACACCACCAGACACACTTGTGTTAGCAGCAGCCTCGCGTCTCAGTATTCACAGGTTAACTTACGTCCTACACCACCAGGCACACCAGAATTAGCAGCAGCATCACATCTCAGTGTTCGCAGGTTAACTTACAAACTACAGCACCAGACATACCAGCATTAGCAGCAGCCTCGCATTTCAGTATTCGCAGGTTAACTTACGTCCTACACCACCAGGCACACCAGAATTAGCAGCAGCATCACATCTCAGAGTTCACAGGTCAATTTACGTCCTACACCACCAAATACACAAGAATTAGCAGTAGCCTCGTATCTCAGTGTTCGCCGGTCAACTTACGTCCTGCACCACCAGACACACCATCATTAGCAGCGGCCTAGGATGTATATATGCGCAGATCAACTTACTTCCTAGAAATTATATTTTAGTATATTATTAAGTATCCTCGAGCTATTACTTACTGCCTAATTACATTGTTAGCTAGAATCAGGTTATGTTAGTAATAATTGAGAGGATACCGTAAATGACCAGTTACTTTCCATGTTTCTCCTCATAATAAGTATTCGAATAGTAGCTATTACTACAAATAATAGATTGTAAAATATTAGGTCAATCGGTGTCAATCTTACAGTAAAGAAATGCCTCGGAGTTGTGGTTGAAAAGATGCGGGGTAGTCTATATACTGCTGCCTAAATGTGTCGGTCCTACAATTATTCCGGTCGTTAATTGCTCGTTCGATGTTGCCACACGTCCAATCGGCTAAGTTACATAAAGCAAAGCAATTTCATATGCAGTATAATTAGCGGCATTTACAGCGGGTGATTGAAGGTTGAACATACTTCAAGCTCGTCACCACTAGCAGGGAGGACGGCCGACCCGCACCGGCCACAGGGTTGTTCTGGAAGTGTGGAAATAGTTCTGAAATGAGCAAAACAATATTCTACAACAGAAGTCTTCATGAACCTTAGTCTAACTGAACAGATATCGTAGCGATCTCACGTAAGAAAATGCGTTGTACGCCATTAAGATGCTAATTACTTTCTCTAACCTATTGATAATCCGGGTCAGCTTCTGCCATACGTTTGGCCACTCTCTCTACCTGTTTGACTTATTTCCTTTCGTCACCAGAAGCAACCTCCTCTATGGGTGATTCAGATTGCTTACTTTTCTTCACTCTAGGAGCGACCGGATCTTTACCAAGGAGCCCCTTCTGGTGCGATTTGATTTCTGCTGCGCTAAGGAACTGACAAAATAGAAAAAGGATATATTAGATGCATACTATCTAATCCTATACTAAGTCCGTTTATGCCCGGGTATATGACCTTTGCTGCACGTAGGTGGCGCGCGAGAGCGCTCTGGTTGACGGTCTTGTCTACTCTCCTAGGCTACCCTTTTAGCCTCTATAGCAAGCAATTGGCCTTCCTGAGCCTGTATAACGCCTCCAGAGGCTATATACTGTCAGCTATACGTCTGCTTATGCTAGCGACGCTCGTTTGTAGCCCGAAGTCTGGTATTCTCTTCTATAAGGATCGTAGCCGAGTATATAAATAGTTAGTATCATTTAACAAGCTGTCTAATCGCCCGGCTGCTAGGGCTCTGGAACTGACGCTGAAGTAGATGTTGGATAAGTCTAGCCTGCTGCTTAAGCTGAGCAACTGTGTGTGGCGTCGCTGCTGTCTACGCTGCTGTCTCTGTCTCTACTCTCAATATTGGCGACGGCGTTCTGACGACTGTAAGCGACCCTAGGACACGCTCTAGACTGTATTGAGAATGGAACATCGTATTCTATGTCATCTGTAGCTCTAGCTAGGTCTTAATAAAGCGTATAGCCCAGCATTTGCCAACGGGCTGGGGAGAGGAGGATCTTGACCTCGCGCGGCTAGCAGAACGTCTGCCATTCGTTGTACGTCAATGATATGAGGATATCCACGCTGGTTAAGGTCTAGGACCTATTCAACAAGCGACTGCTCCTCTATAGGGTATAGCTTTCGTTTCGTAGCATTTACGGCTGCTTGTAATCGTGCACCGCGGACGCGATCCTGAAGGGTTGATCGGGGAACATCGTATACGCGGACGGCCTGACGGAACCTTATGGCTCGATGTAGCGTGGAAAATGGGATGGTTTCTTATCGATAAGATGCGGCGATGCGGTTCTTCTACAGTTGTTCAATCTCGACCTGATTGCTCCTCCATCAGCCCTTCTGCCTGTATTCATGTCGCCACCACTCTCCACTACTCTTCCATATGACTGCCATCCGGGCCATTTTCATCCCAAATGGATCCGCTCAGTGTAACGGCCAGCATCATCGCTATTCTCCAGCTTTCGGCCAAAGTTCTTGCGTATTTGAACGACGTCAGAGATGCCTCAAAAGACTGTACACAGTGTGTTGTTGAGATATTAAACCTTCGCGGAGTGCTTTTTAATCTAAAGGACCGCGTTGAATGGGGAGATCATACGAAGCCATGGTATACCGCCGTCCAGGCTATTGCAACCAAGAACGGGACTTTCGATCAGTTCAAAGAAGCCCTCGAAACGCTCCAGACCAAGATTACAGATGGAGGTCGACAAGGTAGGGCTGGTGACGCGCTATTATGGAAGTTCAGGAAGGAAGAGATTGCAAGCATACTAGGTCGGATGGAGCGGTTGAAGTCGCTCGTGGAGATCGCGTTACAAATGGACCACTTGTGAGCTCCCACCGCCGCTTTAGAGCTGCATCGCTAATACGTTTATAGTAAACTCTCTGAAGCCATCAAGGATGACGCCAGCTACGTTCGGACCCACGTGCCTACCATACAATCTGGAGTGGACAGGATATAGCAATGTCACGATTCTGCAAATTACCGCCAGCTGGTGGAATGGATATCTCCCTCGGATTACCCGGCTCAACAATCCGACATCATAAAGCGCAGACAAGAAGGAACAGGCCAGTGGTTTTTGGACGCGTCTGAGACGGCAAGATGGCTCACCGAAGCCAAGGGGACTCTCTTCTGCCCAAGAATCCCAGGAGCAGGCAAGACTATGATTGCCGCCATGGCGATTGATCATCTATCAAAGTCCGCACAGAATAGTTCGCATGGATTTGCTTACGTGTACTGCAACCACAAAGCTCAGGAGGGGCAGGGCGGTTGTAGTATGCTAGCGGCTATCTGACTCGAGGATGTAGTCTCTGGCTAGCCGCTCTAGTCTTCTCTTCTTCTGCGAATACGCGACTTCAATGATCACACCGGGGTATTATGCCTCCTCATGCAGAAATGAAGCATCTGGCTCGTACTTAGATGAATTCTTCGTAGAAGAGGCGTCTTCGATCGGAAGATATATCTCGGTTGATCGCCCTAACTGTACCTTCCACGCAAAAGCCGCGGTGCTACCAGTTCCTTCACGAATTGATTTCACTCGGGTAAATATGGCATCCTCAAGATGAGCGATAAACAGCTCGTGTACAGCCGAAGGCATCCGGACGACAAGTAATTGGCTTTCGTCGTTATAATCATGCCTACTCATCGCCGTCATCAGCCACGACGTCTGCTACATCTGGAGTACACCCACCATATTTTATCTTTCGTAAACCCCCACAGGGCCTTGTTCTGGCGGATCTGACGTTTCAGCTCATCATAGTCTCCTCTTGAAAGCCTGATCTCCGTCCACGGATCTTGGTCACTATGTTTTCCGTCCTGAATTTTCTTGAACAGCGTGAGGACTCGTTCGACTTGCGGGGAAGGCTTCTCGTCGGTCAGTGGGGGCGTCAAGGGCGGCTTTACGAAGCTCGAGGGAGGTGTGATGCTTTGGTTCTGTGTCATAGAAGCTTGCGATGCAGACATAGCCGCACGTTGCACTGCATCTCGAAGTTGCACGAGAGTTATCGCAAGGACAGGTCGCGGCGACAGATCGCAGCTTTCGCCAGGTACGTCGTTGACTCAGCAACACCGTTTTACGGCTGCCAAGTCTGATGACGTAATGATTCGACCCTATGTCAGGAAAGGCGCTCCATCCGGGCTGATCGTTTTGGAGATGCCCATTTTGATTCCCGCTGTAGAGTGCCGTATTTCGGTTCCACTTGCGTATCATTTGGAAGTTCTTCACATCCTATGTCGGGTCAATCTAGAGCCATGGTATATCAGCTTGACTCAAAGTACGTTAGATGGATGACAAGTATACTGAACCTGCGTCTGATTGGTCTGGTGAATAGTACTCGTATCTGGAGATGGCGCAAGCGCGTCGCAAAATCTGCACGAAGCTCCAGACTTGCAGTCGCTCCGTCAAGCTAGACAATTATGTAGATCTAGTCCGGACTCCTGCTGCAGATCTAAGATGAGTGTAGGCGGCTAATTATCCGAATCCGATCTAATGACGGCCATTGTCTATACACAAAGCGTCTAGTCCATCTAGCATTATTTGGTTTACAGTTGCGATTTTGTATGCATTCAACAACCCATTGCGTCTTTATTTACTCGTTTCAAACATTATCGCTCTCAGAATAAGTCGCAAAAACTTCACCGTCACCGGAACAGGGTTTGGGCCAGAGCGGATCGGCCGTCTCCTTGCTAGCGTGATCAACGTGTTCATCTGCTTCACTACATACATACGTACTGTGATAAAACCATCCATGGTTAAATAAGAATGTCTCGAAAATTCCACGTGGCAAACTATTGACCACATATTTACTTTAATGCTTCTCGCTTTCTAAAATAAAGAGAATAATAGAAATGTTGGTAGATAAGTAGTATACTGAGCTCCTTGGTATACGTAAAAACTAGTAATAGAACTAGTCAATATTAATTGTACATAACAATACCATACCACTTCCAACACCTATAGCAATCATGTTTCCGGACACATTGTAAGATGAGGGGCGATACTCTGAGGGTAGCCACAATACTTTTTTCGAACTATAGTTTATCCATGTTTTGTTGAAACTCAGTGCCGAGTACTGATGCTGAGGAGATTGAGTTATCGTCCGGTTTAGAATTGCAGAGTCACTAATGACAATAGTACCAACTTCAGTATCAAGACAGAAGCCAGTGGAATCAAATGACACATCGTAGAGTACCTTGCCAACATGAAGCGTCCGCAAGCACTCGCCGCTGTTGACGTCCCAGATCTTGACCGTGCTGTCGTCGGACGCCGACACGACTTGTGTTGAGTCGTGAGAAAATGCTACTGAGCTGATCGACTCGCTATGGCCCTCAAGCGTTTGCAGGCACTCGCTGCAGCCAGCGTCCCAGATCTTGACCGTGCAGTCGTCCGACGCCGACGCGACTCGGGTCGAATCGTGAGAGAAGGCCACTGAGCTGACCGAATCGCTATGGCCCTCGAGCGTATGTAGGCACTCGCCACTGCTGGCATCCCAGATTTTGATTGTGCTGTCTCCTGATGCCGATGCGATCCAGGTCGAGTCGTGAGAGAAAGCCACTGACATGACCATATCGCTGTGGCCCTCAAACGTTTGCAGGCCCTCGCTGCTGCTGGCGTCCCAGATCTTGACCATCTTGTCACTCGAACCCGATGCGATTCGCGTTGAGTCGTGAGAGAAGACTGCCGAGTTGACCGAACTGCTGTGACTTTCGAGCGTCTGCAGGCACTCGCCACTGCTGGCGTCCCAGATCTTGACCGTGTAGCCGTATGACGCCGACACGATTTGTGTTGAGTTGTGAGAAAATTTTACTGAGCTGATCGACTCGCTATGGCCCTCGAACATGTGTAGGAATTCCCCGCTGCTGGCGTCCCAGATTCTGACCGTGTTGTCGTCCGAAGCCGACGCAATCTGGGTTGAGTTGTGAGAGAAGGCCACCGAGTTGACCCCACTGCTGTGGCCCTTGAGCGTCTGCAGGCACTCGCCGCTGCTGGTATCCCAGATCTTGACCGTGCTGTCGCCCGACGCCGACGCAATCTGGGTTGAGTCGTGAGAGAAGGCCGCCGAGTTGACCCCACTGCTGTGGCCCTTGAGCGTCTGCAGACACTCGCCGCTGCGGGCGTCCCAGATCTTGACTGTCTTGTCAATCGACGCCGATGCAATTTGCGTCGAGTCGTGAGAAAATGTTACTGAGCTGATCGAATTGCTATGGCCCTCGAGCGTCTGCAGGCACTCACTGCTGCTGGCGTCCCAGATCTTGACCGTCTTGTCGCTCGACGCTGACACGATTCGGGTTGAGTCGTAAGAGAAGGCCACCGACATAACTTCAGTAATATGACCCTCGAGCGTCTGCAGGCATTCACCGCTGCTGGCGTCCCAGATCTTGACCGTCTTGTCGCTCGACGTCGACGCAATTCGCGTCGAGTCCTGGGAGAAGGCCACTGACCAGACCGAGCCGCCGTGGCCCTCAAGTGTCTGCAGACAAGCCCCCCATTTGTTCATCATGGCTGGTTTTATAGTCAGCCAGCGAGGCGCTTCATGTTCAAAAAGATTCCGTATCAAGCTTTGCCTTGGACTAAATACGAGTGCTGACACGTATGCCTGGAGAGGTGAATTCTCTATTGCTCCCTTGTGATACATAATAAACCGACGTGCATCTCTAACAAGGTCAAGAGTGGCCGATGCGTCTTCTGTTCCCTGGGCTATATCAGTATGCTGCAAGAACAGGGCGCCTCTTACGCTATTACCTGTATTATACTTTCAAGCTTTGCTATCGAAACTAACCCCTTCGACATGCTCCTACACAGGCTCAGAGCTTCTAGCCAGTAGAGAAACTTTGTTCTCAAGAACTCATCTATGGTGCCACTGTCCTGCAGACCAATCGAGTACTTTGCAGAAGAGCTTAGCTTCGAGTTATGGAGATGATCAATCCAGTAAACGCACGAGTAGCGCGATGTCGCCAATGGATCTGGATCTGGCTGTCCCATCTGCTCAATGAGACACCCCACGTCGCGTAAGTCGTACATGTCTCGTTTAAGTGTGTTGGACACAACATGGAGCGATCTCGCGAATAGTGTGTGGTGGGTTTCTGCCTGCCCTAGGGGAAATATCTCGTGGGATGCTTTTGCAAGTAAAAAGTCCTTTGCGGATTGATGCACAAAGTAGACAGTGTTTCCTCGTAGCGTGAGAAACGAACCACATTGCCCAAGTATCTCTTCTATAGATTCAGGATCGCCTACAATGTCCTCAAGCTGTATCACGAGTGCAGCCAGTTCCTCGAGAGTGATAGGCCGATATACGGTCGCAGCGACGGCTAGAATTTCCCTGCAAGCGTCGGCATCGTCTGAGCTGCTTATCTGCTGCATCATCCGCTCGTACAACGTGTCTAATCCAGGTGGAAAGGCGCTCAGCGTCTTCCTAATATTTCGCTTTGGGACATCTTCGAGATACTGGCACACCAACGCTACCCACAGGAAAGTGCCATTTGCGTTTGTAGACAGGTGACGTTGCACCTCGTCTCTTATTTTAGGGTCGTACTTCTTGTCCCGTGATAGCTGGAGTACCTTCTGCTGAATGAAGACATCCACAGCGGCCGAGACAGACTCTGTGTTTAGCTCAAGGCTCAATCGCACTTTGTGCCCCGCCTTTGCTAGTCTTTCCTCAATGTCCGGCCAGTTGCGACTGGAGACGATCCACTTGACGCGAGGCGATGCAGAAGATTGCTGCGCAACAAAGCCGAGCAGTTTGCTCAGATCTACAGTACACTCATCGAGCGCATCAACAATCAAGTATGTGCTGCTCAAGTCTGGGTCCTGGAGGATGTTTGCGAAGATCTCACACAAGGCCACCCACGCATTTGCATCTTCAAACAGTGCCTTACCTGCGTGGTCGTATTTCTTTCGGATATGGGAGACAAGCCAGGGCTGCTGGTCGACAAGCAAGTATAACAGACCCCGCAGCACGGCCGTGGCATTGTTGATGCGTGCGTCCGTGGCCTGGCAGAAGAAATACGACAGATTGTCTGTGATGTCCATCGAGTTCTGCAGCTCGTCGATGATCCCGCATAGCAGCATCGTCTTGCCCTTGCCAGGGTCGGCCTTGACCCACAACAACTGGTTCTGCAGGCCATCCCGCCACTGTCGGAAGTCCGGGTTGTCGAGGACCCAGCGGTATGCGTCCTTCAATAGTCCGCCTTTGGTCTCCTCGATACGCTTCTTATCGTCGCGAGGGTCGGTAAGGCGCAGGTCCGCCCGGCACTTGTTGTCCGCGCTTGTCTCCTGCATCCTCTCCTGCTGCTTGGTCTGTTCGCGGATGGCCGAGCCGATGCTGTCCAGCTTAGCATTCTGGGTCTTGGCCGTCTCAGCAATCGCGCCGAGCCGAGTCCGGATTGCGAGCGTATTGTACTGGGCCGAGTCCTCCTGCACCTTCGCCTCCGCTGTTTGGATGTCGCTCAGCTCGCCGTCCCAGTTATCCAGCTTGATCAGGTCCCGTGCGAACACCGAAAGCCGCGTGCGGTGGTAGTAGCACACGCTCTTCATCTGATAGAGCAGCAGCTTCGTGTAGAGCTCGGTGACGATGTTCGCGAGCTCATCACGCAGGCCTGGCGGATGCCCCTCACTCATGTTCTCGTCCAGCAACATGCCGGAAAGGTTCCAGTACCAGTCCATCCTCGAAACCACGTAGGCGATGCCTTCCCGGTTGGAGCTCGCCTGGGTGAGTGGGTTCATCAGAATCTTGACCATGCACGTCAGTGCCAGACGGCGGTCTCGGTGACAGCAGAACAAACCTCGAGCGCAAAGCAGACGCCGACCCAGGCGACAGCTGCTTCGGGCGACGCCTGGATCGCCTTGTCCACAACCTCTTTCACCGCCAGCGCAGCCTGGAGGCTGCCTTCCATTCCCTGCTTCACCTTAGTGTCCTTCTCTGTCCTGTGCAGCCCATTCTGGACGAGCTGCTGCATCTGCACCCGCCGTTGATCTGCATCTTGTGCGATCTCATTCTGCTGCGATGCGAGGTCTGCAGACTGTGGGAGGCCTGAAGTGCCTGGATCTTGTTCGCTCAGCCGGATAGACAGGATCTTTTCGTAGGCATCAACGGTGCTCGGATTGCTTGTCTTCGCCTGGTCGTATGCTCGGTTCCAGAGGCGTGCTGGCAAACTGGACGGAGACCTAGCAGGATCAGGAACGGCCCGTGCGTGTGAGGTGATGGAGGTTGGTGGGGCTGCAGTAGGCGAGGATGTTGGCAGGTTCTTCTTGCCAAGCTTTGCTTTGAGACGGTCTTTCCAGGACATAATGGGGGGAGGGAAGAAGCGGCAAATAGCTGTTGTGTGAGGTTCAGAAATGGGGCAAAGCAGTGCACTTATCTCTTGAAGGTCTTGAAGTCAGAGTCAGCATTGCAATTTCTTTTCTGCGGGCTCAGCCTCACATAGCTGCGAGTAAGCGAACATGCAAAGCATTGGATCCTTAGCCGCGACGCAAGGACGGGCTGAGCACTTGTAGTGGAACGTAGGCGGTAGAGACATGGGATGATTCGGAACGACTTGCATTTAAGCTTATTTTGGCGGCGGTAGGCAACCGTCCTGGCGTACCTTGAAGTGAGGGGCACCTAACACTCTATTGGTTGCTGTAGAATGCGTTGATTGGAGTGCATGATCCTGCTTTGTACACATTAAGACTTGACAGGGAAATAAGGCGACCCGTCCTACTCGAGGAGCTGGTTGCGCTTGCAGCACGGCTTGTCGATTTGGCACACGATCCTAAGGCCATACTAGGGAATATTGGCCACTGCGAGTCGTTCCTTACATTACAATAAAATATGGTCAACTTTGTGCATCAATCCGCAAAGGTCTTTCTCCTTGAAAAGGGTTTACAGGCGTCTTCTTGTCAGGGCAGAAAGAGGACCACCACATACTCTTCGCAAGATCCCTACAGGTCATGTCCATTTCACTTCAACAAGACATGCGTAAATTGCATGCGCCAGGCTACTCTATCGAGCAGGTCGTATCCCTACATCCTGATCTGTTGACGTCGTCGCGGTATAGTTGACTAGAATCCCATCTCCTCTGCAATCCCTCTAGCTGACCTGCAGGATGGGGGTAGCGTTGGCAAGTTCCTTAGATAGAAATATATCTACTGGTTAGAGGCGATGAACATTTGCAAGAACATATCAAATGGAGTCATGTTAATGGTAAAACTGGAGGGTCTGATCTATGTGATACTTGATAGAGCATCCTGCTCATAACGAATAAATGCTGACATTATCTAGAAACAAGCTGGCGCCTCTGCTACACATCGAACAGTTCAAGATGCGCGTCGGTTCATCATGAATCACAAGCAGGCAATAGAGAATGCACCTCTCCAGGGCATATGTATCAGCACTCGTGTTCAGTCCGAGGGATAGCTTAGTACAGAAGCTTTTTCAGCACGAAGCACCCCCCTGGCTGACGGTAAAGCCGGCTATGATGGACAAATGGGGAGCTTTGCTTGCAGACGCTCGAGGACCATAGCGGTTATGTCATGTCGTTGGCCTTCTCTCGCAACTCGACCCGGACCTCGTCGGCGTCGAGCGACAGGACGGTCAAGGTCTGGGATGCCGGCAGCGGTGCTTGTCTGCAGACGATCGAGGTTGGTCGGGCTCTCTACAATATGTCATTCGATTCTACTGGTTGCTGTCTTCACACTGATATTGGTATTTTTGTCGTTGGTGACTCTACCGCGCCAAACTTGACAACAGCTCTTACGGAACCTCAACCTCCTCAACACCAGTACACAGCGTTGAGTTCGGATAATAAATGGATAACATATAATTCGAGGAGGGTGCTGTGGCTACCTTCGAAATACCGCCCTTCATCCTCCGCTGTGTCTGGGGGCATGATTGGAATAGGAGTTGGAAGTGGGAAAGTGTGGATATGTCATGTTAATTGTGAACAGATTTCATTACTAGGCCTAGGTTGCATAGATACCGAATAACTCAGTCTACTCTTTCTCTTATTTATTATTTATTTATTATTCTCTCTCTTTAAGAGGGAACCGGGGATCAAGGTGAATATATAGTTAATGACTTGCCACACAGAATCTTCGAGAAATTCTTAGTTAATAAATAGCTTTTTTTGCCACAATACTACAAGCGACGTGAACACCATGATCACGCTATGAAAGAGTGCGGCCGACCCGCTCTGGTCCGAACCTTGTCCCGAAGATGTTGAGGGTTCGGCGATAATTATGGAAGAGAAATCCAGGTACGCAGGTCGGCGCTGGGAGCACTGCATGTCCGTGCTTGATAGAGTCTATAAATAGTCGCCGGAACTGGACCCACTGGGGGGACTAAAATGGGCCATGTAGCTAGCTAAATGATCCATATTTAGCATTTTTTTACAACAAAAGAAAGATATCGAGCCAATCGTTCAAAGATGAGATTTGAACACCGGTTTACAGATGTTCACTTTGAAGTTTGTATATAGTATAGCTTGCGTATAGAATCAACCATGAAAAGACAGATGAACTACACTTAATCCTTATTCTAATTACACTGCATCGAAACTACCCCTGGCTCATTGAGAAACTGACTTCATCCGCGAGTAGAGCTGATGATCAAGAAACCGTCGTTCTCTGTCATATTCAATATGATGTTACCGATCGAGATGTCTCGGTGAAGGATATTTGTAGCGAGGAGCAACTCGTGTTCTACTGAATTAGCTACGACTCTATGTATTTTCATCTAGAGCTCAACTGTTCTCCCCTGAAGTAATCCCCTCGGTATGTTGCATGGACAACTTGCCTCATAAATATTCTTACCAACATCCAACCTGGTTCGTTGTCCGTAGACGCGATTGTCTCTTTTGTTGAACAGCCCGCTTGACTTGGAAATCAGAGTATGATCGTTTGGGAGGTGGCATCGGAACCTGAACACTGTTTGAGGACCTCTTCCGCACCGTACCTTAACTTGTGCCCCTGCGCCTACCCCATTATAGTAGAATCGCTCAGTAAATGCACTGCAAGTTCTTATTCGTGATCAGACGATGCGATGTCATTATGTAATCTCGTAATGCTGTACTATCGACATCCGAAATAGTCTTCAGGGATAGCAACCTTTTCTTGTCTAGATTATGATATCTCATGGATAGGTAACGCTGATCGGCCATGACTGCTCTTGCCATCTTGCTTAGATGAGAGGTCTCCCTAACTGAATGCACGCCAATCATTGTCGTCTAGATCAACAATGTAGTATGCGTTACGCATATCATCTGCATCATACTCATCACCCTCCGTATCGCTGGCAATGTCGTGTAGATTTTCCCCTCGTCTAGGCACCTGAGTCTCAGCTATTCGCAAAGGAACAACATGCTCTCTCGGCGCCGCCAGTTTCTTTCCTTTCCCTACTACACAGTCGTAGTGACACTTGCATCCAAGCCTCTTGTAGCACAACGCACAGAACACTTTGCACTGTTCTGTTCCGGCCTCTTTCCCCTTCTTCACCTTTTTACAACGCAGACAGTATACGTAAGTCGTCCCATCAACAATGACCTTAGCACCAGGCGTGTATCGTCCAGGTTTTGGTATGTCAAAGCCGCATTCTGCACAGAACCTCATCAAACGATGCTCGCCGTTAAGTCCCGTCTTGCCCTTCAACATCGTAGTAGCGAACTTTGAAACGGGCCGAAGCCGAAGACAGTGTTTGCAGGCGTACCCTATGGTACCGTTAAAGCGCTTCTCAAGTCGGAGAAGTGTGTCGTGTGAGGGTGGAGAGACAGTGTCATGGAAGTATCGATTTGTAATGCGAAGATTGAGGAGGGTAAACTCCTCGTTGCCACCCAGGTGTGAGATGATCTGTCGATGCAACTCAACTGGAAGATTGAGGATCGGTGGAAGTGGTGTTGCCGACAACATATTTGCTTGAATTGGAAAAACGACTGCAAGTCACAGATGAGATTGGATACGGCGAGGATGAGAGAAAGGTGTCACGCCGGCATGTGCCATGAACTCATTGTAGCTGTACAAATAGACTGCGTTTGCTAGCCGAGGATCCGCGTTTATTCCGATTGTAAAACCCCACTTGTGCTTGGTTCCCACGAAAAGTTGTAGTGTCAGCCTCGCGCACGACGTCCGCCATCCTCTCCTGCACGTAGAACAATAAAAGCCTAGGCTCCTTCCGACTTAGATGAAGATTTTGCAGCGTAGACGTTATAACCAAAGCTGGCGAGCGCTGGAAATCTTTACAATAGAGTTCGGGATCAGACTAAGGGAATCAGAATATGGCAATCACCTGCCTGATAGAACCCAAATGAACAGCCAACCCAGTATTGCGGGAACTAATACGGGCCCATGTTCTATCCGCATCATGCAGTGTTAAAGGTGGGGGCGTAACTCACATGGGCCGATGCTGGGAACATCACGTTCTCGTTCACCAGGCAACCCCAAAACAACTATACAATCGCCTGCGCAACCACCATGACCATGCCACCACTATTCTAACCCCGTTTCCAACACGCACGATCATGAAGCGCGCAGCCAGCGAAGACTGTACAGCACGCAAACGTCATCTTTGTGCCTCTTAGCAAAGCTCCACGTCCACCATCCACTGTCGCAAGCGCCAACAGCTGACATCTCTATCTACCCCGCCGTCGCCGGCGCACGCCCTCGATTTCCCACCATCACTCGACTCCCTCCAGCAATTGCAAGTACAGTGGGCAAAGCGTGCACATTCTATCTCCGACTGGGCCCGCAGCGTCACCACAAGCCCTCCTCGCAGTGACTCCAGCAACCTTTTTCCCACTGATGATGCCCGAATGCCAAACACGATGTCAGAGAGCTCGAGACTGCGAGATCTCAAGACGCAACAGAGGCGCCCGCGCTCCTGTAGCCCGACAAAGAAAAGTCCGCAATATCGCAACACCATTCTGAAACCTGCCAACATCCTCGTTGATACCATCCGCGTTCTCCCGCCCGATATCGAAGCGCTCCTTCCATGCGGTCTACGGGAACTTCTCGATCTTAATCCGCCTATTCGTCCTCCCCCCACCCGCATGCCAAAATCGATAGTACCACACATGAAAGAAACGCAGAGGAGAGCAATGCTAGGGCAGCAGAATTAGCGTACAAGATCAATCAGCTTGCGACTATATATCGAGACGAATGCCGCGGGCTGGCGGGAAACCCAGGCTCTGAGCCTGAATACCGGATACATCTATGTAGCGACGTGTTAGAGAAGCTCACCAGAATCCCGCACTAGCGTCGCACCTTCAGCGCAAACTGCAGCGACAAAATCTGGCGCGCCTCGCTCAAACCACCCGCTCCGAAGTTCATGTTCTCCTTGCCCTCCTCCACCTGGCCAGTCCTGCCGCTAAATCCTACTGCCAGAAAGGATCCTCGAGACTCATCATCGACGTCGACACATAACTCGCTCGATCCCGATTTAATACGGGTGCCGCCTGATGGTAACCCTTTCGACTTCACCGCTCCGCCTCTATCCACCGAGCCGAGCGAGCCCTCCACCGCTAATGAACTGGAGGGCACGCTCACAGCGCCGAAGCAGGATATAATGGTGGGAATTTCTCGAGAGGCTTTCAGCAGCATCCATGCAGGCCTGCTTGTTTACTGGCAAGACGGGCAAGCCGTTCTCAGCGATCCGTACGCCACACAAGGCGATATGCGTTTTCCTTTCCTCATCATCGAAGCGAAGGGCATAGCAACGAACGGGAATCTTTTTGGAGCGCAGAACCAGGCCGCCGGAGGAGGGGCGTGTGCAATCAGACCGCTGCAGGATGTCGCTGCGCCACGATCAGAACAGAATCGAGGCTCATTCACACCCTGAGCCCAAAGTTAACATCAATACTGAGAACTTTTCGAACAGAGAAAGCACCACATTCGATAAGTAAAATGGCGTTGCCCAAATCAAGCTAGCCATACATTCTGTCTTAGTTCCTGCAGTGGGTCCACTTCGAAACCTAGGACAGATCCGCTGAATGATCTCGCCTGCTGTTCGAAAATCGCCTTAGCGCTAACCATCCCAGTAGCAGCAACAATCACTTTTAAAGACCTTCACCCACGCCGAAAAACTATCACCTTCGGCACAAGGTTAGGACCAGTGCGGGTCGGCCACTTTTATTCCTGTGGTGGCGATTTGCCACATTTCTGCATGCTCTGGCGCTAACATAATGACCGAAGATACATTCTGTTGATGTACATATCTCGTACACTAGGGAATCGTAAACACTTAGCCTCTACGGGAATATATTGCACCAGCAGCTACAGTGGACTGTGTAGTCCAAGAAACTAGTATGGACAAAAGCAACTTCCTTTAATTCGTTCGAGGACCCTCTCCAAGAGATTCAGTTACTAGGACCGCATGGTAATCTGATCTGACAAAAGATTTCGCGAGCATATTTGCGACCACAGTGACATTGATGTTCATCGATGATGCTTCGGTGGGCGCAATTCGAGCATGGGGGTTAGCCAATGGCAGGCCGCTCGTTTTGGTGTCTTAATCAGCGCCTACAGCCTTGCTGCGACACCCACACTTCAGCGCATGGGAGCGTGCAGCAGGCAGCTGTGCAGGACATGCGATGAGGCTGAGCGACACCATGACCCTTTCTGACACCCCAGAATGCGCTTTCGCTTCACATTCACAATAGCGGATGTCCACCTCCCGCTCGCCGTAACGCTCACCTAATGCTACGCTGCCTGCGACCCGAAGAATACACAGTGGGATGGATATGCGCGCTCCCAGTCGAGCTGGCAGCGGCGCAGGAGGTGCTCGACGAATGTATACTCTCTTGGGGCAATAGGAGGACACAATGTCGCAATTGTATGCTTGCCAGCCGGCCGGATTGGCAACAACCCTGCGGCCGCCGTGGCGATGCAAATGAGGGCGACGTTCAAGGCCATCCGGTTCGGGCTGATGGTTGGCATCGGAGGAGGCGTACCCAGTGTGGAGGCAGACATCTGGCTCGGAGATGTGGTAGTCAGCCAACCGCACCAGACTGCTAGCGGTGTGGTCCAGTACGACTCTGGGAAGACCACGCTGGATGGCTTCCAGCGGACGGGTTCACTCAACTCACCACCGCAGATCTTGCTCGGGGCGGCTGCCAAAGTACGAGCGAGCGAGCTTCGAGGCAGGAGCAAACTGTCTGAGCACATCTCTAAGCTTGAACGTAATCACAAATTCCACCGCAAGACAGCAGGACCCGACGTTCTGTATGAGGCGACGTACGATCACGAAGGAGGACAGACATGCGACGTGTGCAATACTGACAGGCAAGAGGCTCGGCAGCCACGCGAGAGCAACGAAGTAGTGGTTCATTACGGAACCATTGCGTCTGGAAACCAAGTGATTAAAGATGGACGAATGCGTGACAAATTTAGCACAGAGCTTGGCGGCGTTCTCTGCTTTGAGATGGAGGCAGCGGGTCTGATGAACGTCTTCCCGTGTCTCGTAATCCGCGGCATATGCGACTACGCCGATTCTCACAAGAACAAGAGGTGGCAGCCGTATGCGGCGGGCACGGCAGCAGCATATGCAAAGGAGGTGCTATTGGCCATACCGCCAGCAGAGGTGGCGAAGGCGCGGACATTGGAAGACATGATTCAAGGCCTCATAAGTCCGTATAAACCTGTGTAGCTACTCTCGCTCAGGCGTGTGCCAGCTGACAGCTATAACAGTCCCAAATGCCCCCAACCAAGACCCTTGCCGTCTTCGACAGTCCCCTTCCGACGAGACGACGACTTCATAAGCCGCGATGCGCTCAACAGGGTACACCAGATATGTGCTAGGCCAGCAGCCCGCGCGGCGCTTGTTGGCCTTGGAGGCGTAGGGCGAGTGTTAGGTCTCATGAACACAGTGCAAGTACTGACTGCGCGCACAGGAAGTCTCAAATTGCAATTGAATACGCCTACCAACTGCGGGACAAGTCTCCAGACGTATGGGTGTTCTGGGTGCACGCTGGCACACAAGCAAGGTTGGAAGAGGGTTACCGCAAGATCGCGGAAGCGACCAAGATGGACGGCTGGAATGACCCAAAAACAGATGTTCTTCGGCTTGTCCGCGCCTGGTTGTGTGACGAGACGAATGGGCGGTGGGTAATGATTGTTGACAACGCCGACGACTCGAATGTCTTCTTCCTGCCCGTTCAAAGCACACAGGCTGTCGGAGTTGCTGGACTGGGCCAGGCAGTAGAGCCGCTGTCAGACTGCCTACCGCAATCGCGGAACGGAGCAATTCTGGTTACCTCGCGAAGTCGAGACGTGGCTTCCAGGCTGACAGGCAGCAACAGCAGCATTGTCGAAGTCAAGCCGATGGACGTTGGAGATGGGCTGGCCCTTCTGCACAAGAAACTCGGCTCTGTGGCCAGCGAAGAGGGCGCTGTCGAACTGCTACAGGCTCTCGATTACATGCCCCTTGCCATCACACAAGCGGCAGCTTTCATTGAACAGAGGGCCCCTCGTATGACAATATTGCGGTATGTGGACGAAGTTCGCAAGAGTGACACTAGTCGAGCGCGGTTGTTGCAAAAGGACGTGGGCGACAGCCGTAGGGACGGTCGAGCGTCCAACTCCATCATCACGACTTGGCAGATCTCATTAGAACATATCCGGACACACATACCTACAGCAGCTCGATTGCTATCGTTGATGAGTCTTTTCGACCGACAAGGGATTCCAGAGTCTTTGCTGTACGGCCAGTATGAGGAAGTGGACGACAGCGAAGCGGATTTCGACGACGACATCCACACGTTGACAAGCTATTCATTGGTGGAAATGGGCGCTGACGGACGTCAATTCGAGATGCACCGGCTGGTGCAGTTCTCAACAAAGCGGTGGCTAGAGCTGAACCAAGAGCTAGAGATATGGAAGGAGAGATATGTATTGCTGATGGATGGCAGTTATCCTGTGGGTCGGCATGAGAACTGGCCGATCTGCCAGGCGCTGTTTCCACACGTCCAGGCTGCAGTAGGATGCCGGCCAGATAGTGTAAAGGCGCTAGTCGCATGGGCATCAGCGTTGTTCAAAGGGGCGTGGTATGCTAGCGAGATTGGGCAGTACGGCGTCGCAAAGGATATGGGGGTTAGTGCTCTTGAGGCGAGGGAGGCCATTCTTGGAGTGGAGCATCCAGACACACTTAATAGTATGAATGGCAGCGCTATAGTTTTACAATGGCAGGGGGGTTACAAAGCGGCAGAGGAGATGAACCAGCGAGCGCTGGAGGGATATGAGAAGGCGCTGGGGAAAGAGCGCCCGGATACTCTTAAAACTGCTGGTAATCTTGCTGTAACATTAAGACTTATGAGCAGGTACGAAGAAGCCAGAATAATCATGCTTCGAGTGTTAAAAGAGCATGAAATGGCGTTAGGGAAAGAGCATCCCGACACGCTAACCAGCGTGAACAACCTGGCGTTGGTGCTGCAGGATCAGGGGAAGTACGAAGAGGCAGAGGAGATGAACCGACAAGCGCTGGCGGGAAGAGAGAAGGCGCTGGGGAAGGAGCACCCCGACACGCTTACCAGCGTATACTGCCTAGCTTTTCTCTTCCATGAGCAGAAACAACATCAACCTGCTTTGGAGTTGTATCAAAGGGCCAATAATGGTTTTGAGCGTATGCTTGGCTCACAGCACCCTACAACAGTCGCATGCGCTCGCCATTTCTCGTCTCTTTTGCAACAGATAAAGCATACGCCGTAGGTACTCGTTTAGGTGGATTCTGAGCATACTTTTGTACAATGATCAACCCCCTCTTGTTTTCACCTTTTGGCAGAACAGTACGAAAAAGCAATGCTTGTACCATGGTATGTGTACAAGAGATGTACATTAATAGAATGTACCTTTGGTCATCATGTCGGTGCCAGAGCATGCAGAACGGTGGCAAATCGCCACCACAGGTAAGTTAGATGGCCGACCCGCACCGCCCGGACCTTGTTGTAGAGACGTTGAAGTTGTGACAATATGATAGAAGAGTATAGGGGCCCAGTTTAGGCTCGCTAGCGTTCAGAGATGGACACCGGAACGGGACCTACTGCAGGACCAAAACCGAGCTCATGGTTTGCTTAGGATCAATCTGAATATAGATGTCGGCCTAGTTGTCTTAAGATGCGAACATTGATTGCGAAATTTCGCACTGAGAAATAGTACATATGCAGACTCAGCTATGTGGGATTTAATGGGCTGGGGTCAATTCGTATTTTGATCCAGTTGTACCCAGATGCTGTGTGATGAATCGCATGGTCCTTTCGTTGCCATGTCTAATTAAATCTAGATTCCAATCCAGGTACGGATTGCGATGCCTGTCATCCAAAAGACTGTCCTAGGACAGGAAAGAGATTTCTGGGATTTACTCGATCCTAGTGCTTCGAACAGGTTGTAGAGGGGGCGATGGTAGGGTTAGGCGAAGTAGTTCGAATACATCGTTCGTAGGCTTACTAATACGTACAGTACGATAGGCAAGACTGGAATTACAGTAGATTCACTACTTTTGAGGGGTGGATCGAGCCATACACCCGTTACAATTTTTGGGGCTCCAATTAGTATGTCAAGTTTTTAAGATTACTAAGTGTTTTCCCTTTGCGATGCGTTTCTCGTTAAAGATCTCAGACACGCAGTTGGTCTTGGCTGCTCATACCTTGTTAAAAATGAAGAAAAGAACTAGCTGTGTGGTAGCAAGATCGTTCTTGTTAGTAGAGAAAGGAGAATAACGAAACGCATATCACAAACACACACAAGAAACACAGGAGCGGTTATGTGATGAAAAAATAACCCCAAAGCCCGAAGATTACTATAAGTTAGTGGCATGTAATTGTAACACAATTCAAGATATTTGATGCCCAGTGTTTCGGCGTAAAAAGAACCGAAGCTCAGTTATGGTATCAAAGAGTAAGTGCAGCCTAACTGTGCTAACGGTACCGAAGGCAACCGCCATTTTGCACGTCCTACTCTCGTAACTATTGCCCCTCTCTCAATTGTTGTCATCAGGAAACTCCGCCCCACAGATTTCAACCCATTTTCTTGCCTTGACCTCGTCCAATATAGCTTTCCTTGTCCAAACATCCTTTGCCCAAGACTTATCCGCTTCCCATTGACCATGTGTGCTGGGAGAGAGGTCGCTCTGTGCTGACCACTTGTGGGTTAATACGGAATAATGTGGACTTTGTCTACTGGTGGAAGAAGGGGAGGCAGTCGTTCGTACAGAGTCCTCGAATTTGTCTGAATCGACCGACTTGAACGGAATATGTGTGTCCAAGGCCGGCAAGCTTGCAGGAGAGGCGGATACCGAGGGGATAAGGCTTTCACTAAGGTGAGTGTCACTATGAAACACTGGGTGTTGGCATCGTCGTTTGTTTCGCGGGTGTGGCTCATCCGATTTGATGGCCAGATCAGCATCATCCACCATTGGCCCAGAATCAGGCTTACGCTTTTTCGGACTTTGAGATCGTTTCCGAGAAAACTGGGCACATCGCTCCCATGGAACAAACCCTTCATTATCAAAAGAAGCCGCATTTTCGCTGGCAAGGAGGAGACGTCGGCGTTCGCGGCAGGTTAGGAAACCATCTACAAGTGGAAAGATGGACCATGCGAACTGAGCAAACAGTGTCTCTGCGCTTGAGTATAGCGAGTGCAACGCACGATTGTGGTACAAAAACTCCAGCTCAGCCGACGCTTCAACAACATGTGTCACATATCGTGGCTTCTTTGGGTCTGATGACGGTTTTGGGACGAAGACGAATTTGGGCTTATCGAATGCGATGTGGAGATCGGTCCGAAGAAGAAGCGCATTCGAGAGATCGTCTAGGGTATTCGCTGATCCGAAAGTTGTATCTTGACATGCCGTTCTCATACCACCATTCCGCTTCTTTCTGCGGACAGATGTGTGCAACCTGCGTCCCCTCTTTGTATCCAGTTATACGGCATGAGATGTTTCGAGCCTGGAGGGCGAGGGTAAGGTTTGACGTCGCGTAAGACTGCTCGGGAGCCACAAAGTCGGAATCTGTTGAGCTCATTTGCTGCCACAAGTCAGGCAGTTGGTCGTGTGGAAACCGCCATTCGCGAAAGGTTGGGACAATCGGATACGGAAGGTTGGGACGGCCAGCATCGACGTCGCTTCGTAACGGAGGCAGGTGGAAATAGTACCTGCTCTTGTGCAGGATGCTAGTTGAATCAACCCGAGTCGAGTAATCGTGGTCTTTTGCCTCCGATAGCCATCCGTCCCAGCGATTTCCCGCAACGATACCATAAGCTTGTAGCGCATATTCGGCATACAGTCCACGACTTGTGTAGTCCTGCCCTACATCAGGCGCAAAGAGTTTGAACAGCACGTTGTTTGGTTCATTGTAACCAGGGTGGCGAAACAGAATTTGGCGGTGCGGAATCCCAAGGCAAGCGGGAACTGCCGGAGGCTCGCAGGGCTCTTGGGCGAACTCGTCGATGGGAGGAATTTGGGGAGCGGCGCGACCGTTTGAGATGTGATCGAGGAGGAGATCGGTATTCGCGTGTTTCCAAACCCTCTAAACATGAAGATACGGACTGTACCCAAGTGCTGACCTCGTCCATAACAGTGGTGGTGGTAGTGATAGGTGTAAGCGTGCAAGTTTTGTTTCGGAAGATGCTGGGGTTCGAGAGTCTCCGTGCATGTGTTGACTCAGCAACAAGATCACGCTAAACTTCTTGTAGCCGAGATGTTGCCGGCGTTGATGTTTCTAGCGTCCCACTACACTTCCTTCGTCCGACCAGCTTCACGAGCAATCAACTTACATATTCTTCACCATTTACATTTCCATTTCTACAAGGTCAGGTCCATAGCGGGTCGGTCGTCCTCCCTGCGGGTGGTGGCAAACTGTTACTATTGCCGATGTCTCTACGCTGGCAAATCACAACAAAGATATAACCTCCGCAAGTACTCTTTATGTACGTATCTCCGTTATGATACTAACATTTTTTTTCAGACCTTCCTGTTGGATGGAATACCTAGCGTTCTTAGCGAAAAACTGCAGCATTGTGTTATAATTCTACGACCGCAGACCACACCATTTGTAAACTTCACTACTATAGTTCCACCCCAAGTCATTTATATTTTCATTGCACAAATACATATCTATTTTGTTGTTTGTATCTCATTGACCCAGTTCCTCAGTCAGCATAGCTAAATCGACTCAGACTTCGTACAAACTAAGATACAGTCCAGTGAGTTTATGGAGTGACACAATGCATGGACGCTAAGGATAATTCACAACAGACATGTTTCAACATTTCAATACTTCAATATTGATATTGCCGAGATGGGGTGAATTGGGTGTAACTGAGTTGATTAAAGGTGAACAGGGGTTGGCCTGAACATTCGATAAATCGGGGTCACGGAAGCCGACCTTACCGGTGTGGTAAATGCATGTGGTCAGTGCCGGCTTGCAAGTAGGATGTTCTGCAGACACAACTCTCACCATTTCGCGTACCCTAAACAGACTATTTCACCTCAGTCATCCTTCGAGCTGTGCTTGCTATATTCTTTGAAGCCAATGAATCCGACCAGAAACCTCAATCATCTATCACATGTTGGTATGACTCAATTGTTCTGGCTACCGAGGACAAAAGTATTGAAAGTATAATCGACCATACAAGGGAAGTGCTTGCGAAGCAAGGCTCTCCCAACCGGAAGACAGGCGCAAACAATAGCGATATGCATCTCTACCATCCTATAATTGGGTTAGGTATATCTTTCTAGGATTTAAGATTGTTATACACTAACCACCATACTCCGTTGCGCACATATTTCCACGTAATGTCTGGATTGGGATCCATGTCTACTGTTGTCTTCAATCTAATGATGCTGATGACTAAGACACTATTTCGCATATTAGCACTTTTCACCTCCAGTTTCATTCAGGTTAGGCGTACAATCCTCCCGTCATTAGTACTAAAACTAACGCAATCTTTTCCCACTTAGGGAGTCGAACCTTCCGTAGCATGAATAGGGGCAGCAGTAGAATAATGCTGTCTGTGGCTGTATTCATAACGCCTGAAGATATATTGATCTTTGACCATTCAATGCATGAACCGCGGGTAATGCTTAGGTCCCAGAATTTTTCGAGTGGCTGGCAAGCGAATAGCCAATAAAGCGACCCGATGAGACTGTACATTACTACTACTACTACTATGGTAGCATAGATGGCTTTTTTTGGTTTCTGCGGCAAGGACCGGAGGAAGAGGACTAAGATTGATATCTTGCTAGACATGACCGAGAGGCCGTAGAATGTTCCGCATATTGCCGCAAACTAATATTTTTGTTGGTTGATTATCCCATGAGTGCGTAATAGAGGATCTTAAGGGAAGATTCCTTACTTTAAGAAAATTGCTATTGAATGTGGAAAAAGTAACGTCCCATAAATGGTGTCCCAAACCATAGCGGATGACTAGATCTGATTAGCCAAATATAAGATGCACCACACGTACAATGTACTTACGTAGAGTGTTAAAGGTAGACGATGCGCACGCTAGAAGCTAAATGCAACAAAGTCTTAGGTAGGTACTAGAGTAAAATGATAGGGAACTAACCCATGCGACAGCGATCATATCTAAACATTAGCTATGATTATTTATGCTAAGATCGACATACTAACAGTCGTCAACTCCTACTGAACGTATAACAAAGCCTGTTGTATAAAACCGCAGCGCCACAAACAATGCTGAGACGGTAGATAATACGATGTTCGTAATTAAGATATTGTGTTGAAGAGACGGTGGGTTAATGAAATTTGGCATGATTCCTGGAGGCGGAGGAATCACTCCGACCATTTCCTCTCGCCGCGAGAGGTTAAAAGAAGGCATTACGCCGCGAAGAATGTCACAGACTTGTCTAATAGATTCAAAAGGTCAACAATATATTGTGATAGATGTAATATAATTACCCACTAGGGAGATGTCACTCCAGACTGTGGAAGCCAGAATTATAGGGTTCTCTGTGAAGGGTGCCGAGCGCCAAAGAACCTGCTCTATCGGAAATCCCTCCCATTAAGCGTCTCAGGTCCCCGCTAGAATTTTCAATCGGATATATGCAGGGGCGCAGCCGTACGTTCTCTACACTTGGCTAACGAGCGATCCTCCGCAGCTTTACCCTTCCTTTGTCCGGTGTCAGCTGTGGGATGAGGGTTGAATACTGCAGGTTAAGAGAAATAAGGTTTCCTAGTGTCATCTATCAAAGATGTGAACTCCTGAAGCCACAGAGGGATATACCGACTATGCTCCACGGAAAGTCTTTTGACGTCTAGGCTATTTCCCACATGAATCATCTACAATACGAACAACGAATCGGGGACTCTCCCGTGTGGGTGTGCGACTAAAAGGCCATTATGGTTCCACTCGGACGGAATTCTCCAGGCGCCACGCGACTTTCTTGGCTGAATTTGCAACATAGTCGTACGCCACTTGAGAGTTTTGACTTCTGATGAACGCACACGCGTCAGATTTTGTGCATCCTCCCGCGCCATCGAAGCTGTTCGTCTTTAATTAGCGTTTACAATTAGCCAATAACATCATAATCTAGAAAGCCAAGCTCCGGATCCCTGAGGAGCCATTCTCCTTCCAGTTCATCAGTTGCATTGTTTGGTGCACGGGGAAGGAGATAGGAACAGGCTAGAGAAAAGTTATGTGGATAATTACGGGCTTAGGAAATTCGAGTCCGCGGGGAACGGTGACCCTTGATTGGCAAATAGGGATTTACCAACCTCTGCCTTTGGGATACCTGGCGTCTGAGAAAATGCCGCATTTCTAAAATGGCCTGTGAAAATTGCGGTACCACTTGATATTATAGTAGCTTACGGTTGTAGTGCATTTGTCACGAAATTCCACCTACCCTTCTTACCAATGATCTGCTGATTGCTGCATGGGCTAGGCTCACTTGAATTTATTTTTGGGGATGTTTTGCAGAACAAATGGCCTGAATTCAGTTTTTCTCGCTTTGGTGTATTCCGTACTTAACTAGCAACGCCTGGAGTAGAGGGTAGAAAGTGAGATGGAGGTGTTGGGAGGCCTTTAAGGTATCACATTCTTCAGACGGCCAACCCGCCTCATTGTATTCCTAATAGCCAGGGAAATGAACCCTAAGCATCTTTGTATGACCGAAAGCCTGCCTTAAACCCTCTAGCTGGAGGGAGTTGGCAGTCTTCGCTGGTTGCTTTGTGCTCTCTTATGAGCTAATTGGCAAGAAAAGAATGTAAACGAGCTGTATGCCTCTGCAAGTTGTTTCACTCTGCATTAAATTTCTATTCATGTCTCGCCTCCACTACATGCTCGCAAATTCTCCCAAGCGCATTGCTGGGCATAGCCATCTTTGGAAAAACCTAGAGGTGTTTCATTGGTCGCGGCCTTCGGGACGCATAGGAAAATCCGGGGGTGCATGACTTGGATCCTTGCGCAATGGCAACTAACTCTAAATTGACAACGCCACAGTTCTAGCGGCACAGGAAGGTATACCGACTGCTTTAGCCCATGGTGCTGGGAATCCAAGGCGAATAGTGATGACCCTCTGCTTCTATAACCCCGCGGTCGCCTAGTGTAGCACACCGCTTCTCCGGGTCAATTTGGCTCGCTGGCTTCCGTCGAGCTTGGGGATTACTTTAATCGGACCTCCTTCTCTTTCCATTTTTTCTTGTTGAAGCTAGTTAGTTTACTGCTCATTCACCATTGGCTTGCCCAATTTGCGGCCACTGGCTTATGCCGTCACCTGCTAATAAATGAGTAGGGTCGAAATCTACGCACACATTATTCCAGTCCATTGAAACACAGCCAGTGGAGTTGATAAGTAAATAAATAGTAATATTAGTACATTATAAAGGTAATTCTTCTATTTTCTCATACCTTTGGAATATCGACCTTGGGTGTTACTCAGGATGTGGATGATGCTGGTTATAAGGAATGTCCCATGCATACACCGCCACACAAGCCAGAAGAACACTGAAACTACCCAGTCTGTCAGGCCTTAAGATACCACAACTATCCTGCCAGGGAGTTTTTCCATTTTATGCTTGAAAATGGCTTAAGTTAGGCTTGGGTTATCTTTGATATAAGCCAGCCACATAAATCAACGGTAAGGATCTTCCTCGGCCCCAGTTCCAAAACCTACTTTGCTTTTTCACGGGTGCTTTAAACTTCCTCAGCTCGGAAGATTCCGATTCGCTTTCCTTCGAGAAGATAAGTCACCGATCACGGTTCACGGCCGTTGCGACTAGCCAGATCAGCGAAGGGTTCAATTGTTAGTGACAGATAAATCCTTCAGGTCACTGTTTTGAGAGAATCTGACCAACACAATCAATGAATTTCCTGCTTGGCTCCCACCATCAATCATTCTTACCTCAACTTGCTTACCCCATTATAAGGCCCGATACCCCAGCTTCAGAATCAAAATGGCATCTGGCCCCCCACCTGGCCCAAATAGTAGCTTTGCACCGCCGCTTATCGGAATAACCACAGCACTTCACGTTCTATCTTGGAGTGCGTTCGGAGCCCGCATCTACACTCGCGTGAAACCGGTTTTGCGTCTCGGATACGATGGCTACTTCATCATGGCAGCAGTTGTAGGATTTGTCCTTTTAATCAGTCCTCTGGGGAAGTGCGCTAACCTACCTAGACTTTCGACCTTATTTCATGGACACTTTTGATGATTAGCACTGCCTACGGGTTGGGCCGTCACAACTACTACGTCTCTGCGGCAGAGACGATGCAGGCCGAGAAGTTCTTGTTCATCGGCCAATCGGCTTTTGTCTGGGCTTTAGCACGTACCAAGATTAGCATTGCATGCATGCTCTTTCGCCTCCAGACGGGTATTCACTGGAGGAGGTTCTTGTCTGTTATGATGGTCGTCCAAGTCTTGACAGCTATCACGATCAACGTCTTCCAGTTGAGTCTCTGTAAACCGCTTTCAGCAATATGGGATCATACTATTAAAAATCCGAAATGCATAGTGGCCGCGGTTCATATTAGCATAATTACTACTGCAATTGTTACGATCTTGACAGACGTCATCTTTTCTTTTCTGCCACTGACCTTCATTATTCACATACACCGACCATTACGGGAAAAAATTGCCCTTGCATGCCTTATGGGCCTAGGTCTTGTTGCCAGCGGGGCCTCGGCCTATAAGACATTTTTGGCGAAGAACTATGGCGTTACGGGTGATACTCTAAGAGACGGCGTTGGGTTGGCACTGTGCAGTATGATAGAACTTCAGCTTGGGTAAGTGGGCATTCGTAACTATAGAGAATATATTAAAATACGTGCTCACTCGGTCAAGAATCTTTGCAGCTTGCATCCCTTGCCTTAGGCAGTTCATGGAAAAACTGCTGCGACGCCTCGGCCTACTGTCGGATCCTCGCTCCACAACGCGTGTCGGATATGGCAGCCTAGGCAACAATCCGAGCCACAAGCTTAGCAAAATGCGTTTTGATACCATTCGACATACCAGACAATCCTGGCTAACGGGTACACATAGTGAGGAGAGCATCCTACCGTCCGCTCACGTCCGTGCCCCGAAAATTGGTACATCTGAAATTGCCAAAACAACCGAGGCCTCTCTCACGTCCGAACTGGTTAGCGAGATAGATGATTAAAAGGGGGACGACCTGGCGTCCTGTATTTTCGAGGCTGGCCCCTTTAACACTGCGTTGAGTTCCTCAAAATCACTAATCGTAGAGAATTGCAGATATATGGATAAATGGGAGGTGGACGAGCGAGCGAAGGTGGGAAAAGTTGATGAGTTTTTGCAAGGCCGTCGGACCCTAGAAATTCTAGAAATAGTTTGCAGCCTTGATCAGCCGGGAGGCGATGGGAAATCTTCTTTTCAGTTAGATGGGGTCTTGCAGATTCCTCACAACTAGCGACGTCTAGGTTCAAATGATAGCCTCTCCTTGTACCGAATTAGCGACGCGAAAACAACAAAACTTTCTTAGATGAGATGCTTTATTTTATACAATGCATCTATCTGAAAATATGCCTACTTTACGCTTTCTAAGTTGTCTCTGGAGGGAACTCCTAGACCATCAAAGACACTGTTCAGGTCCCGCAGTGAATTTAACAAGAGGCGCCCTAGTCTGGGTGAACACCAGCCGCTTTAGTATATACTATCAGTGGCGGTTATGCTTTGCATAACGGCCTTCATCTACAAAGAAAAAAATAGCCAAGGTAGATACACAGAGCAATCACGTGAAGCATAGTTTGGCCTTAGCATAGGCTTGGCTAGAACCATCCCTAGGAGCCTCCCTCGTCTTAACAACATCTTTCTCTTCCTTTTCCTCGCCGCAGCCAAGTTCTCGTGCTAGTTTGCCGTTTTTAGTATCTCTAATCCCTGTAGATACTTCGTGGCGCGCCCGTGGTTGTGTAGCATTGGGGAGTTCCATTCGCGACCAGACTCGCATGCCTAAGAATAGACTCATACTCAAATGACACTAAAGAAACAAGTCAAAACAACCACCGCTACGATACGTAGCTTACACGAGGCAGACACAATGGCTCAAGTAATCAAACATGATGTCTAATGCACTGCCAACAAGGTGTCATTTAAAGATATGGATAGATAACAGTGGCTAGATTAGCGTGCGTCCACCCGTAACGGAACCGTCGTAACGGAACAAATTATGGGTACTTCGATTTCGCAACGACTGAGGAGACGTCTGAGACAGGATAGGGTCTCACACAGCGGGCATGGCAGTGGACACAGACTGGCATGATCCCAAGTATCAAGAATGAAGCTTGCACTCCAGCAGGTGGATTAATTGTCACTAACTGAGCTGTGGTTGCAAGCATATACAAAGGTGGAAAGGCTCTGCATATCTTGGCGATACAGTTGTCATACAATGAATGGTTTAGGAACATCTGTCGCTTCCTTAGCCCTGACCTCCGCGACCGATTTATTGCCAATATAAAATGGATCACCGTTTCATTTTCTTCCAATCGGGTGGTCTCGTCTCCGACAAAAAGGCTCCCAACTCTCCGACATCTGAGACAGATCCTTCGTCAGGCCGCGGTCGGAGATCGCTGACTGCAGTTCGAAATCACACACTTTCGACGGACATACACTATGTGGCCTCGAAGACAACCGAACCTTATTTTCACCGCTTGCTCGTGCGTGACCTGCACGACAAATCGGCTTCTAGCCCAGAGCCGAGCGGGCATTGATGCAGATCGAACTCACATGGGAAATTCCGCGCTATCACAAAAATAAAATTATGAGGCTTAAGAAGTTGATATTCGATAGTGCCCACATCTCAGTTCAGTTGACTCGGAACAATATGCCTCTCCCACACCTCTACGTTTTACTGACATACGCTAACGTCACGCCTGAGTCCTGGTGTTATATGTACGAGAAATAAAGCTCCTTAGTCAAAGAGTTCAATGGAATTACATTACCAGATGCACAGATATCGCAAGTAAGACTTTGTTGTTATCCCGCAACGGGAAGGTAGGGCGATAATGGTGTTGGTAAAATAACACATGCCGAGGATCTGCCCTGCAGGTAGAGCCAGGCTTAGACAAGAATTCCCACGAGCCTTTACCGGGATGGGACCCTTCTCAAACCCCCGAAGCTAGGGATTGGCCAATGAGGCGTTTGCCATTCATGTTCCGCAGCAAGCTTTTTGACACCTAGCGTACGGGCTCCAATGCTCTGGTACTGGGCCACCGTTCCCCACAAACTCTAAATGCTTAACTCCACTCTTATCCCTTTAACATGTACCTGTTATACAAGAACCGAAATTGGGAGGACTTCTTGAATGGGTATATAGCTGAAAACTGAATGACTCTTCTGCGAATGGTCAAAGCATGGCTTTCCGGTCCCGGGTCCCATTAGCTAATTCCCTAAGCTAATGGACCATCTGCTGGCGTAGGCACCAGAACGCGCCCCTTCTAACAGCCCCCAAGTGACATACAGCTAGGCTCCTGGGTAAGCCAAAAAAATTGCGGGCGCTGTGGGAATCCCAAGTGGCGTTCATGTTCCGCCACCGTCTTGCCGAATTTTTATCTCACGACCAATATCGAACCACATCCACAAAAAGTGCGCTCTGCCGTCGATTCAGGCATATGCCTCAATCGGCCGCAGCGTCTAAAATATTCAGGCCCAACTGTTCCAGTCTTTTCGCGCAACTCATAATCGTTTGGGCAGGACTGCTTCGTCATTACTTTCTGTTTTCGAGACGGGTGGGTAAATGCCCTCTTTTTTTTATGGCTGGGCACTATGGACGTAATCGCGATCTGGAGCATTCTTGGAGAGAGTAAAATAAAATTATAAGATCTACCATTTTTACGGACGTATCTTTGACATTATTTCCTAATCTGTGCCATAATTATAACGCTGGCTCGATACGTAGACAATAATCCAACGGTAAACGTACTTTCTGGAGCTTACTATCGTATAGCACTTAGCTCAGCGAAGCTAAGTACTATGATTATGCAGAAGGGCATATCTGTATAATCGTGTGGATAGATATCTGTAGTCTCCAGCAGATAGAAATAGTATTTTATTCTTGTTCGTACTTGCACTCATTACCTATAGCCTCTGCATTTACACCTGAACTCGTCCTATTTCTAAGCTAGCTGCTACTAATTGTATTATCTTATTAGGTGTCAGTTCGAGATATTGTGTCTGGCTATGAATAAGCTCACTATACTATACTGTGTGTGCTATTAAGGGCGTCCCAAGGAGAAATCGCAAGCGAGTGATTTGCATTTAGCCCCTGCATAATCGCATATACAGCTTAGAAGCCTCTAGTCTTTGAGACAAAATCCGGCCAACTGCTTTATTGATCCCTCCCGCATGCATCTGTAATATGAGCGCCGCAACCAGGAAACTTTGCCAAATGGGTTTGCAGTTCAAGAGCTGAATATCTTATTAGCGATCCAAGAGCTGGATTTCTGGATCAGGGTCCTTTAGTTAATTCTTTATGCTAGCGTAAGTCAGAATGCTTCTTGACAACCAAGCTTTTTAGGATTGTGACAAACGGCTTAGAAAGCATTAAAACGCGCAACATCCGACGCACGTACAGGATTGGCATTAGGAGAAACAAACGGATTTGTGTCCTCACAGCTAGGTTTGATTAGGAATTTGACGTAGATCGCGCCAGACGGCTCCGAATAGCGGGCTGGATTTTAGCTACCTGTCTGTCTATGAGAGGAACCTGATGCTCAATCCTAGCAGGCCCAACGAGCCTCCTTGGTGGCCCGGGATCCGTCAGCTGTGCTAGAGAAAGGTACTTTCAGAAATCTTAATATTACTATGTTCTATGCTCCTGAGAAGCTATATCTAAAGTTTTATAAACATTCACGCAAAGGTTGTTGATGTATTAGGACCAGAAATACGAAAATTGGTGAGATTTTGCGTCCAAAGCGCGTGACCAGTACATTAATCGGACGCACATATGAGTCTATTAGGCCCCTTCCACATTCCCTGATGATTGGACTTCACTCACCTCTGCCTTAATCCTGTGGCGCAAAGGCTAATCCTTGAGGCGTTCGTTGGCTGCTTCCCGCCTGGGCATCCGACCTTGAGCTGTGCCTTGGGTTTCCAACGATGCTTTTGTCAGGTCAGCAATTCGACTGCCAACATGGAACATGTCGCACCGCTTTTTGGGCGACAAATAAAGATCGTGCGCCTTTGTGGGATGGGCCCGAGAGGTCAGTAACTTTACACCATTGGAAGTTGTCACGCGTAGTGCCAAGATAGAAGCTGATTCCCGTCAGGAGTTGGGGGGACTGCTTGGACAAAGTTTCCCGTCCATTTGATGCCGCAAATCACTCCATCCGTGCGCCCGGCACGCCTGTCCTATCCAAACAGAACAATCCTGAAATGGAGCGCATTGTTGGCAAACCCATTACAGACCTTTGAACATGGTTTCATGCGGGCGGTCCTGGTTTTCGTCGCTCGTGTAACCCCGCTTTTCCAAGACCATGGCTTCGGAACTCGTTCAGTCTGAGCCGTACGCGCCTTTGACATGTGTTAAGATTTTTGACTCCTGCCGTCCTGTGCTCACTGCCAATCGGTACCTCTCCCGCATCTGCGTACCTACCCCAATAGCATTTCTCCTTTAAAGAGCGAGTCATGGGAATTCTGTCGCGTCCGTGTTGCCGGCACAGGGACATCTTTCCAATCTATCACAATCTATCACAATCTATCTTAACTATTAGAATTGATGGTAGACTGATAGGATATAACACTAGGAGGGCACACCAGGAGAGGGTTGATGGATAGGGGTATCTATTATCAAGAATTTACTTCTGCTGCACCGCCCTTGCGATCTGTAATTTCAATTACCTGCTCACCTATCTTCCCTATATCTGCATATTTGGTCTCCGAACCATCTAGGAGAGCCATAGATACTAGTCATGGCTAACGTGGCCCCTCTAGGTCCGGATGATAGTATTGCAACACAGCTCCTAATTCCTTGCGGAATCCTTCAGGTGATAGTAGTTGTGCTCTACGTCGCCCGTATGTACGCGCGCCTCCACCCTGTACCTAAACTATGGTTGGACGATTACACAATCTCTCTCGCAACAGTAAGCCGGCCTATACGTAAAACCAAGAACTAGTAGCATTGAGAATGATTGCTAATCCGTTCTAGGCAATATCAATTACTGGATACGCGTTGCAAATCGCGGCTTGCAAGCACGGATTAGGGAGGCACAATGCTTATGTCACTAGCAGAGAGCAAGCTGCAGCGCTCCACTATCTTTTCGGCCTCTATTCTATCTGGGTAGTCGGTGTTGGTTTAGTGAGAGTGTCAATAGCGTGTACGCTTCTCCGAGTCTGGGATGTGAAGGCGTGGCGATGGACTCTTTGGGCCTTGATCATCGTCCAGATGATTTCAGTGACCAGCACGTTCATCGTGCAATTTACTGAATGTCACCCTCTTCGCGCAATGTGGGACGTAGTCCCAGGTGCTAAATGCTGGACACCCGCGCAGATGCATACATTTGGATATGTATTCGCCAGTAGGTTGCTCCATGAAAACCACTAAATATATGTACCAACTCACATTTTGTTCAGTTACCAACATCGCTCTGGACTTCGTACTTTCTCTTATGCCAATTGCTTTCCTTCGCAGGCTCCGACGGCCCCTCGCCGAACGCATTGTCATTGCTTTTCTTATGGCTCTTGGCCTCGTCGCTACTGCTGCCGCTATTATCAAAACTTCCTACATGAGAGACTTTGCTATTACGGGGGATACGCTCCGCGACATAGTCCACATTAACATGTGGTGCAAGATTGAAGAGCAACTTGGTATAGTGGCGGTGTGTATACCGCCGCTAAAATCGCTGACTGGGCATGTTTTGCGAGAGTTAGGACTTCCTACGTTTTCTAGCAGGACGCGTAGTTCGCATTATTACTCGACTCTAAAGTACAGCACAAATGGGAGTCATGTACTGAGCTCTATTGACCGGCAATGTGGGCACGTGGATACAGGGGAAGGCGCAAAGGTAAATGTTCATACCGTTGCAGTTCTCCCTAAAGCTCATACTGCTCCAAGCGAGGATGAAAGCGGATGCTAAAAAAAGACACAACTAACGTATTCTGTGTGGGAGGAAAATATTGTAGAAGAAGCTTAAGGACTAGAAATATGCTGAACCTGTCAAAACGGGAAATTATGAATTTAGTGAGGAATACAGTCATTGCTGACAAGTGTTGAAAGCGGCGGGGCGCTATCCGTGCTACCTACCGATTGCTGTTTCAAATACGACAAGCTAACGGAGCATATGGGGTTGATATTTCCGAGATTTTCAACCATTCCTTCTTTTCCGACGATATCGCATCCCTTAACAGTCGTGATAGGATCTCGCTCAGGGCCAACCCATGGGCAATAAGCAGTTTGTACGTTCTCCTTCTCAAACAATACTTGAAGGTCCGGCATTTCGATGCACTCGCATCCTGTTACAACTTGAGTGATATTAAGTGTAATACCGGAGCTGAAAGATATTTCGTGAACTGTGACATCAGAACAGTTTCTATCAGGGTCCCGATTATACGTATGTTCTTGAAGGCTATTGCGAAAGGTTTCAAAGTTCTCCTTTGCGCCGTGAAAGAATAGATCACCTGACCAGCCATCCGCCAGAAGAACTATATAGCAATTCATACGCTCGTTCTTCTTCAGATTATCAGGGATTCTTGGCAAGTCGGCTCCAAGAAGCACCAGGTTCGTGTTGTACTCTTCGAGCGCGAGCCGGAGCCAGGTTTCGTCTTTAAAAATGGTTCTCCAAACGCATTCGTGTATGCTCAGCTTTTCCGTAAACATAATCGGGAGGGCCGCGTCCGCTGCACTCTTAGTAGAAAATGACGAGAGACTTGATGCGACATTATCCCACAGCTCCTGTGGCATAGAATATACACCCTTGGATGTTTGGAGTGCTACAATGCTGCGGTATATCTCTCGGCGAGAAATAGGCTCTATTTTATTCAATATGGTTTGTCGTACCTTATTTCCAGCGCTTACAAGGGCTGCGATTTGTTGACTGGGCTCGAGAAGGTTTAGAAGCGCTAGTTGATCTCTCAAACTATCCAAATCGTCTAATGCCTTCGTGCATTCAACAAGTGAGCTTCGCGGTGGGCAAGACATCTTAGGAAATATGATAACGCCAGGTCAAGAAGCAGAACGGGTGAAAATTGGTGGCATATAAGGGTGATAACTTACAATGAGGACCAGAACTGGGCTATGGATAGAACTGGACCAGAACTGTGCGCTTCGAATCAGTCTAGCTTTGGGCCACGCCTGTGAGTAGTCCGCGCGCCGAAACGCTAACGTTTTAGACGTAAGTTGAAAACGATCAACCAAGTACCATTTAATTGTATGACAAGTGCGATTAAACAAGATATGGAACTTGTTAATCATGCCACCGGCGTTCTTGGAAGCGTTCTGCAGCCTATGTATTGTTAAGTTATATTGGAGACAGCCTTAAGGGTAGAGAGCAGGAATATGAGCAAGTAGTCTAAATTTAGTATGTTTATTTCTTCCCAATTCTGGGCCTCTCGATCCCAGTTTTGGGCCATCATGCCTTGATAAATAAAGGCGGCTGGCATCCGCTGAATGTTTTCCACTCCTAAACTCTCCCGCTCGCATACATAAAATCATGTTCTTTGGATGCGGCTGCGGATTTGGCTGGCCGAAGAAAGGCTCTGATGAATTCGACGATCCCCCTAGTCTCATCAAAACAATTGAAGGCTATTCGCCCACGATGGGAACGGCAGCTCTTGCGCGTTTATTTAAGTCCAAACAAGTTCATATAGATAGATCAATGTCTCCATCCCCAGAGTCCATGGTAAAGTCAGGAGCGAGTTGGGAACTTGAAGGGACTCGCGAAGACAGCTTGGAAGCAGAAAGGGTTCCAGAAAAGCAGGTGGGAAGAAGCTAGTGCTGAAATATCCGCTTCAAACTAGACTAGATTCCACGCTATAACCTGCATCAATAAAACTCTTTCATTTGAATGCTTAGATACATTTATAATTGTTGCGAGTAGAGTGACTTTGCGCGAAGTTAATCAAAGACTTAGAAAGAGTAGGGTCTATCCCGACGACCTGAGACGCACGGTGTAATGGGACGAATTCGTAAAAAAGACGTCCTGGGTCCTCCTTCTGCAGTTGTATAGAAACTGAATTAATACACAAGTATACATTAGCATCTAACTTTAGCATTCTAATTTCTCATAAGATCTTTCTTCCTAGTCATTGTGCTATCCGTCGATCCGTTAACGTCATCGATCGCCATTTTAGTAATTCACCCCTGTTTTCTCAGGATATACTGGACTATCCCAGGCTTCGGATACTAAAGAACAAAGCTTAATTGCCAAAGAGATTTTTCCGTGCCTTGAAGTTCAGTTGAACTGGACAAGGATGCAATCCGAGAGTTTCGCCGTCCGCTAATTGATCCTGGAAATCCTTTCGTGTTTTAGTGGGGCTGCATGTGCATTAGCGCGTATCAACTCTGCTTAGACAGCAATGGTATCGAACAGTATCGTTTCGCTCCAGCCACCCTGTGGCGCTCTTTTCTTTTTTTAGATTGCGATCATCACATGCCTAAGTTCATTACTTCCACGGTGTTCTTTGGTGCCCTCCCTTGCTGTGCCTCGAGTCTTTCTCTTCCTTATCACCACCACAGCGTGCTAATATGGATAGGGCCCGTCGAGCGTTGGAACAAGGAGTCCCTGCTAATTTGCCAAATACATATAGAGTCCTCGAGGACCACAGTAGTGTCCCTCGTGCAACCCTCCACCGGCGTGCGAAGGGTGGACGCTCGATCGAGGAGAAGGCTAAAGACCAACAGTATCTCACGGATTGGGAAGAAGATGCTCTCGTTCACTACCTCCTACAGTTATCGGATCTCGGACAGCCCGTTTGAATCAAGTTTATATCTCCCCTGGCTTTCTGCCTTGCCCGACAACGAATAGAGTCGAAGCGACCGCCGAAGCCACCGGGCAAGAACTGGTCGATGGATTTCCGGCGACGTCACCCTCAGGTTGAGGCGAGAAGAGTCCAGGCACTAGACTGGAATCGTCACGAGAAGAACATCTATCCCAAAGTAACACACTGGTTTGAAGTCGTCGGAAGGGTCTTATGCGATCCGGCTGTGCTCGCAGAGAATGTGTATAATATGGACGAGACTGGTGTGATGTTGTCTGTGCTAGGTTCGGCAAAGGTTCTCGTACGTAAGAGCGATCTGCGAAAGTATAGAGGTGCGCGTGTGAAGCGTGAGGTCGTGACTGCGATCGAGTGCATCAGCGCCGACGGTAGGTATTTGAACCCTATGATCATCTGGCCGGCTGCCACCCATCGGAGTAACTGGTCCACTTATGAGACCCCTGGATGGCACTACGCGCTGCAAGAATCGGGATACACAGACTCATATATCAGCCTCCAGTGGCTCAAGCTGATCTTTGACCCTGAAACCAGGGAACGAGCTAACCAATCCGGAGTGCTCAAGCCTCGCGTTCTGATTTGCGATGGCTTTGGGACGCATGAGACCGTCGGGATTCTGGAGTTCTGTCTCTCCAACAACATCATTATGTGTCGCCTCCCCTCACACACCTCGCATAAGCTGCAGCCTTGTGACGTTTCTACATTTGCCCCACTGAAAGCAGCCTATCGGGAAAAAGCCGAGCGACTAGACCGAGGAAGCGTGAACAAGGTAGGCAAGGAGCATTTCACTGCTCTATATAGCCCTGCAAGGATGAAAGCCTTCACACCTAGGAATATCAAGGCTGGCTTCGCTGCATGTGGACTGTACCCATTCGATCCAGATCGAGTGCTGGATACCATGACGAAACCCCCTGAGCTGACTACTTCTGAAGCCGACAAGGTGGTGGTAGGGCCTTGTCAATCAATACATCCAGTCCAACTGCACGATGCGGAACTTCCGTCCCCTACAACACCAGTATCAGCAGAGGGTATCGCATCGCTACAAAACCTGATCACCCAGCAGAATACGCACGGTTGTAATGAGGCGAGCAAATGGCGCGTACAAAGGCTCATACAGAAACTCGTCAAAGCCGCCCAGATGTCGCTCGCAAAGGGGGCCCTCCAGCAAAACCATATCCGATTCTTGATGGCAATCAACAACGAAGCAAAGGTCCGGCGGTCGACCAAGCCAGTAGTGCTAGGAACTGCCAAAGTCATGAGCTATGAGGACCTTGAAGAAGCTTGGGCGAAGCGTGCTGAGAAAGATGCTGCTAAAGAGGCCAAGGGCAAGGGGAAGCGTGGGCGGAAGCGGAAGACTGCGCCAGAGGCAGATGCCCTCAACACATGTTCAACAGAATTGAATGCAAAGAGGATGAAGAAGGTAGGCGCAAGTCTGGAGTCAGAGTTAGAGATGAGCAGAGCAGAGTCGGGGGTAGTTCCAGTAGCAAAGATGTATTGAGGTAGTAATATTAAGAATGCCATGAAACTATTAGAACGTTGAATCACATTAACCAAGCTTTTGAATGATAGAGTAACCAAGTATTGTAAGGTCGCTCAGCAGCGAAACACCCTGTGTCAGGGTATTACGCCAAGCACCACACGGCAGTGGACTGAGCAGATAGCCGACGCATTATCTGTAACGTTACTCTTACCCCTCCCCATAGATACTGTACCCCCCTCCAACCAGAGTGAGGTTTTACCATGTAATCACTGTTGCCTAGCGAGTTACACAAAGAAAGGATGAAAGTTTGAAAACCGATGTGAGCCAACGAAGCAGAAGTGACATTCCTCAACCACATGCGCTACTTTTTCAGTGTGGCGGACCCACCCATATTACAAATAAGCCTGATATGCTGATAGTAAGCAAAGCTTCGCGCCATCCGCTCCGGACATTTTTTACACCCCCCACAACATCACCTCGTCCACAAGCGTAACATCCTGCGCCCTGTTCGACCTTTGTCTAAAAATGAGTACAGACTTTACTACCAAACTTCCTCCTGAACTCTGGCTGTTAGTGAACGACAATTTGAATGTGTGCGATCAGACGAAACTCCGGCTGAGTTCTAAATTCTTTTGCGACATAACAACACCTTCTTGCTTCAAAACTATCTCGTTCCAGCTCGACGAGGGTAATGTTGCGAAATTGGATGAAGCCTTCCGCAAAGGTCCTGCCGAGCGTGTGCACACCTTCGTTCTTCTTAGAAACATACGCTTTACACAATTTTCAGACTTCAATGACTGGAAGGATCATATTTCGGGACACGATTGGCCTTCTCTGTCAGACAAGCAAAAAGAAGAGTTGTATATGATATACGAAGTGGATCGAAAAAAAGCCGGAAAAGTAGTGCAATTTCCCGAACGTGAATCATTTACCATTGAGCAACTTCAGAGCACGTTGGCAAGGTTCACCAAACTTTCCACTTTTGAACACAGGCTGTCGGAGGGCCCCTGGCTGCGTTGGCAAAACTATTATATTAATAGCCAAGAGGACGAATGCTTAGCTTCAATGGAATTATCGGTCGTGTTAAGGGCTATTGGGGGAACGATGTTCAAGAACCTTAAGTCGATGACTTTACATATCCCTTGTACGGACTTTTGGGAAACATATGAGCTGGAGGGACCTAGGGGTAAAAATTGCTTGACACAACCCTTACAACAGCTCACTCGTCTCTCATGCAAAGTTGATGGTGGTCACCACTATGGTCCTATCGCCAGGGCAAAACTTCTTGGCGAACATCTCTGCTATGCTACAAGACTTGAAGATGTTTCGATACTATTCTTGCTTGACGAAGACAGTGAGAATGGCGGGACAGAGCTACTTCAATACCTGACAGAGCGTCGTCCGTGGCCAATGATAAGGAAACTCGAATTGGGAATGTTTACGGACGAATCTACACTCATGGCCTTCTTGGATTCGGTCCCTACTGTTCGCTACCTCAAACTCAAAGAAGTGATTTTGGGAGGGGAAGATGAAGAAGATGAAGATGAAGAGGAGGAAGATGAAGAGGAGGAAGATGAAGAAGAAGACCAAGGACAAAATCTGTGGAAAGCTGTGATACGAAAGATTATCAGACAACATCCAATTCGACTGGAGTACTTTGATCGCGTTGAGATTGAGGCCAGAAAGAAACTTCGCAAACTCGGATTCGAGGTTGAGGAGTAGCCCCGCCATCCAGAGTGGCAGCTCAGCCACCAGCTGACAGCTGGCAAGCTTGGCTGCCAGGATGACATAAGTAAAATTACAACGCCATTATCGCAGGGGCTAACCCGCCTAGCCGAATTCGGAAGCTGCTTCGCAACTCCGACAAGGAAGAATCGACCAAACAAAAGGGCTGCAACAAGCGGTTGATAGGATTATAACATTGATGAAGGAACAAGAAGAGGTGGCCGAAAAACGGCATAGTGAACTACGAGCTGAGCTACAGGAAGCCCGAGTGCAGAATGAACACCTAAAACAAGAGTTACGCGAATGCAAGGAAGAAATACAAGGGTGCAGAGAGGCGCTCCAACTAGGAGCCAGCAATCGCCCAACCTACGCGGCAGTCGCAGCAGAAACTAGGGATTCCATACAGCCAGACCACCAAACCCCTGGTATGCCGGATGGCTCCTCGGGCACACTGATGAGCCTTCCAGGCTTTGACCCGGACATGACGGAAGCCTATGGCGTACATATGGAAGACGCTAGCATTAAACGGATCCGAGAGAGGATACATCAAGCATTCAAGAGCCATGGCCCAACACAAGACATCGGATGGGTGGGAATCGCAAGACGGGGGGGAACCTAGTGAGAGTAAGGGTATGCCTCCGCACACACGAGGACGAGAGAAAAGCAAGAATCCACACAGACTGGATCACCACACACTTCAACGGCGCGCGCATTCACGGCGAACAGTGGCACGTGGTGAAAGTGGGCAGGGTAAATAAGAATGCTATCTGCGACAACACCCGGATTCGTATCCAAAACGATGCTTGCGAGAGACTAAGCTTAGAGAATGGGTTAACGATTAAGAAGATGCATTTCCTCGGCCAACAATCTCCTGACAAGTTATACTGCTCCATTGCAATCTACCTCGCGAACAACGAGGAAGCCGAAAGTCTCCTACACCGAAAATTCATAGAAGTCGATGGAAAACTAGCCTATACCAAACCGTACACAAAAATAGCCATACCACGAAGATGCTACAACTGCCAGGCATTTGAAAAACACAAGGCGCATCGGTGCCCGTCACCAGAACCAACCTATGGAATATGTGCAAGAAAGGGCCACACAAACCGCAGGTGCACAGCTGGAGAACCAAAATGCACTAACTGTGAGGGGCCACACCGCGCCAGCGATCGAGGCTGCCCAGTCTACAAAAGGCTCCGGAGTGAACTAAATGCCACATTAAATGCATAGAGAACTGAAAGTTTATCAGGCGAATGTGAGGAAAATGTCCGAAACACAGCATAGTATTATGAATGCGGAATACTTGAAAGACTTTGCTCTCCTTCTTGTACAGGAGCCACACGTCTACCAAGACGAGGAGGGAACGTGGCAACCAGGACCCCGGAACCACACGTACTGGAGCCCCTTACTGCCAGGGACAAACGGAGAAAACAGCCGCCCCAGAGCCATGATCTGGACGTGCAAAGACCTAAATGCAAGACCAATAAATACACACTCACCGGACCTGGCAGCAGTACTGGTGGAGATCGGAGATAGACAAGTCCTAGTGATCTCAGTTTACATCCCAACTAAGACGAGCAGAGAAGATCCTGAGCTACCTATAAGCCTCCGCCAAATCGAAACGATAGTCACCGAGACTAGAAGGAGCCAGAGGAACCGTGTAGAACTGATCTTAGCTGGCGACTTCAATAGACACGACCAACTTTGGGGAGGTGACCACGTAGGCACAACAGATCGTCAAGGAGAAGCGGAAAGCAGCATAGACCTGATGGCGGACCTAGACCTGCAAAGCCTCGCACCACGCGGAGCCGCCACCTGGCACTCGTACGACGATAGTAGAACGTCCACAATTGACCTCATACTCGCCACACCCGAGTTGGCAAACGAAGTGTGCAGCTGCAGCATTGACGAAACAGAACACGGTTCAGACCATAGCGCAATCCGAACCGAATGGATAACCGATTGGCAAAGCCCTAGTCCTAGACCAAGGAAGCTGTGGAGGAAAACCAGGTGGACTGACGTAAAGCGCATGGTAGAAGCCGCTATACATGCCCGCCCTGAACCAGAGGACCACAGTAACGTCAATGATTACTGCGAATATATCATGGAGTTAGTAATCCCTGCGGTGGAGAAATATGTTCCGGTGGCGAAGCCATCTACGTACGCAAAAAGGTGGTGGAACGAGGACCTTACAAAGCTACGTGCAGACTATACCTTTTGGCGCAACAAAGCAAGGGCGAGGAGAAGAGCAGGAACAGAGGATCAGCATACGCGAGAGATGGCCATGTCCTATCGTAAAAGGTTCCACGATGCGGCACGAAAGCAGAGGAAGATACACTGGCTCGACTTCATCGCAGATGCTGATAATATCTGGACCGTAGCCAGATATATGAATCCAAACCAGGATAGAAGTCTCACCAAGATACCAATACTTAAGACGGCACGCGGCCCAGTGCGTACTAAGAACGCAAGTATCGCCCAAGAACTTCTCAATGAATTCTTTCCTCGGCCGTCACGGGTTACGGAGACCTTTGAAGAAGGGCAGCAACAAGACGAGTTACCCATAGAGCCATTATCAGAGGAAGAGGTCCGCAGAGCCATTTTCGCCGCGAGCCCATTCAAAGCACCCGGAAATGATGGAATGCCAGCAGTGGTATGGCAGGAACTCTGGGAAGTCCTGAAAAAGCACATAGTAGCACTCTACCGACTATCGCTCGAAAGTGGCAAGCTGCCACGGCAATGGAAGATAGCGACGATCATCCCTCTCAAGAAAGGTGGATCGAGGGACTGGGCCAAGGCTCACTCATACAGACCTATATCACTCCTAGCGACATTAGGCAAGGGCCTGGAAGCGGTGATCGCGGAGATGCTAGCCTACTATCAGAGGAGCACCATCTGCTCCCTAAGAGCCACTTTGGGGCTCGGAAAGCCCGATCGACAACACAAGCACTTACCATGCTACAGGAAAGAGCCTTCCAGGCGTGGAGAGACGGTAAAATTCTCAGTCTAGTTAGCTTCGACGTGCGCGGCGCGTTCAATGGAGTAGATGTCGAGGTGCTCACCCAACGACTAGAAAGGCGAGGTATACCACAGTCACTCATTAAATGGATCCGCGACTTCTGTACAGAAAGAATGGCCTCAGTCACTGTTAATGGCGAAACGACTCCACTCACCGGCCTACCCCAAACAGGGCTACCGCAAGGATCTAATATCTCGCCAATCGCATTCCTGTTCTTCAACGCCGACCTAGTCTCCTCAAAGCAGAATCGTAACGAAGGGGCAATGGCTTTCGTCGACGATTACACGGCGTGGGTCACGGGAGAGTCGGCAGAAGACAACACGTCAAGACTACAAACTGCAGTCGTAGACAGAGCGGAACGCTGGGCGCGCGCAAGCGGAGCCTCCTTCGAAGGAAGTAAAACAGCCTTCGTACACCTGACACGCAACCACAACAAGCTCTCTAACTCGCCTTTGTTAATAGACGGAGAAGAAATCGTAACTAAACACGAAGTTAAGATTTTAGGAGTGATCCTCGACCAACAGCTACGCTATAAAGAACACGTAGTCCGAGCCGGAAAGAGAGGGCTGAAGGCAGCACTCGCACTAAAGCGCATGAAGGGGTTGAACCCGCAAACAGCAAGGACGCTCTTCACGTCAAAGGTGGCACCAGTGATCGACTACGCATCACCGGTATGGTCCCCAAAGGCGGCGAAGCAGACAACAAAGATACTCAACCAAGTGCAAAGGCTAGCAGCACAAGCGATAGTAGGAGCATTCCGCACCCTTGGAGGGGAAAGAGCAGAGGCCGAATCCGGTATTACGCCAATACAGGACCGGTGGAAGTACCAGCAGGGCAAGTTCTGGGTCAAGTGCCACACACTGCCGAAGAAGCACCCCTTCTGGCGCCTACAACGACAACTAGATACACGGAACAGGCGTTTCCGGTCGCCGCTACAACAAATTGCACGCAGCTTCGAGAAGATCAACCTATCAGACCTAGAGACGATAGAGCCCTTCTGCCAAGCACCCTGGCACCCTGGCTTTGAAGTCACCATTCAGGAGAGGGGGGAGGCTGTGGAATGGGCGAATACAGCAGAAGATAGGATACTCTACGTTGATGCGTCGTACAAGAAAGGCAATATCGGCGTTGGGATCTACTTCAGTATTCCACGCGAAGGAAACGGAATCGAGGATAAGCAGGGCTTACGAATCGGTCGGAATAATCAGATCACAGCCAACCATACTGAACTCATGGCGATACACCGCGCGATGGCGCACATCGAATGCATATGGAATAGCCTGGAGAACTTCCCACAGGATATCAGGAGACTCGCATTACCCACTGTAATCGCAAGCGACAACACCTCAGCGCTACGCGCCCTTGCCCGACCTGCTAGACAGAGTGGGCAGGACGTCATCAGACGAACGTACGAGATAGCTCGGAGACTAAGAGAGCGAGGGGGACCAGCAATCCGCCTGCAGTGGGTGCCAGCGAGATCGAAGGTCTTAGGGGGTGATATAGCCCACGAGCTTGCCACAGACGCCACAACAAAGCCCCTTCCTAGGATCCAGATGTCAACACTAGCACCTGCACTAAAGCAAGCAAGGGACACGGTCGAGTCGAAACAGAAAGGGAGATACGAAAATGACAGCGCACTCCCAGGGAAGCACACAAGACTTCTATACGACAAGTTCACATACAAAGAAGCGAAGGCACTCTGCCAGCTACGAACAAAACACAGCCGCCTCAACAATGACCTGGCACGAATGAAGGCGATAGAAACGACCGATTGCGAATGCGGACATAGCAGGGAAACAGCCCGACACTTCCTATTCGAATGCCCCCGATGGAGAGAACAACGGAAGCCCCTAATGGAGGCAGCAGGAGCCCGGTGGGGAGACCTCTCTTTCCTCCTGGGTGGAAGAACAGAGCAGAAAACGGCATCTGGAGAACTCCTGGATGGACCGCCGAAATCTTGGAAACCAGACGTAGAAGTCGTCAATCAAACCATACAATTCGCTTTAGCCACAGGACGGCTTGAATGAATAAGTATCCCCCTGGAAAACTACACAAACCTGGACGATAGCAAGTTAGCCCGCCGCTATCCTGAAAGCCAACACTTGAGAAATTGCTCTCAATGGGACTACAGTCCAGTATAAACAAGGTAGGTATTAACGAAAGAGAGTGAGATTGGGCCCCGACTTTATTGATTTACTTTTTGTAGCAGTCTTTTGCAGCAGTCTCTTGCCTTCCCATGGCTGGATTTTTATCTCTTATGTGTTTGAATGGCTGGTAATGGATAGTAGCTTTTGATTTTCTCGGGTAGTAATGGCCACTGAGGATCATCGAGTGAATCGCAAGAGGTGTATACCATCAGTCTTCCTTTTCGCCGTACCAAGATAAAAACATCCGCTCCAAATTCTTCCTTCAGCCTATCTCCCTTCTTGGCTAATGTGAGTTTCTGTCGTCGAAAATTCTCGTCATTGAGTTGCTGTCTCGTCTTCATGATTTTCTTCTGCAGATAGCTGAATGCACACCGCAGTGTTCGTTCAACCTTTCAAGTATATCTCCAAGTAAAGTATCCCCATAACTAGACATTGAAATCAAAATTAGTTCCAGATCGATCTAAGCATGGTTATTGTCAGCTATCAGCCACCGACGTTCCCTCACAGCTCTTCATCCACGTGCCAATCCACCACTACCCGCTACCCTTTTTTCGCTTGCTTTCTCCTAATTTGCACCTGCTCGGCCACTCTAAGTATACTGCTCGCCTCCACCCAAGTATTTTGCCCCAAGTATTTTCTCGCCCGAAGTCTCTATGATCTCATTCTCTCCCTCGACCGATGTCACTTTAGGCTTACTGCTTACATTGTTGTATCTCCAAACATAATGCTGACCAGCTAGTCTCACTAGCATTGCTCCAAATTGCTTCTACTGTAACACATCAATGCTCAAATTGGGTGCGAACACCTCTAACGTTACCTTGAGGACTCACTTTTTGAAACATTGCGGTACGTTGCAGGGACATGGAAATGACCATAAGAAATGGCAATTGGAAGGGTTTCAATGTGTAAGTAGTCTCAGTATACATCAAATTTGTGCGCTAACATGCTTGTGCAGTGAAATTTAGCCATAGCAATTACACGCATAGTAGTACTGTGAGCTGTGCCTTATTTCCCAGTATGGAAGTTAACGTTCCTAACGTTTCCTTTCATGGTACTTAGATTGGTAGGTTAGCGTTCAGAAAGCCGTACCGTGAGAAACTTCATAGAAACAATTTTAATATATATTTGAATGATAACTTATATTCTCTGCACTATAGGTTTACATAGTTATCTATAGAGATCACCTAGAAAACGGATCGAACTACGTTGAATTTAGATTATCTAAACTCGCAAAGTGTACAGTTGTTACAATCGACGTTTTCATACAACTTTCTACCAACAGCGGATTAGTTACTAAAACCACATTATTTCAATTTTGATTAGTCCATAACGAATACCAAGCAAGCGTCTAAGTAGACCGAGATATTAATTCAAAGAGATATGTCTCCGTGGCGGATATTTATGTGAAGTATAATGACTTAAAATGCGCTCTGGACTGGAACAGTTTCATTTGCAGTCAAGAATCCATGTGTGGCTTCCTTAAGAGGATGTAATTCAGTTTCGACGACGCCTTCTACCCTTCTTGGAAGCTCCTCGATTTTTAGCCGTGGATTCTTCACACTGATACCTATCTACTTCTGGAGATTCCAATAATGCTGTTGCCGGCTCTTCACTCTCCACCGTATGACAAATACTTTCTATCCCGCTGGTTCTTCGGTCCGCTGCATTGGCCTCGGTCAGAACATCTACCAATGCCTTATGCCGTTCTTGGACAGCATGAAACTTCCATGGGTCATGTGTTGTGTCCGAAGTTCCCACCATATGATCGGCGACCTGGGCATTTAGTTCGTCGTTCGACCAGGCAGGCTCCATAGTGTCCCGGCTCGATTCAAAACGCCCGTCCGATGCGTACGCTTTAACCAGTTGGCGGTATTCCTCAAGCTCAATGTCTTTTTTCCGAAGTATTTCCTGTAGTTGTTGACAATGGGCTTGTAGGGCGCTTCCCGCTTCAGCGCGTAAAGCCCAGTTTTTCTGCTCTTCATGGTATGCATGCTCTTGTGTCGCGAAAGCAACCCGAGCGTTATGTAAGTCTTTGCGAGTTTTCCCAATGGTTCGAAGGGCTTCGTAAAGCATTCCGTCGATAACGAAAAGCTGGTTGTCGATGGCAACGGGACGGACTTGGGAGCCATCAAGAGCCCCTGAAAGCCCTCCGTTGGGGTCCGGCTGAAATGACTGACAAGTTAATGGGTATAAACACTAATGTGATTTTTCAACTCACCTGCGCTTGGGCGGAACTGGCGTAAAATGACCGTTGACCGGCCATATTTAGAGAGATGTATGGGATAGATTGGTAAAGATAAGACTGCTGGTTTGAAAAAAATGAGAAAAAGTTATTGACTCGTTGATTACATTCTAGTTCTCAGAATACCTGATCAGATATAACATATAACAAAACCCTGCTCGTTTTACGGGATTAGGTTGCAAATCGCAAAAGTATGTTCTTGGCAAGCCCAAAAAAGAGACTACTAATATTAGTCCGACAAAAACACTCAAGAAGGACCACAAGTAGAGTGTGCATGAAGTTCCATGTTCCAAATCCCACTATTTGTCCATAAATTAAGGATTTTCGTGGTATTTTCTCACTAACAAAACCTTACATAAACGAAATAGGTCGCTTGACTGAAAAACTTAGGTGGCGGAGTGATCTACGTAACATTATAGCCTATTTTGAATTCATAAACTAGCCAAATGTAGCAGTAGCTCGAAACGACTTCCCGACTGAATTGAAGTTCTATTAAGCCCAGTGTAAATCTTTTCCAACACAGGCCAAAGCCGGATGCATGTATCCTATACAACTTCGTTCGCCCAACATGAACGTCCTTCTAAGATTTCTACCAATAGTCTACACATTTAGCTTGTACAGTATCTGATGGTCGTGAAAAGTTGCACAAACAAACAGATACAGTGGGAATAAAGCTTTCACGCATCGTACATTGTAGAACGAGATCCTGGCTTGAGGGCGGGAAACAAGATTTTACTGCTAGCCATATGGTACAGTAATACAACCATTCTTGATTCTAGAAGGAAGGGATACCATCCTAAGTGGTTTAACTACGTAAAACGCTTGGTTATTCCAAGTCGTTCACCTGGAATGGCCTATCTTGGCCCAGGTAGTTTGCCTCAAGTAGCTTGTCTTGGCCCAAGTACTTCGTTCTGAACAAAGTCAACGAACGACCAACAGCTTCTTGAAGGCCTCCATATTTATAAATATAACATAGCAAGGTCCGTCTACTAACTATACCAAGCAACATGTTCAGCACGGAAGGTGAGCAGAAAGTAGCCATCGTCACAGGTGCCGCCGTCAGTCAGCCCTCCATTGTCACAAGGGCTGAATCCTGACTAACCTAGATTTGCAGCGTGGCATCGGCTCCTGGCTAGCCAAGAATCTACACGACCGGGGCTATCGCGTTGCGCTCTGCGATTGTCACGATGAACATGGCCAGGCTATGGCGAACTCTCTTGACGACTCCCAAGAGTCGGCAATTTTTGTCCATTGCGACGTAAAATCCTATCAGTCTCAACAAGAGCTATTCCAAGCCGTCTGGAAGAAATGGTTTCGTCTTGATGTTCTGATCGCCAATGCTGGTTGTGTGGATCGGGGATCGGTATACAATCTCGGACGTCGAAGTATAGCCATTGGCGACCTGCCACCCGAGCCCGATACCAGTTGTACAGACACCGTATTCAAGGGACTAATATACGGCACCGTACTGGCAACCCACTTCATGCGTCACAGCCCTGCGGGAAGCGGCAAGATCATTGCGACCGGCAGCATGATTGGAGTCTATCCGTGTGCAACATTCCCCGAGTACTGCTCCGCAAAGGCTGCAATCCATCAATGGGTCAAGACTACCGGCTTTTTGCTGCAAAAGAAGGAGAATATCACGATCAATTGCATAATGCCAGGCCCGGTCAATACCACTGCTATGCCCGACTTCAGCGAAGCCTTTCTGCCTGAACACCTGACCTTAAAGTCCAACTTGATAGCTGGATACGACATCTTTCTCGATGATGCGGATAACAAACGAACTGGAGAGACGCTGGAGGCAGCGCACGATGAGATTATCTCTTGGGGACATCCAGAATACAAAAGCGGAGAGATTGCGAGACGGTACGAGAAGGTGTATGAACCATGGTTCCAGATGTTGCATGGTGAGAAGAGTGGGGTACCTGGTGCTATTGAGAACCCGCCGGGAAGGGAAGTAGAAGCCACCGGAGTAGCAAGCGTGGGAAAAGGCATTGTTAGCGATGGGAAGACGAAAAAGGCGGCATAAACGTATCGCTTGGGTTATCACTTACGTTCGTTAGCAAACAGTCGCTAGTTAGTAATCACGAGTCCGTCGTTTCTCAACAACCAGATCAATCAGTATCCTAACTCATGTCTTCAATTTAGAGCCGGTGATGTTTTAGCATTGCATTCTGACTCCTTGCATGTTTCTTTATCCAATCTAGCATTCGGTGGGATTATCTTGCCAGTTCAGAGCTTGGTATCGATATAAAACTTAGGGTAAGGACAAATAGTTATGCCCGAGGGCTCTTGGATCCGATTTTGCACAGAAGAATCCAACTTTTCTAATTCATTTAAGAGTGTTGCTATATATTCTGCTAGACCTGACACTGAAGTTGAAAATTGTTTAACAGGGTTGGAGCTAGTGGCGCTAATTCTAGGTCCCTACCCAACACTGCAAATGTTGCCGCACTGTTGAGAGGGATGACGATATCCTTGTTGTTGAAAGAGCAGAATACGTTTTCCACAAAACCAATAAGCTGGGCACTAGAAGCAAGAATTTGGCCGTGCTCATCGATGGCTGAATTCTTGAAGAGACCCGAGATGTTCTGAAAGCGTCCGTTTGCTGGGATCGTTGTGAGAGCGTTTCTCCCAGTGAGATCGTTGGTGACAGATATGGTGATCCGTGGTGAGTGACTGGGTGCAGCGAAAGCCACCGCATTGAGAAAAGTGACGACAAAAATAGAGTCAAGCTTCATGTTCACAGACGATGAGAGAAGTGATGAGGGCAACTTTTGTTAGTGGGAAGGCGTTTATATATATTTCTGGCATAGCTGTAATGCGCACGACGCAAGCGCAGAAAATACACTGTTACAGCTAGCCTTTACAAAGAGCCCCATTTAGACCTAGATGATCCCTTCTATAAATAAGTATGTTCAGGTGTGAGGAGCGGATCACACTGGAAATAGACTCTGGGCGAATTGTATGACTACTTTAGTAGACCGGCATGTGCATCAAGATATCGGTTGAGATGCACTCTTGGCTCAGACCTTGATGTTTACGATGTATTCCAGAGCTCTAGGACTGCTTCTTTTTCATACCCGACGTCAGGACTCCATTGCATCGGGACTCCAACTGCTGGGCCCAGAGGCAAGGTGCTTCGATTTCAGCTTCGAAGTCAACACGTTCAGAGCTACGTGTTTCTCTTCTGAGTTATTGATTGTCCGTGATGCTGTCAATCTAAACCAATGCATTTCGAACGACGACGACGGGAATATGCAATATCAGTTTGGGTAAGCTCTGCTTCAGAGTCATGAATTTTACATGCACTGATGATATTGCCAATAGTGGCCATGCCTTCGAATCTTGCTCTGGCTGTACGTTGAGCGGCACCCTAGATCTATCGCGCAATTGCCAAACTCAATCCTCCGGTACCTTCAAGCGGTCAACCATCCAACTTGGTATAGAATCCAGATGAACCGTCCTGCCCACTCGCTAACTTCGATAATAGATGGAACTACTAGAGAAGGCGATTCAGGTGTTATTGTCATCGATGACGGAACAGTCAACTGTCGTGCTCCTAAGTAGCATGGTTCCCATATGTTGCGTCAAGATTCAGCCTGCTCACCTCCTGGTATCTTCCCTTGCAACCTATATGATTCTTCTGGCCAACATCGCTCTATTTGTTACGATAACGTTCAATACTTAAATCATGTTTGCTATTAGGCTTGTTTGCTTTTTTAATCTAGTTAGAAAATGAATTATTTAGCAGAAGTGTATACAGGTCCTGGTTTTCTGCCTTCAACTATGTCCGTACTAAACAAAAGCCACATTAGTTTCAAAGCTGTCCTACCCGAAAAATGTATCACTTGATCTACGTGGCACGGGAGGCGGTCAACGACGCGCAACAAGCAATCCGTATCGGTAACCAAGGATGAACTGAGATATATGTCTTTCGATCTATTTATGCTACGTTGCAATAATGGTACTGTGATCTCTGTGAGCAACACAAAGATACGCTTTCTGAATTGGGGAAGCTGAAGGGCCAGAGTGCTCATGAGAGAAAAGACCGGGAAGAATCTTAGCCTAAGGAATATCAGTCCGACGACTATGGAGTAGAGGCCGACCTACCCTAGGCATTGGCCTTCGAAGATGATCCAACGCCAATTATGAACGCAAAGCCCCTTAAGCGAGAAGGAGGTTCCGAGAATTTTCAGCAGAATACGGAAGGCACTAGGAAATCTCGGAAGCGAAAGACGAAGCAACGCAAGTAGTGATATTTTCGTTAGGGAGCAAGTTCCTACGTTAAAGAGCAATTAGCGCCGAAGATCCGCTTGTGAAAGGCGCGAGTCTGATTCTACTATTATAAGTTAGATGAAGCTAGATTATACAAACTAAGATGAAGGGAGCTTACGAAGTTAGCATCGAAATTACATTACCGTACAGTACATTCAAACGACGGTGCATTAATTCGAGTGTCATCCATCTCGAGAATCCTTCTCCGGCCGGTCGCTAGTGCTCTCGATTCGCAAACGGCTTAGATCCCCAAGTGGTTTCGATCCATAAATATTGTGAGCCCCCAAGTAATTTCCCGCCACAACTCATGTCGATCCCCAAATCGTTCGGATCTCGAGGTGGCTTGTTCGCCAAAACCCCTCAACCTGTGACTCTTGTAAACATGTAGAGTAGTAGCAGTTACTGTAGCAGTAGTTCGTTCAGAAACTATGATATGGATGAGAAAACCATGCAGGGAATTGCCAGGTAGCATGGTAGACCATATGTAACAGATCTCGCCCTGAAAGACCTGAGTCCGTAAAGAGGGATGCAACTCTAACGAAGGAGGCGTGCACCTAGTCAGAGATGACGAGATCCTGGCGCTGAGTAGGAGTAGCCTGATCATCCAAGAACACAGATTTCCCACTCTAAGCTATTTCAAAGGACTCTGAACCTAGCATAGATGGAAACAAAGAATTGCTGCCTAAACGCTTGCCCTGCATAGACCTTTAGTTTAGATGAAGCATATAAGTGCGCTGTGCCCACAGGAGCTTGTTGTATTAATTCCGGAAGAAAACTTTCTATTTGCATCCTTACGACTCCATCTCAAGCTCTTTGATCCAGATTAAAAAACAACAACAACAACAAGAGATGTCAAACCAGTCACGATTTGTCCGGGCACTAAAAATGCAGGCCCCGACACATGCCAATGTTTCTGTTGGCCGTCACGAGGACAACAATGCGCCCCTGCACCCCACTTCGTCGTTTGATCGTGGTACAAAACGAAAAGACTCTACAACGGAGAATGACCAAAAAACCAAGAAGAGATTATGGTGGGTTTACGTAACGAAGATCTGTTTACTAGAGGTTGATCACTGATTTTGCGATATGCGATGCTAATTACAGCAACCGCCGATTCCAAAAGGTACCAAGAACGTTATTCAATCCAAGACAGTTGGCGCCCCGTCCGGCAAGACCGAATACTAGACTACAGCCAGCCCCTTCTCTCCCGCTCTTACGGATCGATTCGAACCAGCTATTTACCGAAATTTGCTGCATTCATTCTCATCTATTCCCGTTAGAAACCAAGTGTATTATTGAAGGACTTTCGGTACTTCCTCGAATGAGCAAACGGGATCGGATGATGCGCTGGTCTGAACAGTCTGACCTCCGCCGCCAGCTGCTACTCGTGCATTGTGAGTTTTTCATGTCATCGCAGCATCCTCAGGCCTCTCCCGGTGCTCGAAGTATTGTCTCCGAATTTGACATGCTTGGCCGGATGAGGCGGTATGGTATTCAGGAATTTCTGAGCACGTTGCATGCCCAGCTCCCTGAAAGCAAAGATCACCTAGTCTCGTTTCTTTGCTTCGCAATTCGAATCGTGGAACTGTTGTACGAAACAGTACCTGCATTTCGACTCTTCTGGATGGAATGCCTGGGTGATCTCTACTGCCATCGCTCCTACGTCGAAGACGACAGGCCTATGATAGACACGTGGAACAGAGTAGCTCAGTCGTGGTTCCTCATGGCCTCGGCAGAAAACCCCACCGAAGGCCGATTGTACCACCGATTGGCGGCAGTAGCTGGTCCGAATCCTCTGAGGCAGCTTTACTACTATACGAAATCGGGGATGAGTCGTGAACCCTTTCCGGCCTCCCGCCAGTCTCTATGGGCCCTATTGAATCAAGCCACCTCGAAAGAAGAGCCAGCTTTTTGCCATACTTTCCGCCGGATTCATGCTCTCATCTTGATGGGGGTTCCCGTGGTGCAACTCAACGATGCTATCCTTAGCTTTCGGCACCAACTAGATCAGCGGCTAACCCAAAACGCCGCAGAGAAGGAGGGACACGGTGAATACATCAGTCTCGTCAACATTGCCGGACTGTTCGGCTACGGCTTAAAAGGCTCGGGTATTGATGAGATTATTAGCTCCTCGCAAACGCCTGCAGAAGCAGCGGCCCGGGCATGGGATGATACGACTTTTTCAAAAGCTTACCACGTTACAATGGTCACCTTAGAGATCTTCCTATCATGGCCAGGAAATCATAATACGCTTGCGCATGTCCACATTCTCTTGGCATTTCTTTACAGCTCTGCATGCGATCCATGCCTTTCTGCGATAATCGATGATGCCCCTTGGGCTAGCGTGGCGACGTTTCTCAATAAGTTATTGAAGCCTGAACATGTTCGGCTTCTCAACGGCGCACTGCTTCCTTCTTGTCCCGAGGAGAGCGAACGTCCCCTTCCAGAGGACTATTCCATGCGTGGGCAGCGTTGGAGCGAGTCGTATCTCCCCGAAAAATGGTTCTCGAAAGCTCATGACATGGAGGAGCGTTTCATGGAATATGGTTCTACTCCTCATTCCAGAAAAGAGCGTATACTACGAATAGGGCACTGTCTCTCTGCCGTAAGTATAACACCTGGCCTCTAACGCATCACTAATCATAGACGAAGTACAAGCGCTGGATCATTTTCTGCCCTGGAACCGGAAGATTTTCCGTAAATAACTCGGGGAGTAGCAAGATCGTGCATTAATGCATTGAACAGGTGTGATCTAGCGTATTAGTGGCGCATGTAAGGCCCATGCACCTTCGGGGAGAGTGAACGCCTTGACGCGGGGATGGTTCGTGTGTCATGTGGGGTATAAATTTCGCAGATCAGCCTCCTCAAATACATAGATAAACTCCTTCCCTTCTTTCGTAGAATGAAGCATAAGATTATAATATTACCTCGTAAGAACAGCCCGTTACACCATTCACCAGATCATGTACTCCCCTCACAACGAAAGTCCTCTCTCGGATGTGCCAGACGAGCACGATGTGATATCAGTCAGTGTTTCACGAAGCTAATTTTCACTCTACTGAGCGATGTGTAGCATTTTAGTTCGTACATGTCGGACGGCCTCAGCTCTGGTTCTTGCTACTATTATGAGTTCGAGACAAACTCACTCGCACCATCTACTCCGCCTCAACATGAGATGATATCCGCAATGCCAAGGAACATGGATGATTTTGAAGACTTGATACTCCCAGCCGTCGAGAGTCACGCACCGAACAACAACTGGGCCGAGAAACTCACGCATCTTACGGATCATGCGGCTCTGTATACTGTGTATGATATTGGCACTATCAATCCACAGCATCTGGGTCCTGTAACCACGGAACACGCCGACCAACTGGGAAAAGATTTCAACCGGAGTAACACTGGCTATGGGATCATTCCACGACGTCCCAGCCTATTTGAGAGCGATTCCGAATCCGACGGAGCCACTCTATCGCTGAAGGACGATGATTCACAGTCACCGACGCCACGTAAAGCATGTGGGAAAGTATGTGAAGCCGTAGCAGCCGCATCAGCTGCTCTCAAGGTTACTGAAGCTTTGGACAACCATGAGATGCTCCGCAGCAGCGATTTACCTCCTGTTGGCGTCTGGTCATCCTACAAAACGACGAGCGTGCGCACTACGCTCCTGGATGCTGCCCAGAACGGCATTGATGGCCGGTCGGAGCGCGTCTACACGCCCTCTAACTTCGAAATCTCGACGCAAGAAGACCCTATATCTGCGGAAAGCTTCGAATCATTCTATGGCTCCGTGGACAGTGAGTATGAAAATATATTACTAGCCGAGGCAGCAGTCAGGAAGGCGGTGCCGATTGTAAAGACCTTGAACGCACGGGAAGCGCGACGAGTTAGATCAGGCTCGGTTATAGTTATCGAACAGCCTTCCAAACAGGGAAAATGGAAGGACGGGAGACAGTGGGACGAATTTTCCAGCACTAAGAAATTCAGATTCTACCGTGAATCTGGGTCACAGAGTCGCCCGCTGACAAAGCAAGTGTATTCTTGCGAATGGAAAGGACAGTGCTTCCGGATCATCAGTTACAGCGACCATGGCTCACGACTGCTGCGCCCTTCCGACGACCCACGCTTGGAACCATTAGGGAAAGAATTGAAAAACTTATTGAAAACTGAGCAGCTATTGATCAAGCGTTCCGGTATTGAGAAAATTACTCAAAGTTGGGGTTATTGTACTGGGTGCAAACGCTCCAGTGTGAGGTGTGACCGAGCGCGTCCCTCTTGCAGTCAGTGTTCACGAAGAGGGAAGAAGTGCTCGTACCGTCAGGGTCGTCGAAGTCGAGATTCAAAGCAAGACGACAGTACAAGGAAGAGGAGACGTAGATAGGGGGAGTGAAGAGTTGAATATAAGACTATATAGTGAGAGCCGTATTAGAACGAACATGAGCATTCGCGTGTATTAGTGCTGGGCCATAATGAGTCTAAGCCTAGGCAAGACGGATGAGAATTCATAACGGTACTCAGTCATTAAGGTGTTAAAGTATGTTTTCAATATGTGCCAAAATGGCCGAGACCTAGACATCAACTAGAAATGATATTATAAAACGGCAGTGCGCCTCTTCATCACCGTCATGTGCAAGGTCTGGGCTCACATCTTGTCCATTTAATTATCATTTCTCATCAGCTAGTTCAGTAAGACTGATCGTCATTCATGCCTTCAAAGTGGTCAAATAGTACCTATGAAGGATTCGTGCTGATTGTAAGGTCTAGTGGTGATGGGATGATTTCGGTAACTACTTCGAGCAAAGTGGATAGGCTTGTATGACTCTTCGACCTTGTCAGCTTCGGGACTTTATTAAGTTATCTGATCATGCAAGCTTCAACGCTGCAACCTGCACGTGAGTGAAGAGAAAATGGGATTCTACCCGACGTGTAACAATTGTACTTCTACTTTCCTCAAGCATCCAGCTAGCAAAAATCAGAATCAGTATAGTTCTAATGTAAGGGGGGTGAGAGTGTAAATGCATAGCTCCCGTTCATATCTATGCTTTCTCACAATATGGTTGACTCTTTCTTCATTCCTCGCATGATCACCCTTTCCTCAACGCTCTTTCTTAACACTATAGTCACTGTTAGAGATTTTAGGACTCTCACACAGAGAGGCCATTCCATTCGTTTTGGTTGGTTAGTTGCATTAGTGATTGTCGATTTTGTCCAAGATGGACTAGTTGCAAGCGACATTGTGATTGTTACTTTGATCACTCCAACACCAAGTCAGCCAAGCTGGACGAAACTGCTCGTATCATTGAGCCTCGAGTCCTTGATTTGTACTAATGTAAGGCCTGTACAATAACTAAGAAACAACTGACTGACCAGGTTTCTCGTCTTCTCCTTCCCATACAGTCGCGCTAGTATCAGAAGCTTCCAGTGTATATTGCGACAGTGGTCCTTGCTACAATCAACTGCATTCCTTGCTCTCTGTACACGGATCTTCTCCATTTCTTAGTCTTTACTGATCTCAAGCAGGAAGAAAGATGCTTTGACGGTATTCAGTCTGGGGTCTATGATCGTTGTTTCTCTTGCATCCATCGCTTCGGGAATAATCGCACATAGAAGATTACCGTCGTTATTATCTTCACGTCTAGAAACTGTGCGGTTATCCCGAAGACTGATCGCTATTCATCCATGCTCAGTGGTGGTGTCTGTCGCTGCGGCCATTACTTTGCTAGCTTTTAGAATCGCCGAGGGAGAGATCGGCTATCGCGTTCGCTTGCCAACTACAAACCGTAAGTCCCATCGTCCTCTCGAACTTCTTTGCTAATAGCTAAAAGGCATGCGTATTGATTCAATCGTTGTGCATTATATGTTTCACCTTGACCGCAACCGAACGGTTGATAAACCGACTGTCTCTCAGAAGTCAAACATCCATTGAATTGGGAGTGCTGGTTGCACGATAGTTAACATGTTGGAATCTATACTGTTAGCAAGATTCAGAAGAATCAAATGTGTAGAAGTAACGGCGGCAAAATTCGAAAAATGAAACATATGACATAAAGCCTAATATCACGACTTGCCGTCGCTTCTATCATAATAGCGCCTCCATCCGCCATAAAGCAACTATTTCTCACTGGGTTATCTGATTTCTTCCCTCTAGCTTGCTGCTGACCCTTCGCCCTCCCTCTTCACAGTGACGCCTTTCAGCACAGTAATGGTGTCCTCTAAATACGGAATGAATTCGGCTGCTTTTCCTTCCTCTAGCTCGAGAATTCGTGATTCTAGCTGGGGTTTTGTTGTGTATTTCCTCATATCTTGCGTTGTGTTTTGGTCGACGTTGCACCGTTCGCAGCCCTGGACGACGGCCTCTTGGGCGAAGATAGTTGTTTGGGCGCGATCTAGATCCTTTTGCAAAGAGCGATACTGGGATGCTGTATTTGCTAGATCTTGCTCAGTTGCTAGGCATTGAGAATAAAGGAGTTGATAGGCATGTTGACATTGCAGCCGAAGGTGTTACTCCTCGTAAAAAGCACGCTCATATGTAGTAGCTTTCGTATACCAGGTACGAAGTACTTGTCGATGACGGCCAAGCTCTCGAAGACACGCCTCTGTTACCCACCTAACCAGACAAAGCTGCTGATCAATCCTTATTAGGCAGTGTTCAGTAGCGTATCGAGGACTGCTCTGCGCTTCACTGCCGTCGGACCCCTGAGCTATTAGAAACAAGAAGCTGTTTGGAAGGGAAAGCCTCACAAAGCTGTTGTACCTTCGTTTGTTGGTGCAATTCCGTCGAGAATCCATCTCACAGGATTTATGTGACATGATTCTAGAAAGATGCGAGCCCTAATTAATATGTAAGTTAAGTCCTATTGATAGACTGTCCGCTCGATGTTGTCAAATCGTAGCAAAGGGTCACGCCTGGTACATCCTGTTATAGCAATTACCGGGATCCATTTTCTTAATTGGATATGAACATGGGCCATACTATTTGAATTTCTACGACTCCCTAGTTTGAGGATGTCTTATTCAGCCTTGTGGGAGTTCAAAATAGTACAAAGGGACAGAATGGGCTCCATGCGCACCCGAAGAATTGGTTAAAGTGTCGGAGTGAGTATATTGATGGATAGAAGACAGTAAACTGAACATGCTGCGGCTACTCCCAATGGTTGTTTCTTTTGCTTTCACCATCGCGGCGCTTACCTGCACGGCATTCTCCTTTTGTATCCTTCTAAAATCGGAAAGCCAAATGTCAGGCCTTTTGGTTGTGATAGTAAGTAGTTCCACACTCCATCCTAGGTCGAAGCTGAACAAGCGAAGTTCAACTTACCTACCTTACATCTTCGAGATACTGCGCTTCCACTCAAGGGCAATAAACATTCAAGGCCGCGCCAACATTTTTGACACTGTACATAGTAAACTCCAGAGGGTTGCAAGCTTGGCGGCCACCGCCGTTCCGAGTGCCGTCACAAATGCTCTCGATGAGATAAAACCGTGGTGAATTCCAATGTCCCAAAGAATTGGTCGCTCGGGACGGGTGCTCTCGCCCTCGCAGGGTCGATGTTCAGTTTCGTTGTAGCACCAAGAGGACTTTATTTTTTAACAATATAACGTTACTTTCCTTCGACAGATAAAAGGCTGCGGAAAATGACTGGTGCGGAATTAGTTAGGCAAAGCTTCCGCTTGAATGCAGGCTTACGGTCTTAGTACGACAATCAGTAGACAGTCAGAGATCTTACATTATCACTTCTAGAAAGTTCCTCGGTCCATATGACATATCTCAAGCAAGGGTCAAGTTGATTACTACATTGTTTAATGTATTTTCGACCAAATCAGTCTAACGTTATGTCTGCGCAGTAGAACCTGCCTGGTGCCATTTCCCAAATTAACTGAAGCAGCTCACTTGAGTAGGAGTGAGGGGCTGAAACCACTTGGGGGCTTGATTTAACAGCCAAATCACTTGGTAGTCTATTGTAAGCGCTAAATTGGGCTCCCAGAAGCGAATTTACCCCTGAATTCTCACCTGACAATGTTCGTTAACGGTCCGGAGTTTTCGATAAATATAGGCCCCTCCTCTCTGAAGCTGCTGTCATAACATAGATCACCTAGCCACGATGTGTATTGTTATCGCCTGGCCTTCAAAGTCGGCAAGGCTTAGGGAGAATTTTGCTCGTGCACTTCCTTCGAATCCACTTCCACTAGATGATTTAGATAGCTTTGGGCCACCTCCGGACTACCAGTGAGCACCCCTTTCCTTACTTGAGGCATAACCCTAAGACTATGCATAGTTCTGAGTCATCTGTATCCTTTCATAGCCATAGTAAATACGAAAGATGCAGAGCTAGGGGTCACCATGGTTTGCAGAAGTTGATGGAGGCAACGATTATCATATTTCGGCCAAAGTTTCTTGCTTCTTAGACAATTTAGGCAGGTTGATAGGGCTCTGGTACAGATTCCGAACATTTTTGACTCCATTTTTTGTTTTGCCTGTTATGTAGATTGAGCATTCAAAGACGCGTTAACGTTACCATGATGATTCTCCATCATTCCGAACTTATTCCGTTCATTTTATCTTATTACTGTACTCTCATTCTTCGTAATAAAACCATACCCGTACGTCTGCATATATACTTAAAGACTAGGATTGGAGTTACAGTACTAAAGCCTAAAGACTCTAGATATAGGTAGAGTCCGTACTCTAAGAAATCTACACCGTAAGCGAGGCGATCCCGAGAAAAGTCGAACCAACAAGAGACTGGAGGCACCTCCTACTGCAGCAAAGTCACAGAGTCCAGCGTTTCGCCAAGTTCGTCGGTTCCCCTAAAGTAACTGCATACGTCCGTTCCGAATCGGACACGGTATGCCAGTTTCGACTACCTCCTCGATCACTCATTTCCATCCACTGTACCTAGTCAGCCATCAGCCCCAGCAGATCTCACGCTGCGGAAGTGATCCCCAACTTTGCAGAGACCGGCATACCAGTGGTCGAATGGCACTGGTGGGTTCACTCCTCTCTACTGTAAGATTTCCCTACGAATAAAAAGGTTAGAACGCTACGCAATCCATTTTCGAGCACCTGATGGCGTTTGATGGAACAGAAGCAGTAATGCCTATTGCTTGATTTGTTTCTATTTAAGATAGAGGTTATTGGCATGGCACACAGCCTGCTGGCTACGTGGCTCCTTCCAACCAATCGTCGAGTATAGACTTGAATAAAGTCAGCTTGGTAGACTTGTGCCAAAACATGATGTTCAAGCATACAAAAAGTACTTGTTCGTGTTCTGGAAGCTGCTGAATGCCTTGCGATATACCACTTTCGATCCATGTTTTCGCTTCGGCATCGTATAACTGTGGATATCGCCTCAATTGATATAGCTGGGTACGCACTGCCATGAGGGTTCGAGGTCTTTGCTCCAGGGTTGTAAGATATAAAGATAGATCGGCGTCGCGACTGCCACGGCTTTTGCAGTAGATAATGATCAACTTTTCCAAGTCAGACCATGCAGTAGACATCTTGTGGGCGAAATAATGTTAAGAGAAGCTAAAAATCAATGTCGAGAGAGGGCAAAGGATCAGACATCTGAGGGATTGCAACGGATATAAAAGCGTCAAATTGCCGCATGGCTGCCGGCCGCACAGGTGCAGTAAAGGAAGAGCATGAGGCACAGCATGCGGTAGGGCATGCAACGGAGGCAAGGGTTCTCCCAAGGTCACTCTAGATACATCCGATTGGTATCCATGCGGCTAGGATGATTCTGGAATTTCGCCATGATGCTAAAGCTAAAAAAGCCTCCGACTCACCTCGCAGGACGACGCAGTTCCATTCTTACCTTCAACATACCACCCATATCTTATTCAATGGCTGATTTCTCTGATATCGAAGATGACTTCCAGTACGCTGTCTTATCACACTGCTTATCGTCACTAATATTGCTGAGCAGAGTCGACCTGTACCCGGTTGGAGCACCTACTCGATTGCCCATACGTCAACCAAAATGCATTGCAGATTTCTCCAAGGCGCAGGGCCTTTCTACCTACCTCATCCGCTGGCAGCCGAGTATTCTCACTGGAAATATGCTCACAGCGCATATCGGAGACTCATCCGTGCTGCAAGCAACCTGGAAAATACGTCGTCACTCATCAGCGGACAAGTTTGCACCTCCAGGCGAATTCGAGAGAACTGGCATCTACGATGTTCTTTGGCGCGACACACGAGTACCATGCGCACAAGTACAAAATGCGAGTCTTATACACGGCTTCTGGGCTCATTGGTACGAACATCATGACGGGTGAGTTGCGTCGTTGTTTGGTTATATCAAACTGATAGTTTCCAACCCCAGGCGCATCCGAGTTCTGCGAAAGTGGTTTCCGAGAGAGAGACTAACAGTTGGATCATCATGAAGACTTGGATTCGGCAAGACAATGGCGGGGGACAGCCCTATCAGTTTTGAGAGATAGCCCTCAAACATGGCCACTCGAGGCGAGTAACGTAGAATGGCTTCAGAATGGTAGTCTCTCTCTTACAATTCTAGTCAATGTAGCATGGTACGTAGCACGGAAAGAAAACTTGGTTTACAATTTTCGTTATTGTCGTCCCTATCTCTCCCAAGGTCTTGCATCTGCCGCTTGACGCTCTCCGCCCCCATGTTTCTCCACACTATCGTTGTTCCCATTCTAAGACGTTTCACTGCCCCACCACCACCGCCACCCAAGTGTTTTGCCGCCTTTGGTTGTGCCCCCCAAGTTTTCTCAGCCCCCCAGGTATTCTCGCTTCCCCAAGTATTTTCGCTCCCCCCTGCATCTCTGGTGCATCGATTCAATCTGAGCGCAGAAGATTGCAGCGATGGCTTATTCTAATGTCAAGTGAAGAGACAAACCCTCCAGTTCGACTTCAACTTCGCTTTGTTTTAAGCCTGGGGTACAGTATGATGCATTGTTGGACCGTATTTCGATGATCGGCGGATAGTGCCGTCCAAGACAGCATCATGACAAGAAGTAGGCTAGAAGATGATCCGATTCTTGTAAACATCATAGCCGCAGGGCTCTGCGAAAAAGACAAACACTTTAGATGTTCCGACATGGTGCTCGGACACGAGGGGGTGGGCGTCGTCATAAAGATTAGTCCGAATGCGCATTCTTACGTCGCCTACCGCACAACCTGAGTAACAGCAATACTGCCTCCCCTCTCCCTCGTGTGTGTCGAAGCTACTGTGTTCGCTGCATTGAAAGGACTTCAGTGGCCTTCCCGGAGCACCGAGCCCGCGACTTCTACTTTGCTGGCGAAACATCACGGGAAACGGAAGTACTCGCGCCGCTCAATCTTCTCCTCGTAACAACAGGTATAGCACAGAGTACGATTGCACCAACATTGGTCGCGGTGTTGTCGAGATGCTGTAGTCGAGACTCCCACCGACTTTGCGCGTAGTTCATCCACGGAACGTCGAGCCTGATCGAGAACTGAAATGCCCAAAGAAGGCACGCAAACCTGCGTCGTGGTCCTGATTGCCGGGCTTTTCTGCATCCTCTGCGCCTCGGTCCCCATAATGATAGAGTCGCGGCAGCTCAGCAGAAACAACTGGGATGGACCCCCCCTACGTTGGGGTGTAGGCCCCTACCACCGGCGATACTTTCGGGCATCACTTTACGGCGCCTCCTGACCTCCAACTACCACCGAATCTATCAATAGCGGCAGAAGAGGCAAGGAGATCCGGAGCCAGACGCCCAACGCTTCCACTTCCCCGCGTAATGAAGAACAATCACACCGCATCCCAGTTTTCGATTGGTGGGCTTGCCGCGCGCTCATTGCATACGTGATCCTGCGACCACGCTTTACTATTCCTCTTCGCACGTAGCACCGGTCAAGACGTTAGCCGGTGATACGATTGCGTGCATGGCCTATCCCAGGAACCTAATACAAGACAACGACAGCTCGCGGAAGGAAGGAAGGATAGCGTATGGTAGGGACGGAGAGGCAGCCGGCGGCGGCTCCCTTCGTAGAGTGAAGTGGGGCGTACTGATTCGGCCTAGTAGCGGCCGTTCGACAGCGGAGCCGCGAGAAAAGCCGATTAAGGATCAATCCAGCCAAATAGAGCACGCGTCAAGGCAAACCGGATCGCTCCAGCTTGAACCTGGGGATACTGTGCCAGCAGGTGTACAAATTGGTCGTCTAGGAGCCATCTAGGAGAACCGCACTAGAGGGGCTCCTTAGCCCTAGGCATAGCTGTTGAAATAAAGTTGTGTCACGAGACCTGCTTTCCATGCATGACATGTCGCTTCGATCGATGCAAGACAGATGGGATGGCTGTCCTGCATGCGCAATCGCCATCGATGGTTCCTTCCTACGGCCCCGATAGCGTGTATTGCTCGCATATTTCTGATAATCGACTTCGTCTCTTATTAAGTAGGCGCTGAAAGCACTATGCAATCAGCGTTGCGCATTGATCAGCTTAGATGTTATTGCCAAGAAGCCATGTTCTTGGTCACGTGCCAAGGCCATAGCAGCCAATTGGCCCGCCGCACCCTTACAGTAATTAGGTCTACACGCTTCGTATAGGTAGTTTGAATTTCAGCTAGCTTAGGAAGAAACTAACATAGTTCTGTAGTCGTAATGTTAAAATCCCAAAATCGAGTCCATCGTGCAGAGTCGGCTGTGTGCATCACCTGTTCCAAGCAAATAGAACTTGCTAGAGGCCTTGGGAAACTTCCTCTACAAAAAGCGAATGCAGTTCCTCGATTGTTATGTAGTCTCCCGGATTTTCTAACGAGATCATGTTCAGATATTCTTTCGACACAACATTGTACGCTTCAAGCAATCAGCGAGCGTTTGGCATATTCTCAAAGATCTAAGCTTACACGTATCCTCCGAACAATTGATCGCGACACTTTGGCATGTTGAATCCAATACCTCACTGGGGGCTTTAACAATATATGTCCTGCCTTTTTCCGAGGCGTAGAGAGCTGCGTTGTTGGCAATGGGTGTCGCCGAGACACTTGAAAGAAATCTTCCTGGGCTGCTAGGCTTTCCAGAATCTAATAGACTGCATGACATCGAGCTGTTTCTGTCACGAGTCAACATGGAGCCTTGCATCCGCGCCGATTTATCGGACGGTTCGGGGATTGGAAACTCTAGTTTTTCCTGTTCACAGTCTTAGCTGTCGTTCTGCCCAGGCAAACCGACTTACCTCGTAAATCTCACGAAGCATTCGCTCAATCTTTGCTCTGAGCTTCTCGTCATTGCACATACACATCTCTTTGGTGGCTTTTGGCTGGCTATAGGCCACCTGCTGCATTCCTTTACGAAGCCAACAAATAGCTTTTCGTATGGTATAAGGTAAGAACGGCCTGTTGGAAGTGAAATGATGCATACTTCGGGGGAGTGCGACTATCTCAGTAGATCAGCATCGGGTAGGAATAGAATGCCGGCCGACTTCAAAGCGACTACTACCTGGCGCGAGCGAGCAGAGAGACCGTTGATCAGCAACCGTTTCTTCACACCGACGCGGATGATGGAAGTTCGTCAAGTTGGACATAGAAACGAAGAACCATGCGATAAATTCGATTGCTCAACCTGCGCCGCCTTAGGGATTCTTTTTTGGTAATTTCAGGGTAGCTTAGTCTCCCAGGTGTTCTTCCATATAAACAGCTTAGCTCCCTAAGCCGTTTCTTAGCTGGCATATCTGCCCAAGTAATTTCGCCACCTTTGACCAGGCATGACGACACGGGGACTTCTCGTCGTTCGACATATGCACGATCCGTCCTTTCCTATTTCCATAGGGAACAAAAATACTCCCGATCACCTCAGCTGTAAACTCACATAATGGAGCTGCCACACTCGGTCATTGTGCTCAGCAGTCATTTATTTAACAAGTGAGTTCATGATGGACAAGTTCGTGGCTGCTCACTGCAAGACTTGAAGGCAGAATATGTCTATATTTATCACTGGGGTTACTGCTTTCCGCCACTTAGGGACGCAAAGATAGTGAGAAGGCACTGCTTACATGTTCGACACAGACAGTGTGAAGACCGCTAAGAATAGAAGCTGTGATAAGGTAGAAACCTGCTGGCACCTTGAACCGATATTCCGAGATCGATCTCAACAAATTCAATGCATACTTTTAGCTGGGGTCTAGCCATCCCCACAAAGCTTGCTTCTATGCCCGTACATATTCCCTATAACCGAGTGAAGCCGACAATCTGTCATATCGATTCAGCCATGAAGTGCAGTATCTTTCTCCGTTTTCTCCCGTTATCACAGGTTCATGGATATCCTGTACCTCAAATCTTCGCCTTGCCGGCTACTCTCCTTGCAATCGCCTCATTGTGGGCTGGAGATATCGGCCAGGTGACTCGATTCCTGGATCAAGCAGAGAGTATCTCGCCAGAAGACTTTGTAGCTCGCGCTACCACAGCGCTGGCGTTTCAGTTGGACGAGTTCCAATTCAAGAATTCGCTCGACGGCTTTATTGGCCAGGATCCTTTACTCCGAGCCGCCAATCAGACCCTCATCGGCGACGGCACCTTAGACATGGTAGTGGATTTACTCGAAGAACTGGTCAAGAAGGGGAAAGAAGGAATCGAGAACGTTAAGCGGGTCAATGAAGTTCGATGCACTCGGATTTTACCGGCTGTTGATGTATACTTCAACGCAGTCACCGCTTCAGATGCTAGTTTTAGAAGACTGGTGGCTGCGCGCGCAGATGGATGCTTTCCGCGAGTCTAACGTATACACACAAGATTATCTGCTCGAAATAAAAGTTGCCTTGTACCACATGTGAGAACAGATTTTACATGACTCTGATAGTGATAGTCGATGAATTGCGCCTCTCAACAGTTTCTCGGGGCGAAACGTTGCAATGCCGAGGTGGGCCACAATGGTCATGAGAGTTATGTGTAGTAATATCACAATGTAGTCAAAGTGTGACACCTATTGTTCTATCATCAAACTTGAGCGCGATATAGTAAGAAGTTGCTGACACGCGTGAGATTGGAGCCTGCGATGATAATTACTTCCAACCCAGTGCTTCGATCGAAACCACAGATAGGTGAGTCTCCATTGCCGATCATGGCATGATCCACCTTTCCTCGCTGCAGACACCGAATTGACCCAGAGTCACAACTGCAGCCGAATCAGCAACAAATGATGAGGTAGAGTGACTGCAGAAAATGGGTAGTGTTACATGGTGAGCGATCCGGACACGGCTAGCCGATGTGTTCTAGCGGCCTATGAGAGTGGACGGTCAGGCTCCGAGGGCCGATTGCTTGGCATAGTGAACGCTTCAGCCCACTCCATTTTCTACTCCTATACATAGCAAACTGCATTCGTTGGGCACAGTTCAGAAATGAGATTATCAGCTGAATGACTCTCTCTAAGATTAGATGCTACGGTACTAACTAGCACATTTATTAGATGTTTGCCCTAAAGGTGGCTCGCTAAGTCGTTCTAGTCTGCGACACTCACCAAAGTCCTCATTTCGTGGACTGTTCCACTCACTATACCAAAGCAAATACCCTTTAGAAGATCTATCATGTAGTTCTTCGCTAGACTTGCCCCTGAGAGCTGGTATGTTGAGTCGTGCTCGTCTCCAGGGCGTGTCCCGAAGCACTGGTTGTGCCGAAGATCACTCATGATAATCATCTAGCTTTGCAAAGCACGCGCTATACCAAAATTGGAATAAGTTACTCATCATTTTTTTGCTGTGATCCACCTTGCTTACTTCTATTGGCCTCTATGTCCTCATATGCAGCAATGAGGCACAGCAGTCGGAGTAATTACAGCAGGGGCGCTGTGCTGATGCGTGCAATTATCGGCCATTATCTGAGACCCGCAGGAGCCAGGATTTCGCTACCTATTTGGCAGCCCAATCATTTGTAGCGTAGGAGTAGATCCTGACAAACACCATTTTGGCTCAACTCTGCCCACTTCATATATAGCTGGTCATGCTACTCATCCATCCACAAAACATACCTAACAGAACCTATCAACCATGCACCAATTCACTCCCGACGAAGAAAATCTACTCTACGTTATCAGGCTCGTCATGAAAGAATATCCCACAAGCAAACGAGATCACACTGTCATTATATACAATCGTCTGGTCGACGAAGTGGACAAAAGGACCTTCGATGGCATCGATGGAAAGATCAAACATCTCCCAGTGGACAAGATAAGGACTAGGCTTGGGGTTGATGGGGTACATAGGCTCTGGACCGCGGTAGAGCCTGTAGTCCAGGACGTCTGCATTGTAGGTGAAAAGACCTGGAGAAAAGCCATACTAACAACGAGATAGAGTACAACGCCGGTCAGTCACCACGCCACTACAGCGCCCAGCATTTTGCCGATTGTATCGGACCCCCTACCACTATTGCAGACACCGGTCATGAATCAAGACCAGTACATGGACAGTACTGCGGCGTTCTACCCGCCGTTCTCGACGTTTCAGCCTACTTCAAACAACGTTGCAGCAAGTCCCGTGTTTTGCAATCAATTTTTTGCAATCAATTCTACGTTGCGCCCACTCACCCATTGTTCACAGGGGCTAATGGCCTGTCTATGGCCATAACGAGCCCGCCTCTTATGTCGATGGCTCAGCCTTACCAGAACACTAGATTCTGGCCCACGGACGGCGTGATAGACTCAGCTTTCGGTAACGAGGGTCACTCGATGGAGGCACCTTTGCTAGGATGTGTTGATAGCACCAGTGAGTATGCACATTTCGATTACGAGGACCACGCTAAGCGCGCAAAGGCTGGGACATCACACGATCTGATTACGACCTGATGACATTTCTGAATGAAACAGAAAGGTCGAACGAATGATTTTCAGTATGCTGTCTGCGTTCCCTTCCTATTGCAGCAAAGGTCTCCGGTCGGGGCTGAGCCGTAGCCTGCCAGCACCTCAACACCACATACATTAGTACAGGAAGATGATGGAATTAAACAAGGGACGAGGCGCATGTAAACACCAAAAATAAGGGATTTTCATGCTTTTCACTGGAAATATTTTATCGAGGGGTGTGGGAGGCTTGATCGAACTGTAGGCTATTAGAAATTGACATCGTTGTTCATTCACAATCAACTCTGCGCTTCTGGGCACAATCGAGAGAAACTTGATATACTATGTGCCATGGTATGATACATCTGTAGATGAAGCTGCTGCGGATCGTCCTGACTTCTGGGTTCACAAGCACGGGCATGATCGTAGGTGGTTAGCACCGCGAGGCTGTCAGATTGGACACGACCCCATTCACTCGCATTCCATGCAAAAGTTTGGGCCAATCTCGAATAAGATACCACCATTGTCATGGCCGTGCCACCTTCCAGTGCTCAGGCGTTTCTGCGCTTCAGGTGTTCCTACGCCCGAAGCTTCTTTGTGTCCCCAAGCATTTTCGCTTCAGGCGCAGCATCCACGATACCACATCGGGGCAGAACTCCTCTCCTCTTAGAAGCGGTATCAGCTCAATGCTGCCTCTCCACGAATATGGCACAGTGATGCGCCGACAACCCTAGAAATCTTACAGCCCCACCAATGGCGTATGGAGCATGCGGACTGGGTTGCGGTGTAAGCTCGGCGCTGCAGCATTCCTACATGGTGAGGAATATCGATGGTCCTTCTGATGCTTGCTGTACTCTCCATTGGTGGACTTTGCCGCGAGCTAATCGCGTACGGCAGTTGGCCGTGAGTTCCCCGCGTTAGACTCCACTATCCTTGTTCCCGGTATAGGACAAGAGAAACATTGGCAGGGCGTTAGCCGATCATACGATTGATGGGCGTATGGCGGTATTTGATCGTCTTATGTTTCGTTATCTATTTGAAGTTCTCTTAAATACCTTGGGTCAAGCTCGATATGCCGTTTAGATGCCAGCTGATCAAATCTCGCGTGTACTGGGGTGGAACATCGATCCGATCACTCGTGACAATTCAAACACGCATGATGACCAAACCGCTTCAAGTGACGATATCACTCACGGTAGGTGGAGCGCACAGTAGCCATATTACTTAAGCTGGAAAGTTTGGAAAGCCTCATCGAATACTTCCCAGTCGTTGGTGTGGGCTGCGTTGATATTAAGGATAGTACCAGCGGTTGAGACATCGGGGTGCGTCTCCAACCACACAAGACGTAACAATCGCGAACGTCACAGGACCTCCACGTCTCAGGGTTCAGAAAGGCCCATCTAGCTTCTGAGGTATTGACAAGACATTACCATCCCTCGATGATCGCAGGTGGACCTTGGGCAAACGCCTTCTGGTATAGCTTTCTCCATTAGCCGTCCGCGCTGACGACTGAAGCGGAGCCTGTCCAGTCGCCAGGGCTGGTGTAGTTCTTGACAAAAATAACATTTCTGAAGCTGTGAGTTTCTAAAACCAGCAATCCGTCCTACATTTTCATTGCCTGCCCTGTGTCTCTTGGTTTCAATACCCATCGTACAACCACTGTTCATTTCTCCCGCTTGCTTGGACGTATTCGCCTGCAGTCTAGTTGCATGCCGCGACTGCGATGCCGTCCTCACCCACGATAGACTTGTGGTAGACTACGTCCGGTGGCAGGGCATCTTGCAGAACTCCCTTGACAGTACTATTCAAAGCATTCTATACAGTTGCTTCCGGCTAGCATGCGTTGTCGGAATAACACTTGCATTGGTAGTTCACTCCATGCTAGATCCTCATCTCGTCAATCCAGTCTGTGCCCAACGTGCAGTTGACCGCCGAGAGCAGCGAAATGTAGAGGCATATACGGGCCATCCGGTTGAACAAGAAAGGGTGGTAGAGACAAATCAGAGGTTATCTCTACAGGGACTCTCGCGAGGATCAAGTGGAGGCGGATCGCAAAACCTAGAAAGTGACTGACTCTTAACAGCACCAAGGCCACGAGTTAAAAATGGTACTAACTGCCGATGTCCTATTACCCTACTTGTGCCAAAAAAATAACTAGGGCCAATATGCACCGCTTCTAGTTCTCCCGCGACCTGCTCCACTTTGTACAATAGATGCCTTAATGGGTTCACAAAGTAGAACTCACAATCTTTGTCCACTACACTAGGCTCCCTTGTAGATTCGTCATCCTCACAGTTCTAAGAGTGATTTAGTTCCCCAAGTATTCTTTTGCAATTATTGTGGCCCCAAGTAGTTCATCCTAACGTCAGTGCCTTCGGTGTTCCTCGGCATGTATCATTTCACGTCGTGGGATTAGATAATGCAATTCGAACACGACAACCTACTAGACTGTGAGAGACAAGGCTATCTTATAAGAAATACTGTGCTGCAGGAATGTACTGACCAGTGACATTAGCTTCACGATACGACTCGGTTGGCTCTCTTTAGTTTTCTTACTTTCCTGCAAATAACCGCGATAGCCTCTATTTCACAAAACGGGCCACTAATCAACGGGTGCTATTTGAAAGAATCACTGCTACAGGCTTTCGATGCAGGGCCATCGAAGTGAATAAATATTAAGTATGACATGACATGATGTAGACAACCAATGGTAACTATTTGGATAGTCCGGGCATAACTTATTCGCTCGCGATGCTGAGCAACCGCCTCTCCAGGAGGTTCTCCCGACGCCGGCCTCAATCGTCTTCTTACATCGAAGCAATGTATTCTTGTCTAGGCCTCCACAGCGAGACAAGCAATATCTGGTCGCACGCATTTGGTATAGTTTTGTTCTTGTCAAGCGCAGTTCAGCTAGCTTCCAACCCAGTATCGTCGACAGAGAAGTTCGCTATACTGATGTACCTGGTTGCGGTCATAATCTGTTTGGTATGCTCGACTTTCTACCATATATTCTCCGATCATGTCCGAGCAGCCGCGTGGCAGAGAGGCGATCATCTGAGCATAATCTGCGTAATGTGGGCTTCGTCACTATCATTTTCGTTTTTTTCATTCAACGAGGAGCGGCAGGCTTACGTAGCCTTCTTGACTATCACCGCCATACTCCCTGCAGTTCGTATCTCGACATTTTCATATTCTCGTTCACAGGATCGATGGAGCCGAATCATTACGTGTATTGCCTTTGGATGCTCTACAATCTTACCCACCGCATTCGACCCAAATCCTGACCTTCTCCAGTCCTTTTGGGGATTGGTAATGGTGAACACGCTTGGTGGCGCGGTTTATGCAACCAACACGGTTGATCGAGCATTTTGGAACAATCCGACTAATGAGAAGTTGAGCCATGCCACCATGCATGTGCTCTTCGTACTCGGAACGCGTATCTATTACCACGGGCTTTTGTCGGTTCATAATGCCACGGTAGATAGGTAGCTAGTGTCGTTGTGAAGAACATGGGTGGCTCTAAGTTGATATATGGAACTACCAAAAGTATACAACACTGGAAAATCGCTATAGGTCATACAGAACTTACGAATATAGCCTGAAATATCTTTGCGAGCGTCTTGGATTGTGGGTATAACTCACCTTTCCGGCCAAGATATTCCTCTATGTGACATTTGTCTTTCATTCACTAGCTTAAACACGGCAATTCTGACTGCGGCGTGTGCACAATCTTCACGAATATTTGCCTGCACTAATTATACAGATACTACAAAATGTTCGACCAACAAAGATCAAATTCTGTAAAGTAATTCCATTCGTAACGCTCAGACCTTAGAATTTTGAGTTCCTTTGAATCATAACTTCGTAATTTGGTTGAAAGATCTCAGCGACCTGCCAGGTCGAAATCTAGTCGATGCACTGAAGAGACTCTTGCAGAATAGAGCGCCGGTACAGGTGCAACGAACGAGCAAGGGCAGGAAAACGTGACTCAGGACTGAAATAGAAAGTCCAAAACGCTAGGCGAGCAAAACAAACAGAAGCTCGAGGTTGCTGGGAACATTTTGGGCTGTCTAATTATAGATAGAATAAGGCGCCGGTAAGCGTGATTTAACTAGAAGTATATACGCTGCGTAGCTATGAAGACAGATAAACTTCGCATCCACCACCCCATCATTCTCAATTTCTAAACACCCTATCTTTTTAGAGAGAAGCCATGTTTTACGATGCCAAGAACGACGACGATTCGTCTTTACCAGCGAACACTAATCTTTTTTGGCTGTTCTTTTGCATTTTCTGTACGCTTGGGATTGGCGTTGTCCAATTTGTCATGAACGTACTACACGATAATAGGTTTCTCGCTCGAGACAACTTGATCGTTAGCGGATATGTAGGCATTACACTTGGCTATGAGCGTAAGCTACTAATCTAACGTTGCTAGACGGTCTATGTGGGATCCGCTCTTAGTTGGCACTTTGTTGTACTCTTAGGGTTGGGACGACATGCACCTGCATTTGAAAAAAAGGACGAAAACTCATCCAACGTAAGTCTACGGTGGGCCAAATAATTCCTCCACTTATCATGTCTAGGGATCGCCTATTACACAGTCCCTTCAGTTTACCTTGATGGCACTAGCAAACCTGACCCTTTCAAGTCTTCTCGCGCGGGTCTTGCCTCAATTCCAGAAACAAACTACTGCTATTATCGGAATCATTGCGACTTGGATAGCGTACATTGTTTTCACTTTCATTTTCCAGTGTAGCAGTCAGATTTCGGAGCCCATCGATACAACTGCTTGCAGAAAGAGTTATCGTCTGGTGCCCGTTGCGTTACTTGGAATGGTGACTGATCTCGTGATGGCTGGATGGACAATTCCAAACATACATCTATCGGATAGGACTCTAATACTTACGTTTGGAGCAAGGGCGGTGTATGTCATGCTGTGCTATCTATAGGGTTTGCACTGACTCGTAGCAGGTTGCCCGTGGTTGCAAGTGCAGATATGTGGTATGGTAGCAATGCATCAACACGGTTTAATGCGAGATATAGATCAGGATTTTCATTGTTTTCGTCGGTATGGACAATCCAGGGGCACCGTTTCTCCTATTCAGTCTTGAATCAGTAAGTCTAAGCCCTTCATCTGCATACTCAACTCACTCTTCTCCAGCTGGATATTCAGTTTCTCTCTTGTTGTAGCGAGTGTTCATCGGATCTAGCGTATGCTATCTAGAGATGACAGGGTAGTACGCTCTTCGTAGGATGTCAACACTGCAATCGTAGAAAAGCAGGAGCTCTCGTAGCATGCCAATTTCAGTCTCTACCAAAGCGACAATTTTGAGTTTGTTGACGTTCGTATCCTTGTGAGAATCCAGCTATATATATGCTTCTAGTCTAAATTTACCCATTCAGGTACTAGCATGTCAAGCACTACTTCCTAAGCGCTTTGGCCGGATTAAGGAATTGGTTGCAGTCTTACCCCTGCAGCTTGCAATCTCTCCTGCTCTTTCCACTGTTTCCTTGTGTTATCTTTGTTATTCTTTGACTTTGTTTGATGTGCATCTTGAAAAATAGCTGATGGTAAAAGTGATGAAGTATGATGTTGGATAAATTGTCAAACAGATATTGATCTAAGACCGATACTCTAGGGATGAGAGGAGGACGAACAACGACACGTGACTCCTATTAACTCCATTGCATCTGGAAGCATTCGTATAGTACAAGCCTGCATGATGCGTGACTTAAAAAAATTACTTAGGGCATAAGATTACTCGGTGCATGAAATAACTTGGCGCATGAAACCCACTTTCGTAAGAAACTGTCTAGAGGCTCAGTAAGAGCTAGAGCGTGAGTCTGAATTCCCCAAGTGCACAAACTGGGCTCGCTTTCAAGAATAGATAGAATATATAAGGTAAAGGGAAATAAAAGTATGGGATCGCGGCCTCAGCTACGAAGCCTCACTAGCTATGTCCAATACTCCACGATCTCGATCATCAGACATGTCTTTGAAACATCCCGTCTCCTGGAAAAGTGAACACAGTGGATGGAAAGAAACCGCCCCTGGAGAATGGAAGCGACCCTTGGACAGCATTGAAAAGTTCTTCTATTCAGCTTCATCTCCGCCTCCTTCATCCGGTATCGGTCACATAATGGTGTCAGCGGGTATCAGAGTACCCATGGATGTGGACTGTTCCTTTGAGGAAGTGAGGACAGTCTGGAAAAGTTTACGCTATCATCATTCTGGAATTGCTTGTACGATTGAGGCTGGCAGTCTTTGTTATAAAGTTCCGAACGCAGAGGAAGTCGGCAATTGGATGGCGGAGACGATCATCGTCGACAACTCAGGACAAACTGGCCAGGGAGCTTTGGCTAGACTCAAATCCTCGCCTATCGGAATTCTCATCGTCCTACCACCCATGAGAGAGATCGTCTTCCAAATTCCGCACTACCATATCGACGGAATCGGAGCGATCAAATTTCTTGATTTGGTCCTAGATGCGTTTCGAGATCCATTGAAACAGGTAGAGTTTGGGGACGAGCACCAAAACCTCCCGCAGAGTCTCCCGGAGATTATCAACCACGAAGCACCTAGTTTGAATTCTATCATGCGGGCGCATAGGATTTCTCAGGAGTTCCTACGAGGGTTTCCAACTATCGATCTTGGCAAGAGAGAATCTACAGGCTCTGAACCTGCGGTGAGAATGGAGCGAATCACGTTCTCGGCCGACGAAATGTCTAGGATATGTGCGGAGGCGAGGGAGCATAGATTCACTGTTACACACATGTGTCATAGCGCAATGGTGCGCGTGATCCAGTCTTATTCTCGCGCTGGAGTCTTGAGATACACAAGCTTTTTCATGATCAATCTCCGCGAGCAGCTACCTGCCTGTCCTAATACCACCGACTCCCCCGTCAATCTCCGCTTAACCGCATTGCCTGGGTCAATTGCTGCAGACTCCAACCAGGGATTCTGGGAGTTAGCCAGAAGCCTCAGAAAGACGTACACCCAACTGAATAAGAGTCCCGAACAGATCGATCTGCACAAGCCAATGTATGACTTTTTAGGTACAACACCAATCGCTTTAGAATATCGAAAGGCCGTTCATTTATCCAGCATCGGAACTATTGAGAAACATTTCACGCACACAGTCGACGATTTTTGGATCGGAGTTTCATCCGCTACTTCGGAAGTGACGGTCTATGTCTGGACCTTCAAGGGCCGACTTACCTTTGCAGTGTGGTATAACGAAGCCTATCACCGCCAGGCAAATATGAAGAATTTCTTGCAGTTGATGAGGGAGAAGTTATTCTCAGGACTTTGGCTTGATCGAACATGGTGATATAGCCAGGGGGCAAGTATTATGCTAAGCGTTAGTTCTGTTAGAATTGGTCACTGCCATATCAATTTGCTTTCAATAACAGAATCACAATCTACGCCGTAGATATCAACAAAATGTAATTCAACAGGCGCTGCACATTTCTTTCCAGGCCTGATAAATTATTGCATATATTGCCCTTCAGCTACTTTGAGCTATTTTGTAAATGCCTCTGTGATCCGAGCTTGTTGAATGCACACTCAGTGCAAACGGTGCAGCCAAAATCTCCATACTGAGGGTCTGTACAGCTACAAAATACGCCACATATAATCTTTGGACATATATTACGTCAAACCATACGAAACCATAGCATGGAGACTGAAGACATACCGGTAAAACGATGTTTGTAGGTGATTTTCCCTCGTCGGGGACAACTCGACGCTGCGTAATAGAAGAAATCTGCACGGACGCTGTTTTGGGGGATTACATCGATTTATTTATTTAATAGAAGGACTTCCTGAATGTTTGAGGATATGTTTTGCTAGTTTGGCGAGAATCGTGCGTTAAAAGATGGTGATTTCTAGGTAGAAGGCATTACCGAATGCACGACTAGCCAAGGAGATCTGCGTCTTAGAGTCATGACCGGAGTTTTTACCCAAGTATTTTTATCTAGCTCCCTAAGTAGTTTCATCCGCATAGATTTTGATTCCCGATTGCAGTAAGGTCACAGTGACAATTTTTCCTATTTAGTTTGCTTCTGGGTGACCAATGTTAAGTTCAACGCAAGCGGTGGGTATTTAAGGCCAAAACTAGGTATAACAAGCCTTCATTGCAACTACAGAGCTCTCTTTATCAAAATATTGTATGTCGATTATTTTGTCGATGATGTTTGACGTTTCAACCAAAATGACTTCTTTGCAACGCACTCAAAAGTTCGCCTCACTCTTTCCGCTCCTCTCCCAGACATATTCGAAGCTTGATGAAAGCCAGAAGATAACCATCGAAAACTTTGTCGGCTGTGTCCCGGTTCCCGTTGGATTGGCCGGCCCATTGAGAATCCAAGGCTCTGAGGATACGGACTTCGACTTCTTTGCGCCCCTAGCGACCGTTGAGCCGACGCTTGTGGCAAGCTGCTCCAGAGGATGCAAAGCATTTCACATGAGTGGAGGAATGAAATTCCACGCACATGGAGAAGGAATGTCCCGAGCTCCTATCTTTTTCTGTTCTGGACCCGAGGAAGCGGTTATGTTTTCCGAAGCACTCCCGAAACTTCACGACCAACTTGCAAAGGATGCTGAATCTACCAGCAAGCATGTCAGGGTGCAGACCCTTACACCTCATGTCATTGGCTCTCATGTTCACGTCAAGTTTACGTACTCCTGTGGGGATGCCGTTGGGCAGAACATGGTCACTATAGCCACACAGAAAGCATGTGACAGTTTCATGAGTAGCGAGGCCTCGAAAGATTTAGGAATCACCGGGTTTATTATCGAGGGCGACATCGCTTCGGACAAAAAGCCATCCTGGGGAAACGTGCAAGAAGCCCGTGGAGTGAGGGTGACTGCCTGGGGAAGACTATCCAACGACGTTTGCGAAGAGGTTCTGGGATGTAGCAGTCTAAACCTATATCTCCACGTGCAGCATATAAAAGAAGGACAGGTGCGTAATGGTCAATTCGGAAGCAATATCAATACCGCCAACGTCGTTGCTGCTATCTTCATAGCCTGTGGCCAGGATGCCGGCAGCGTACCCGAGGCTTCGTGGAGCCAATTGACGCCAGAATATGACTTCAAAACTAGGGACTTGACCTTATCAATGTTTTTCCCGTCGTTGCCCGTTGGCGTTGTTGGTGGTGGAACTCACTATACTGCACAAAACGCGTCTCTGCAGATGATGAAATGTCAGGGGCCTGGTATGAAGAAGCGTCTGGCAGGACTGATTGCATGCTTTGCTCTAGCTCTAGACTTGAGCACAGTAGCGGCTATTGCGAACGGAACATTCACACAAAGCCACGAAAGGCTTGCGAGAGGAAAGGCTTTTGAGCGCGCTAGCATGTGAATATCCAGGAGACGGATAGTTTAGAAATGCTGCTATCAACTATTGAACCTGCCGCAGTACACTATCTTCCCAAAAAAAAAGGCCAATTTACGTCCTTTGTCATAGACTTGTCTCTTGATTATGAGTGCTCAATCTATATTTAAGGGGAAGCAATGAGGCGTAGGTTACCTTGAATCAGTTTTGAGGGTGCTATGGTCGGTGCCATCGGTATTTTGTTAATAAGGCGCGTGGGGAACGGCGGAAATCAGGTTTACACCATTTACCTAATTGAAATGATGATAATTAACTGACTGACCTAGACCTTATTTTGTACTCGACGGGCGTATATTGTCGACTGCTCTGAGTATGGCACAAATGCTGCATATCTACGTTACTTGGCGGGCTTAGAAGGAGTTTCTCAGAGAGCGGGATATATCGGCCCATACTCACAGGGAATATAGGATTCCACGGCTCATTTCTCGGTCCTAAATCTCGAATAGATCTCTGAAGTGTAATGTTGACCACGAGATTGATAGATCTTCGAGTTTCTTGGTTGCCAGATTCAACAGTGGCATATTTTGGCACTTCCTCCTCCGCTCTTGGCTATCTAACGAAAGAATAGTCTAGCAGCGATCCCCACCAAGATTGCAAGGACAATAACAATATCGGTAATAGCACCGCCGGGAAGGTGGTACTTGAACTCAGTCGGGTTCGTCGAAGGCGAGGTGGAGGCCGGAAGAGTTTCAGAACCTATACTGGCGCCCTCAGCAGGCCAGGCCTCGCCCAGAATTGATCATGTAAACCATTCCGTTAGGATGACATGACTGCAAAGCCGTGCGACAGAATCATATCATGGACGTACCGTTAACGGTAACTTGCAGGGTTTGTTGCACCGCAAGTATGTTTTTAATCATGGTTTCCGTTTACTGGAGTGAGGTAGAACAGGATACCCATCGATAATTCGAAAACAAATAGATTAACAAGCCCCCGATCTCCCTTCGGCCCTGGCCAGCGATCGAATGGCAGCCTGGTTGTCCGTATAGATGGCGACGTTTCGCCGGCCCCCGTTTCGGTCTACGTGTTCCTGCGCGATCTGTACTGCCAAACTTATACTCCTTAGCTCAGCTGTATATACTGTCGATACCGTGTCGAGCCCTATATATGCTGAGCGGGTTTGCTGTGTCAGTGGGCGATGGAGCATGGCCGAAATGACGTAGTCTCACAGGTGGCTGCCTGCAGGGATAGATAAATCCCCAAGATAAGCAGCTTTTGGGCTTGGCAGTTTGGCCCAGATTCGGACAGCGAGTAGCAAAGAAGTCGCTGTTTCTGCCGGAACGTAACTTGTCATTTATCGTCGTTCAGTTGATCCTGAGTATTTGTGCCTCATTCGCCGTGGAAGTAAGGATCGATAAAAGAATGGCCGTTAAACAAAAGATATCCGCTCCTGAATAAGGATGGGAGTGATAATAGAATATTCGAATTGGCCCAGGTGAGCCACCTTTTTCCACGGCCAAGTTATGGGCCGCGTCAATCCACTACCATTTAACATAGCGATGCCCACAATGCTGCGCGTCATCTTCAAAAAGCATGGAGGTAAAAGAAGAACTTCTATCTCTCGATTTAGAGGATAGTGACTACCTCTACCGAGTCAGAAGGGACGACCGTATCATTTACGTCTCTATTTGCCCTGACCTAGTACTAAAAAGCGATCGATCGAACGACCTAAAAGTACTCAGTCATTTAAGAAGAATGCCGAGGTGGAACGATTGTTGGAGAACTCTTACGGTGGAGAAAACACCAACCGGTATTCTGTCTGAGGTGGATCGTTTTCTGCCACACTCTTTGGCTGAACGTCATATCTCCGGACAGTACTACAACCTGTTGAATCTCACCCGAATTAGGCGCATCAGTGACAGGGTGTCGCTGGTGTCTCAAAACCATCAAGAACTGATGCTGAAAATCGCAAGATTTGAGCATGAACTAGAGGCGCTCTCTACGGAAATGAGAGCTTACAGTATCCTTCAGGCTCACCATTCTACCCTTGCGCCAACATTCATGGGGTATGTCTATGAAGAAGAAGAAAATCGAGTCATAGGCTTCCTTATGGAGGTTGTTCACGGTTATCATCCCCACTTGAGAGATCAGCAACTGTGTAAAGATGCTATACAGGAACTTCATGAAATAGGGATTGTTCACGGTGATCCGAACAGGTTCAATATCTTAGTTGAGGGAGACACCGCAAAATTTATTGATTTCGAAGAAGCTACATTCTGGGATGACCATAATTTCGGGCAATTAAGGGAAGCAGAAAGGTATAACCTGATTAGAAGTCTGACAGATACTTCAGGACTGGGCAATCATGGATTGTAGCTCACTAAATTTTATAACTATAACTGTAGACATCTATTGAGCGATTGTAATTGACTGAGTCAAAATAGACGGCCGAGAGATCGCGGTTACAAAGCTTGATCTTGAGCACTCCTTCTTACCTTATTTGAACCACTTTTCTTTAACGTCCCTTTCTCGCACAGGCCCTGCAGCTGTGTGTTGAGGTTTTAATATCTACATATACGATGTGTGCCTCCCTACACCCTTCATCTCTCCCGTCATGTTCTAAACATTTAATAAACTCGCCGTCTTTGGAGTGGCCGCAAGCATAGCGCACTTGCTCTTGCGTACAGAGTAATGGCTTCTGGATATCAGTTTTTTTCGTCGCTTTCGTATGCCTTTTGAGCTCCTTGATTTCTCGTTTAAGAGTGCTGAATGATTCTCCTACCCGTTTCAGATCATAGTCAAGATCAGAAATCATTTTCTCTTGGGAGTCAATGTGCTCAAAAAGCTCGTCGGTTAAGTTGTACAAGGTATCGCGCTCCTTGAAGTCATCTGGAAGCGACCCGAGCCATGTTTCGAACCACTTCTGAGTCGCTATCAATTTTTTTGACATAGAACTTGCATAATGTGTCGACCGTTAAGGGAGCAGAGCCATCTTATAGATACACGAACCGAGACGGACCAGAGCTGGGCCATCTACTTGTAACCCGAATTCGAGCCAGGCATGACCTATGGGTATTCCCTATAAAGTACACAGTTGGCCTAGATCTCGTCCAACATAATTATTAGAAAGAAAAACCGAGCAGTGTCCGATTTTGCGGTAGGAGCAATGGACAAGTACACGATTCCCTCTTTCGTGGACGTAAACATCAACCAGGCTGACCAAATCACTATGAATCTAAACCATGAAACGGTAATATGGTTATTGAATAGCACGGATCACGCAAAGCCGATGCTATCGATGACCATGGTAGTATGGCAAATATGGAACTTCCGTTGTATCCTTTTTGGTCTGCGAAGATTAAATTTATAATTGGCCCTTCTAGTGATCTACACGACAGTTCACTTAGAGCGTCGAAGCTTATTGATAAGTCATTGGCCTATGACAGTATACCCTGTACCTAGGACATAAGATCAGGCCTTGCAAGAAGACAGTATATGTACAAATATGTCGCGGGCGACAGAACAGAGGTTGACCAGTTCGAGGAGGCAGGAAATACACTGGATCGGGTGTTGTCATTGAATGCTCTAGAAATAATGATAGAAGTCGGAATCCTCATGTTTTTAGCAGCGTTGAAGGGGAAGTAGTAAATTTCGGCGAGTTTGCTTTTCCATTGTAACACAGCGAAAACTATTCTCATCCCTCACACTCTATCTCTGCATCGGCAGCCGTAAACTTATGAATTTCGTTGACATCGGAAACAAAGAACGTTGTGATCTGCATACATTATAGGATGCTGAAGTTCCGCATTTCCTTCGCAATCATGGTTTACAAACCGTCTCGGGCCGAGAAACAATAGTGAAAATGTGTTGCGGCTCGATGTGACAAGAGTGAAACTCTGGCTAGTAGCATCTAGGTCATGTTCCTCTTCTTCTTCTTTTAGTGAACCCAAAACCCACAAAGATTCTTGACAATGCTTCGACGGATAGGCTTGCGCCCCGTAACGTATGCTCTCGGTACAGCTGAGTACTTACGAGTTGTACTTATCTCGAATGGGAAATCCGGTAAGTAAACCTAGACGTGTGAAGTGAACTGGTGTTTGAAACGACTCGGTTTCAATAGTTGGTCAAGATGGTCGTATTGATGAAGAATTTCCAAAAGGCGGTATGTACTCTCAAGGTGGTTGTCCTGCTTGGTTATAGCTTCGAGTGCGGAAGTAACATCTTCCCCCGGTATCGTCAACGAGCTGTAATCGTCCGTGAACTTGCGGACAAATGGCGAGAATCCAATCTACTTCGTTCAGACATACTTTGGAATTTGCTCGAGGGCATCATACCTTGTCTAAAAGCAAGCCTGTGATTCAGTCATCATTCAAGCCAAATTCTCTTGCCATGATATGGTTGTTAAAGCGCATCATGGAAGGAAACAGCAATACGGTAAGCTTAGGCAGGACGGAGGTAATGGCTATAGTTAAGTGACCCTGCCACTTTTCATGTTGAAATGCTCTAAGTCTCCGTGTCTACTGCACAGCGATCCAAGCGGCTCCACCTTCCGTATGACGAGGAGGCGGTCTCAAATGATAATCTTCCTGAGGGTTTTGGTCGGTCCGCTACTCATCCGGTAGGCATCAGCCATACAGAATTCTTCATTTAAACCGCAGCTCCAATTAGCTTCCAATAAGATACGTCACCAATGCTCCAGAAGTGCTTACGCATGGATTATCCCATGGCCGAGCTCGACTCACGGCCCAGACCTAGTGCCCGCCTTTCGACATAAATCAGAGTGTCCCCCACCCTGAACTCGTTCTACTGCCTTGACTCTTTGTTCCTCATTGCCAATCGGTGCATAACAGGGTCTCTAAAGAGAAGATGAACAAACGATCGCGTCCCGTTTACATCCGAGAGGGCAGCAGTCGTGTCCAGAAATCCAGGAGGCTCATTCCATCCCAACTACAGTTGAAGGAGGAGTTGAGCTCGAAGAGTAACATCGTGGTCATTAGCGGAGCCGGAATTTCTACAAATGCAGGTAGTGAGTTGTGATCCCTTTTATGTTCATCCACGGATGCTGATTTTGCGACAGTTAGCGATTTCTACAGTAGTTCGAGGACCAACTCAAGTCGGAACATATTCGATGCATTAGCGTATCTCATCCCTGAGCGCGCTGCCAAGTTGCACAATCAGGTGTTGACCATCTTTGAATCCGCTTCAAAATCTGGCCTCAAACCTTTTGATCACCTTATGGAAGCGTGGGCTCAATCTGGACGCTTGCTGCGACATTACACCCAAAATGTTGGCTGTCGGAGCGATCGACTTCCTTCGCTATCTCGGAAAACAGTAATGCTTCATGGCCGGGTGGATACCCTGAGGTGTACAATTCGCCCTCGACACACACTGCGCGTTACCACAGAGTCATTCCTTCAGAAAATAAATGCACAATGCCCTATTTGCGACGAAGAGCAGGAGAAGCGGGTGCTGAATGGTCTACGACGACGCTCAACCGGTAAACTTCGGACAAGCATACTGTTGTACAACGAACCTAATCCAGACAACTCCGAAGCTTTGGTGGCCTTTAACGATGATCTGAGTCGCCCAGTTGATGCTGTTGTTGTTGTTGTTGGAACTAGGCTACAGATTGGCGACTTGAGAGCCTTTGTGGACGATCTCTGTCAAGGAGCGGGCGGAACGGATTGCATGACGGTGTGGGTCAACAAAAACCATCAGGAACCGGGCATTACAATCGGTCACCACTATATTGGCGATTGTGATGACTTCGCATCATTGCTCTTAGAATCGATCTGTCAAGATAGGCGATGAAGGCAGGGGTTATGTGACCTACGCTGCATGACTAATTAGTGTCACTACTTAGTCTCAGCTCCTAGCTTGACAATACGACAACTCTTACACCCCCCAAGTTTTGACAAGATCGGAATGTTTTAGAGTTTACGACTCCATGCGAAGCATAAATAGGTGTTTGGTCATGGGCCGCTGGCACTCTGGCTGTCTGTTCATGACAATATAGGGAGAAGTCGGTAATTTACAGTACTAGGACAAAAGTCTGTGTACACCCTGTCAGCCCCCACTACCACCTCTAGAAGCAGCACTCACCTAATAAAATCTCATAGCGCATTAATTAAAATAGATTATTTAAGTAATTTAATATTTAGTTTGCTATACTTAGGCTTTGTATACTATTGGAAGTTACTATAGCATAGAAAACAGTTAATATAGTAGCTTATGTAACATACAGACATCTAACTATATCCTTAGTACTAACGCTTTTATCTATATTAAATAACTTATTGTATCTAAAGCGCTTACTTGTAGAGTTTTCCACAAAGAAACAGGTATTTATATGCATATATGTTAACTATCTATGTTGTAGGGGGGGAGGAGGGAGGTAGGGGTTGTGTTGTGTTGTGTCGTGTTGAGGTGTACACAGACTTTTGTCCACTGACTGTACCATTTTCGGCGCGATCTGATGGGATTATAGGCAAACAAACGTGGAACAGTGCTCGTTTTGGATACCTTTGAAGTCCCCGTCAGCTGGCTAGATGGACCACCCATTGATAAAACCGGTAAAGAGGGCGAGTGCAGCTTTCAGGTGAGGCAGACAGCCTCTTGAGCTCCTGAAAAGATCCCGGAACCAGCGCAGCATAATGTCATAGTAACTCCGCCACGGAGGGTCTCAGTTATATCAGATGCGCCACGTAATGGCACACCCTGACGATTTTGCCACCAGAAGCCGCACTCTACACGCCATCAAGTGCGGCTGAATTCTTTTGCCTGAGGTAGTATCTGCGCTGGCTTAGCCTTAAAGATCTGAAGTTCTTGACCAATCTTCAGTCGCCCTTGAGTCATTCACAGCACAGATACCGTAATTTCGGCTAGTGCTGCCTCATATTGCCATAGACCTGAAATTCCGCATACGACAAAGCCAGAAATGGCCAGATGGTTCGGATGCCTTATCAGCTTCCCCCATCTATACGTAGTCAGCCAACAAGGGGTATGGTCCTTACAAGGCAGTGTCCTGCATCCGTGCACAGATTCCTCCCAAGTACTCTTATTTCTTTCACATTTTCAAACTTATCTACCATCTGTGCGCTCTATTATGAGTCATCGACGTCGATAGGGTAAATTCAGAATACGAAATTGGAGAAGGGAAGGAACTCCACGGCCCTTGCGGTGATGAAGCTGATCATGAGTCACCTCCTTCCGGACCTCAAAGTATACTCAGTCTGCATTCGGATAAGCGGAAACCGACCGCATCCGTACAACGTTGCTGTTCATTGATTGGCATGTCTTTTGCTGTTTCTTTGCGTGTTAGTATTCCTCAGAGCTGTAGATGTGGTCATAGCCTTGATGGTCTTCTTATAGTCGCCCCTAAGACAACGCAGAGATGCTAGACGGAGTGAAGGTAGAGATATAGGGCTACTATTTGGTATACCGTATTTTAACCAGCTAGTTCTGAGGTTCAATGACAATCTTAGAAGTGAATACTGACAGCTTTGATTAGTGTTTTGGCAGCGCAAGAGAGTGATTGCTTTGTTGAGAAATCGTGAGACAAATTATGTCTAATTGATTGACACCATTGGTCGGACTCACTTTAAACTTTGTTCCGATGCACAATATTGTTGTTGACTGGCTCATCTGGGTGTGGCGTGCAGTGGATCGCCAAAATCAATCGGATATGGGAACTCGAGTCATAACCTTGATTTGTCCACCATTCGTCATAGGCATGACAATATTGAACTAACATTGCGGATTCTATTTACGAACTCTGTCTACGAACAACGCTCTAGCATCTTTCGCAATTTGATTCCAATTATCATCCCAAGGCCTTTCACTCAATTCCCAAGGATCTAGCTGGTCACGCTGAGCTACATCCATTGGTTTGAATTCATGGCGAAATCGTCGGCCATGACAAATTCGTTCCATTTATCCATGTCGATTGAGAATTCGCTGAATTCGTCAAGAGGTTGAGACAGTAAAATAGTAGGGCTGGGGTCTGATTGCTTCTCGACCAAGCGCTCTCTTTCCGATCTAAGAGCCCCAACTTCTTGTGAGAGATGACTGTTCTGCAGCAGGAGCTCCTCATTTTTTACGGTCAGGTTCTTCAGCTGCATCTCCAACTCAGCCTTCTCCTCCTCCAGCCCGCGGTTGCGCTCCACGTAGAGCTTGTTCTCCACCCCCAGCTCTTCAGTACGCTTCTTTTTTCGATAGCGCGAATCGATACTATATAGCAAGTTAGCGGCTCAGTTACATGAAGGAGTTTTGATGATCTAGCCTAAGTGAGCCGGATTACCCAGGAGATTCATACGCAGCTTGTCTATTTTTGAGCCGACGTTTATGCTGCTTGAGTTCCTCGATCTTCTCGCCGCTGGTCGATTCGAGGATCAGCTGGTCAATATTTTGGAGGTTCTGCTCTAGAGGGATATCAAAGCGAGCATTCTTCCTTCGAGCTCTTCTGTGAACACCAGGAGCGGAAGACGTTGGCATGGCGATTGGCGATATACCGAATTTAGGATAGACGTTGTTCAATCCGGGCTGACTATTGAATGAAGGCACTGTTGCGACCTGTGAGAAGGTCGCTGTCGAAAGTAAATCAAAACTAGTTGTGGTCGGAACAACAGTCCTGTCGAAGGTAGACCTATTTAACTGCTGATTTTTGCGGCTCGACATGCTCAGATAATAGGGCACTGCTGTGGGGGGTGTTAGAAAACGGAAATGGCAAGAAAACTCTGGGGATCGTGAACAAGTTGAGCTGGGCTCCTCGGTCTTCTTCTACCTTTGTCCTCCTATGGCCGTGAGTATGAGGCAGCCTTAACATAAGGTTTGAATATCATCCCTTGTCCATTCTGAAATCGCGGCAGGCTGATTCATGCACTTTAATCACCTTCCAAGCCCAATAGCCTTGAAGAGTTGCAACTGTCCTATGAGATGTGGCAATTGTGCGCAAAGTTCACGACATCCGCCTGCAGATGGCGAAGTAATCCTTACACGGCCGTGCTCTGGATTTCAGTTTACGAAGCCTTGGGGTCTAGACTAGTTTTCCTGATGTCATATCTTCTAAAAAGAGAGAAGATTGGTGTTAGACAACGCCCGAAAGAGCGAAAGAAGGTCTCACGATTGTAACTCCCTAGTTTGCTATGTTCATGCTTCATTGCCACTTTCACGCATTGCATTAGACACGAAGCTCCTGGGTTTAGGCAGACAACTGGGTAGGTCGATTGCAAGTATATCGACTGGTATAAAAGAAAGCAATCTGCCGTCAAAGTCCCTTATTTTACTCATTATCTTCATTTTTGAGCAAACTAGTCTTGTTCATTTTTCTATACTCTCTATCCTCGATTATAATGGCTTCTATTCTATCCAGTGTGGAGAAGAGCAGTTCCGCTTTGACGTCTCCATGACAACTGGCTTATCTCGATTGTAGTAGAATTGAACACGAATAATTTGTAGATCTCGCCTACCCTTCCCCTAAAGTGTCGACTTTCAAAGCACACTGGGATATTGCAGTCGAAAACAATCGCCTCGCCGACACAGAGGTAGATCTTGATTACGAAGATCTCCCAATGGCTGAGTAGCTCGTGGCGGAAGCGACGATAAACAGCAACATTGCCAACCAAATGCATGGCGTTAAGGACTCCAGAGCAATATCTCGAGATGTACTGACGAATAAAATAAAGGTTCAAATGAAAGAGATATTGCCAGGTGATACTCAAGGTAATTACAAGTGCTGGAAAATGATTTTTCCTGAAACTGATCGATCATTACAGTTACATCGGCCAAAACACATGGCCACGTATCTGCCATTGATCACGGCGTCACGCCTAGTCAGGGTATCAACGGAAAGCAGGAAGAGAAAGACCCGTTGCTGTATCCTACGCAATTAGAGGTTTCTTCTCCACGAGCCCAGGCCATTGAATAACAATAATGCAACACTTCGAATATTTAGATCGCTATAGAGCAAATGATTGAGAGTATTGAACGCCACAAGGAGACACCTCCCCCAGCTCCCCATTAACGCAACATCCGATCCTGATGTATCGTCCAAGGAATGCACCAGGCCTGAAGAGAAAACCTTCAGAAATCGGAAAAGGTTACAAAAGCAGAAGTCAAAGGAGTCAGGCGAGATGTCAATGTCGACACCGCTTGGTTTTATTGAGAAAAAATGGTGAGTCACGCATATCCGAGCTATTGCCCGGATATTTGGTGGGCGGCTAATCGCCCAGTAGATGGCCACTTGGTCGAAGGAGTTGCCAAAATCACCGTGGAATGGAAAATAACCAAAGAGTTGGGCGACAAGTGTGCCGGTGAAGGACTGCTACACCAGATTGATAAAATGGGTACGAAGAAGTATTGGGAAGGGTGACAGAGACGCTCTGCGCACCGAACCACACGTCGTGAACCCTATGGAGCCGAATCGAAATGTCTTCGGGGAAAGTCTATACTAAAAGAAGTGTAGTTTGCCACGGATCACCGCATGACAATTCTCCAAGGTAGGATGAGTCTTTCACACGGCAGGAAGGATGCCTGCCCTTCCACTCAACTGAATGATGAGGATGGGTAATTTAGCGCCTCTTGTTTCTAGTTTCCTTATAAGACCCGTCTAATTTGCTTAAATTGCCATTCAACTATCTACCAGCTACATAAACCCAGAAACCAGCGAACTGTACGATAAAACATCAACAAAAGAAACTAGTTAAGTTACACCAATTGCATCTCACAAGCACAACATGAAAACAAGCCAAAAACTCCGAGAACCCACTACTCTATGAGTCTATCCACGCAATTTGTCGAGCTTCTTGCTCAAATTTTCGAACATCTTTTCGAATTTGTCCATGCGATCCTCGATGCTGCCAAGTCTCTCCAAGCCCTCATCTGACAAATAGCTGGCACTGGAGCTCACCAAGCTGCTACGCCTCCTTTCTGGGCTCCTTGATGTGGTTCTGCCTCTTTGTGGCCTTTCCGTCGCCCGTGCCGAGGTGGTTTCCTCGACGGACTCGACGACCTTTACAGATTCACCCGCCCTGGGACGCTTCGCTCTCTTCTCCCACGGTATTGTGAGTCCTTTGTCGTTATAGAAGTCTTCGATCATTCTATCGGCCCGCGCGGAACCCCAGATCTTTCTGAATACTGTTCGATTAGGATACTTGTACTTTCCATTGTCATACTTGACCCGGATACAGATTGCTGGATATACCCTTGAGCTATAGCCAGGCTTGACTGCTATGTCATCAATCTCGACAAAGCCCATCTTGTCGGCGGTACTGTATTCGTATTTTTCAGTCCGGATGTCGACGCGCTCGCCCTCTAGAAGCTGCTTGAGATAGCCATCTGTTGCCTTCGGTCCAATTGTCTCCGCATCTTCGAATACCATTGAATTCTCACCGGTTGTTTTGCCTTTCTTCTCGATTAGAAAGAAGCATTGGTCCATACTCTTTTGCTGGGTCACTTTACTGGTCCTTTCGTAGGGTTGCATTGCATAAATTTCCTCTCCCTTCGTAGTTAAGCCGGGCCTCCAGTCTGTCGAAACAGCTGATGACGCCTTCTCTGGTTGCTCGGTTCCCGTAGACCCCTTCTCAGCTGCCTTCTCTCTCTTCCTTTCCTCTATCCTTCTCTTCCTTTTTTCTTCCAAATCATTTTTCATCCTCTGTTTGGCTTCCACCGTCTTTTCTTTTACGGCTTCCTGCATCAAGAGGTCTTGCTTGAATGTCCAAGCGCTGGGATAGTGATTTCTGTTGAGATACTCATTCAACTCCTTTTCTACCCCCTTTGCTCCATCAAGAGCCTCTTGGTCGTTAGGATTCCCTTTGAGGCGGTCTACAAAAGGGCCGACGTCTTGATAATATTTCGAAATCGCCTTATAATCGAGGAGCCACATGCTCGTATCTTTCTGCTCTTCCTCTTCGTTCTTCTTCTTAATCTTGTCATTGATGGCGTCTAGCTTCTTTTTTACAGAGAAAGATCTCGGATTTTGCTGCAGTTGGTCCATTAATGGCGTCGCCTCCTCGTACCAGCCTAGAACGATTTTGGTTGGCTTTGGACTTTCCATTTCTACCCCATCCATTTGGGATCCGCTATCATCGTCTGGCGCATCGGGATCCTCGTCGCCGAAGTCCAATACTTCCTGGTACACGCCCTCCCTGCAGCCCAATTCATCTCCTGCAGTTCGGATCACTACTCTGATTAGTAATTGATAAATCAGGGTTAAAAATGATTACTTACTGTTCCATGCCTTTTCAGCATTTTCGTCTTTGCTGTATTTGGGATGAACCTCGATGCCACGGTTGTACACAGCACTCTCAACGGCCGCCATCTCCTCTGTTGCATTGTCATAGTCTTCTTTAATTCCCAAGATCTTATGGTGCTCATCTTGACCGCAAGACAAAACTTCTCTCAAAACTTCAGCTTGTTTTGCTGCTTCATCGTCGGTTCCATCATCATCAGTTTTAGTAGACGATTGCGGCTCTTTATTCTCAGGATGTTGGCTTTCAGGCGATTCCTTAACCGCTTCGGCCACCTGCAGTTCCGCTTGTTGTCTTTTATCTGCTTCAATTCGACCGTCATCTACCTCTGGAGTTCCTTCTGGGGTGAGTAGGCCTGTATTCTGGACTGCTTTGCCGGTCCCTGGCTTGTCCTTGGCCCCCGGCTTAGTTGGATGGGGTTTCCACTGACTGGCCAGGCTTGCAGAGAGGCTATCAACACTTGGATCAGTTGAGCTCATGGTGAATTGATGGTCTGGTCTACATTCTCAGCGGCCACTGCGTCTATATGTATCCCGTCGCGAACACCTGGCCTACTTCTGGTCCATCTTTTCCTGTTCTTAGGGGCCCAAAACTAGGACAACAAACTAGAATAATTCTCTGGATCCAAGATCTGGGCCACTCGAGCGCAGACATGCATCTCCACGTTGGCCCCACTTCGCTATCTCGGGATTAGATCTCTTGCTCGCTGTGAGCACTGCACTTTCCAAAAACATAACGGCAGCATGGCCACCAGATACAGTAGCCCTTTCGCCATCGAGAAATCCTTCGGAGATTACCGTTGGAATGCAGATGGGTGATTTTTAAGGCTTTGGAATCATTACTCTGACGAGTGCTCTGTCAAGCCAATCAACTACACAGGCTAGAAGTCCCAGTCCAGCACCAACAGAAAATCGTACCTGTAGGATTATCATAGATAGTTGCCGAGAATTACCTCCAAGCTTTGCCAATGCTATCAATTTTATTCCTTATTTTCATCCAGGTTGCGCCATTGATTTAGCTCTACTGTAACTAGTTTCCCATTTTCGAGGTGAAGAGTCTGCACCACAGAGATAATTTTGGGCCATGATGAGCATCAAATGTAAGGTTACTGTATATGATTGTGGTCAAGAAAGAGAGCGTTATCTGCATCGTTTCCAAAGCTTTAGGAGTTAACTTACACCGCTTCCTGAGTGTGAAGCTAAACCTTCTAAAATCTGGCAAGCACACAGTCAAATTGCAGTGTAACTACTGAAACGGAAACATCTAACCTAATCGACCACTCTTATCATTCCGGTTCGACCTCGGGTTTCGGGAGTTCGTGAGACTCAACATGCTCGGTATGTGGTAATCAGGAAAGCAAACGACCCTTTCCCCAACGACGACACGTGCAAAGATAATCAACAACCTACAAATATGTCCTCCAACCTTGGACTTTTCCTTTTGGATATTCTTCGCCATCCTTGTAAATTGGTGATAGGTTTGGTAAACCGACTTGGCAGAAAATTTGCTGTACCGATTGCTGTTTCAAATACGACAAGCTGACAGAGCATATAGGGTTGATGTTGCCGAGATTTTCAACCACCCCTTCTTTTCCGACGATATCGCATCCCTTAACAGTCGTGATAGAATCTCGCTCAGGGCCAATCCATGGGCAATAAGCAGTTTGTACGTTCTCCTTCTCAAACAATACTTGAAGGTCCGGCATTTCGATGCACTCGCATCCAGTTACAACTTGAGTGATGTTAAGTGTAATACCGGAGCCGAAAGATATCTCGTGAACGGTGACTTCAGAGCAGTTTCCATAAGGATCCCGATTATACGTATGTTCTTGAAGGCTGTTGCGAAAGGTTTCAAATTTCTCGCCTGCGCCGTGAAAGAATAGATCCCCTGACCAATCATCCGCCAGAAGAACTATATAGCAATTCATATTCTCATTCTTCTTCAGCTTATCAGGGATTCTTGATAAGTCGGCTCCAAGAAGCACTGGGTTCGTTTTGTACTCTTCGATCGCGAGCCGGAGCCAGGTTTCGTCTTTAAAAATGGTTCTCCAAACGCATTCATGTATGTTCAGCTTTTCCGTGAACATAATCGGGAGGGCCGCGCCCGCTGCACTCTTAGCAGAAAATGACGAGAGACTCGACGCGACATTATCCCATAGCTCCTGTGGCATAGAATATACACCCTTGGACATTTGGAGCGCTACGATGCTACGGTACATCTGTCGGCGAGAGATAGGCTCTATTGTATCCAATATGGTTTGTCGCACCTCATTTCCAGCGCTTGCAAGGGCTTCGATTTGTTGACTGGGCTCGAGAAAGTTTAGAAGCATTAGTTGATCTCTCAAACTATCTAAATCGTCTAATGTCTTGGTGCATTCGACGAGTGAGCTTGGCGGTGGGCAGGACATCTTAGGGAATACGATAACGCCAGGTCAGGAGGCAGAACGGAGGAGAATTGGTGGCATAGGGGTGATAAACTGCAATGAGGACTAGAACTGGGCACCGCATAGAACTGGACCAGAACTGTGTGCTCTGAATTGGTCCAGCTTTGGGCCACGCTTGTGAGCAGTCCGCACGCCGAAAAGCTACCGTGAGAGACGTAAGTTGAAAACGATCAACCAAGCACTATTTAATTGTATGAGGAGTGCGATTAAACAAGATCTAGAACATGTCACTGGTGTTCTTGGAAGCGTTCTACAGCCTATGTATTGTTAAGTTATATTGGAGACGACCTTGAGGTTAGAGAGCAGGAACGTGAGCAAATAGTCTAAATTTAGTATGTTTGTTCCATCCCAATTATGGGCCTATCGATTCCAGAATCGGGTCATCATGCCTTGATAAATAAAGGCGGCTGGCATCTGCTGAATGTTCTCCACTCCTAAACTCTCCCGCTCGCATACATAAAATCATGTTCTTTGGATGCGGCTGCGGATTTAGCTGGCCGAAGAAAGGCTCTGAAGAACTCAACGATGTCCCTACTCTCGTCAAATCAATTGAAGACCACTCGCCCACAGTAGGAACGGCATCTCTTGCGCGTTTCTTTAAGTCCAAACAAGTTCATATCGATAGATCAATGTCTCCATCCCCAGAGTCCATGGTAAAGTCAGGAGCGAATTGGGAACTTAAAGGGACTCGCAAAGACAGCTTGGAAGCAGACAGGGTTCCAGAAAAGCAGGCGGGAAGAAGCCAGTGCTGAAATATTCGCTTCAAACTAGACTAGGTTCTGCGCTATAACATGCATCAATAAACCTCTCTCAATTGAATGCTTGGATACATATTATAATTTTTGCTAGTATAACCTGGTAACTCATAAACTTTTCAGTAACTTGGGATGAATATTTTGTTTTGCCAGTGGCCCATTTCTGGGCCAGACCAGGTGTCCGGTTCCCAGGTCCACGCTGTCCTTGGCAGCCGTTCGCTCAGGCTGATTTTGGGCGCTCGTCTCACGGTTGATTCAGGCATCAAAGAGCTCGTACCATCGCAAGACAGTTGTAAAGAAAGTTGGACACAATAATGCCGTTTGTGACATTGTGAGAATTTGTCTCTCATATCGCGAGATACCATCTCTCACTTTGCACGAAATTCATCAAATATTTGGAAAAAGTACTGCGAGCACGATGGCGCTGGCTTGGGGATCCGATTGAGCGAAGTGGCCCAGTTTAGGCCCACCTAGGAGACAGTACTATCAATAGCTTTTGATTATATATATGTAGCGCAGACTGTCTCAACTTTGAACCACCTAAAACCTGCAGACTTGTAAAGCAATCAATCAGTAACCATGCTGTCCTCTACACTCAGTATTTCTCTTTTTGGACTTTCGACTTTTCTTGTTAGTGCTGCACCTCTATGCCCCGAGACAATAGATATTGCTGGTGGAGGGCTGCCCAATTCGACACTTCCAAGTACAGTATCTGAAAGCGGTATCAGGGAGATTCAACTTGCCCAATTTCTTGAGAATTTAGAAGTTGAATTCTTCGCCACAGGACTTACGAATATCACAGACTGGGGAACAACCGGATATTCGAACAACTCCGCAGAAATTGTTGGCAAAATTGCAGCGGTTGGTGTGCTTCCGGACCCTCAGACTACATATTGACATCTATATAGCAAGAAGAGGTCCACCGCGAGAGTCTTGGCACTCTTCTTAATGCCTATCAAGCGGCTACAATCCCGCCTTGCAACTACTCATTCCCGGTAGCTTCGACTGAAGACTTTTTCCGACTTGCCAATCTCATAGGTTCGGCGGGTATCGGTGCAACCATTGGGCTCTCTGAACGTCTCGCATTAACTGATCCTATGCTCGCAAGACTAGTAGCATCAATCTTGACAGTCGAAAGCCGGCATGTCGCTTTTTTTCGCCATGTACAGGGCGAGGTACCTAATCCAACTCCCTTTGACACAGGCAGCAATGATATATGGGCATACAACATAGCTCTTTCATTTATCGTTCCGGGGTCATGTCCCGTCGAGGTCCCAGTCCCTGTATTGCCAAAGCTGAATGTAACCCAGCAAGAACAAGCAACTGCGTGGTACGCGAACAGCACTACGGGTACGAATAGCGCGATGCTACAACAATTCTCTTGGGATCCAGCACAAATGCCCTTTGTTGTTGAAGAAGGTAAGCAGTTGCTAGTTGGCTGGGTCAATCAAGTGAACGTACCAACTTATACACCTTTAAGCGTGACTTCGTGGGGAAAGGGAACATCAACCGTGCCCCAAGGAATGAATGGGATTGCTTTTGCCGTAATAACAACCCAGCAGTATGATAATGTTAATGATCTCGCCTTTGGAACATTGGCAGGTCCCGTCGTGGTACCTATATCCTAAAGTAGCATAGAATGGAGTCAATGGAGTTATAGATTACTGTCATAATGTTTTGTAATACAGATACTAAGTTATGATTGTAGGTGATAGTCAGGAGGCGATCTATAAATGAAAATAGTTTATTATAAATCTAAGTTGCAGCTTATTGGCGAATATATACGTACATTTTGGTTACGGCTCTAGCCATTATAGACCTGAAAGGTTCACTGAGTACTATCGGCAAGTCCGTCCATGCGCCATGCTTCCATGGTTCCCGATGTCCTTGTAATTCGTCTTGCATAGCCAGCAGAATTCGGTCTTGCATTTGCGACTCAAATCCGACCAACCCTTGTTTTCCTCTAAGAATAGCTATTTACCGTCTCACATACCATCCCCAACCTATTAGATAGAACAAAACGTGTCTTGCCGTATGTTGAAACAATGGGAGGCTAACGGGGAGAAATCACGCGGCTACCGATACGTAGTCTATGTCGACAACAAGAACCTCATGAGTAAGTGTCAGTAAGAGGCCCAGGGCCTGTTATTGGAAGCCACACAAAAGTATGCGGTAATTTAGGGATTAATCGTATGGGTCAAGTGCTTAGACCGTCTCCCATGAGTGGAGTCTGATGCTGATGCCGAGAAAGAACAACAATTCTGCATGGGCATGCTGGCTACGGACTCGAAATCGGAACCAATCCAGAGGTAAGATCAACGTCCTAAGGGCGTCCTTCATATCCATGAACCCGAGGACGAAAAGCACTCAGTTCCTTTTCTTCTCGTCCTCAGAGGGGAAGAGCGATTCCAGCCACGAAAGAAGACACTTAAATCAAGTGAACAGGAGATTGACACGGCGATCGTGTGGATACGAAATTGCAAGGGCTTAGACGATGCAGACGCCAAACTGACTTATCGGGTGCTTCCGATGTGGAAATGCCCGCGCTAGAGTGGCTATCCATCGACTATTCATAGTATCAGTTACGTTTTCGAACATAATTTCGATAGTACATAGCCTCTAAAAGCGCTGTACTTTAAGTAACTCAGTGGCATAGGGACGAATTTACTTCTTGTTCAAGGTGCCATCTCGAGCTTGCATATCATTGATCCGGTACGTGCTAGTTTGCAAACGGGGCTAACGTTACATAAGCATGAAGGCATAGTTTCGCGTCTCCGGTTCTTAGGCTTGTTCAGATACTCTTAAGCAAAAGAACGCAGACGACGATCTGCGCTTCGTTCTGATTCGTAGCCATCTTTGTGTGGTAGGTAAGTTACTTTTCGTACTGTTACGTCCGGAGTGATGTAAGGTTACGGGCTGTTCGCTTTCTATACCAAGGTCACGCTACTGAGTATGGCCCATTTCCAGTCCATATCGATCTACAATCGATGGCCTGATTTTAGTCCATTACAATCAATAGACCTATAACTAACTCTTAGTTCAAGCCGTCGAAGAACTCAGCATCTCCTAACAATTCTAATCACTATCTCCATATGAAAATATGAACGGTGCGACCGAAGAAGTGCTCGACTTACTCTTCCACACTCGAAAGGTGCAGACTACCAATGAGTTCCGGCTGACCATCAAGACGGAACACGAAATTGGATACATTGAAGTCTTCATCTGGGGACCAGAGATGCCAAATAAAGGTCACTTTGTCATGCCTACTGTGGTTAAGGGCGACTTTGATATGACATCGGTCACTGAAGCTGTCAAATCATTCCCAGTTAGCTCTGTGGTAGCGTCCTTCAGCATCGTTGAGGAACGTAGCTATAATATCACATCGCAGCGACCACTTACGGACTTCATTCAAGGCGCTTCAGGAATTTGTCTGCATGAATTCTGGACGCAAAACGTAAACTGGAGACTCCTCTGCGGAATTGTTCCGGAAAAAGAATCTCAGGCTTGGCAATTACTGACAAGCATTACCCTCGAATTGACAATGGATACACTCGACGATCAATTGCAGTGTCGAGAGATCCTGATGAAGGGTAACTTAAGGAAATTTCTCGATCAAATTCGGACGCTCCGACATCTAAGTCTGATTTTCTATTCAGAACTTCCTAAGACTGACATGATTTGGTCGCATGCCCCATTCGAATATGCGTTGAACACAGTGACAAAATGGCCACGCCTTGAGTGTCTACAACTGGATGGCTTTGATAGCACCGCGCAAGAGCTCCTATACTTTCTTGAATCGCACAGCGTAACACTAAAGGCTCTTACGCTTAGGAACTACTTTCTTCTTTCCGGTTCTTGGATGCAAACTTTACCTGAGATGTGGGAGTTCTTGTCTCTGGAAAGAGCAGAACTATCTGGGGCGATCGAGGCAAATAACGAACTATGGCTAGTGAAAACTCCAGAGTTCGAGGAGAATTGTTTTTTGGCCGAGGATTTGGGTTACTGGTTAACGCATCCAAAGATAGAATCGGACTGTCCCCTGACCAAAAGGAACCTGGTAAGAAAGAGCATTCCACAGGAAGAGGACTGGGAATAGTTACAGATTTGAGTAAATTCATATTCTCATGTCACTCTGACTCTAGTCGTTCATTCGTTTCAGCTTGTGGTGCCAATCGAAACCCAGAAACCAATTTCGATGACGATGCCCAAAACTGATCAGGGTATTAAAGGTGCCTTATTTTGCTTGAAGTACAGTAGCTTGTGGCTAGGTCCCGGCCACACCCAGATAACCTTAAGGCAAGCGGGAATATTGGCCCAGATCTTGGTGAGATAGAAACATAAGAGAGAAAGACCGCGCATAATAATTTAGTGAAGTCTTTACTAATTGAACTAGAGATGCCTTCCGGAGAAGACGAATATGCAGACGAAATATTCGAGCACCAAAGACAGGTTGAGGTCTGTTACCCAATCGAGGGGTTTTAGGTCATGGTTCTAACGTAATGGAATCTAGATAAAATTGGCCCCTGACCTAGAAGATGCGGATTTACAAATCGAACTCCGAGAAAACCGCGAAGCATTAGTCGGCTGGCTTATTGAGGTCCATGACCAGTATTTCCGACAATATGGAACAGTATTGTAGATCGCTTCCTTTCTTATCGCCGAGTCCATACCGATAAATTGCAACTCGTAGGTATTACAGCCTTGCACATGGCGCATAAATTCGAAAATGGGGTTGAAGAAAAGCTATCAGACCTTAAATATATGTGTAATGGGAAGTACACAACGGATCCGATTGCTCGAGCAGAACGCTTTATGCTACATACGTTGGACTATCGCCTAGCCTGGCCTGGACCATTACCATTTCTAGAGCGCATTAGCAAAGCTAGTCAAGAATCAAGTTTGACGAAGAAGATTGCTGAATATGTCCTGGAAGCAACCACTGTAAACTATGCCTGCGTAATAAAGTTACCAAGCCTGATAGCGGCGACAGCTTTCTTACTAGCTCAGTCACTATTGGGCAACTGCAACTGGATAGGCGTGTCCAAGATTTACAAACATGCCGAGCTAATGTTAGGTAGACACCCGGGCAGGAAGAATCCTCAGGGTATCAATATTCTCAATTATACCCTCACACGAGAAAGTTCTTACACTGGACGCAACACTCACAACATCTCTATCAAATTGCGTACGGCAAATATTCTAGCTCAAAACGTGGACGAATTGCGATTCTAGTTGCAAAGAAACTTAAAAAAGGTCTTGAGACGGAAATTGATCTTTCAAAAAAGAAGTTTCCAGGCTCTTTTCCAGCCTCGGATACAGGTTCAGACTCCGAACAGAACTAAGGAGGATGATTTTAAGTAACATAATTGATTATGTATGTCTAAGCTCTTACTGTCTCTAGATTGATTCATGACAAAATGCCCAAAGCGACGAGCCCCATAGATACGCCTTTGCAGGTTTCGAGGACGTGCTAACGTTATCAGATGGATCTTTTCTTCTCAGTATTTCGAGAATGTTCGAAATAAGATGTCCTTCGCTTAACAAGATCGATTGTCCGAAAAATGAGAATCTTACATTCAATTCGGTGACCCGAATCTGGGACCTTTTATCATGTGGATCATTGGTCTATTTTTGGGCCAGAAACTGAAGCCCAGTTCTGGAAGGGTTTATGTGCCTGAAAATGGGCCATCAGATGATTGTATAAGAACGTGTGGCTCTGAGTTATTATTCAGAGTTCATACATACAATAACCATGTCAACCAACGGCAAACTTCTGAGCGAAAAAGAGCTCGATAATTATTTCCAGCAGTATGAAAATTGGGCCACGGGAGAAGATCAAGATGAAGTCCCCATACTAGAAGAGGAAGACTTTCATATGATATGTGACATCATCGAAGATCTCTTCGAGCATATCGTTGTCAAAAGAACACGATTACCGACCTGGCTCAAATAGGCCGTTCAATAAAGGCACTTGGAGGCACTCTTAGGGAGGATGTTGATAGCCTTAAAAAGCTAAAGAGAAGGGTAAATAAACTTGGTAATGTTGCGGAGGACGGCTCTCGGGTGAAGAGGGCGAGGAGGCATATGTCTCGTAGATAGACGTTTACTTCACAACTTCGGCTGATACAATCGAACTTCAAATTCTCGGAACGCCAACTTTTTTTTTAGATAACTTACCTTTAGTGTAAGTTAACTTAGAGAGTGTCGCAATGTTACTTGATTTGTCGCCCCCCAGTTTTAGCGCCAAACTATCGAAAGATCTTTACTTTCTCATCTCTATCTTGCTAAAAAAGTCAATCTGAATCGCTTGACTTTCAGTGAAAGCGCTAGTAAATATGTACAAGTGTAAAAATGCAGTAAAGGTTATAATTAGATGTGTGTAATTACAATCTCCATAGACTCCTAGATTTGTGGCTGCGAGTGAAAATAGCGCCACTAACGTAGTGGCTAAAGTTTCGTACAAGCTAAGAAATGTATCCTTGTCTAGACTTTTTACCGGCACTTTCGAAAGAGAAGTATAAACGAGCTTAAAGACCCAAATCTGGACCAATACTTGGCTTGCTCTCGCATGCTCAGGCTTGCTTAGGCTTGCACAGCCTCATGGCCAGGTTACTTAGTCACTGCGTAGTTTTTTAAATTCTTGTATACTCGGGTTCGAAAGCAGAAATGGACCTTGGTGAGACCAGTCTGACCCGTAGAGAACAAAGCTTGTTAATACTTACTTCAACCCCAATGTTGGTATCCATCGATTGGATCCATTATTTCCCATATGCAAGTTTCCGATCGATTGTTGACGGGCACTTAACGGTTCGAGCATTCGCGCTTAGTAAGGACAATCAAAATGACATGTCGCAGGTTGGGAATGGACCACGAAGACTAGCGAATTAGTCATTCATCCATTACCTTTGTACATAAGCTAGGCTAGGGCGTTCAACACGACATAACACCACCCCCACCAATCATGTATCGCTATCTAACATCCTTCGTTTTCATCCAATGTCAAAGCTGCGAACCTTTCGACCAGGGCTCGAAAAGCCATTTTGTCCTCAAAAGATCTCATCCACGTGGTCTGTCCAAGTGCCAGCCGGTCCTGCGTCTCCTCGATTGCCCGGTTTAACGCCACCTCGTTCTGGTGAAGAGTCTCGTTGCTCTCCGTTACAAATGGTAAGAGTCGCATGTACAGCCCTTGATGAGCTATTAGCTTCCGTAAAGAGTTGGTCTGTTCATAAAGTTTCTTGCTGATGCGACCTTCGAGAAATAATACCTGTGCATCAGACATATTTGGCTTTGTTCAATGTCCAACCGCGCTCCTATTTGAAGACATGGCGATCTATAATCTTAACGCCTACGTGATGGTTGAGTAGCCCTGATTTGGGACAGGTCTTGGAACCTCAGGTACCACATTAGAATCTGGTTAAGATCTGGACCATTAAAGCTTGGCTAACGGATGGAATGGATCCGAACGACATGTTTCAGAGCCCTGACCCAGAGCCTTAGGTGACTAGCATATGACTTTCCCAGAAATAGGCCGGCATGTTTCTGATTATTGGTCTTACAGCGCTTCCATCATATAAACCAAGAACCCCATTGAAACGAAACAAACGAAACTTACGAAACTTCCAAACCGCCGCCATCATGTCATTTCAGTGGGATATTCCTCAGTCGATCGATGAACAAGGGACCGCCATAGCACTTGACTTCAATGATTTTGCAGGCTATAACTCCTATGGGCAATGCCTTTCCAGCGACCAGATCTCTCAACTCGTCATTAATCCTGAACTTGATCCATTAGCCATGACCAACATGAATTCTACGGCCTGGGAATGGCGGGAATCTACTGATCCATCCAATCAATCAAATCTGCAGACCTCCCAACTGCAATCTTATGCCACACAAAATGAGACTTTGGAGGATGAAAATTGTCTCAAGTATGTTGTTTCCGAACTTGGGGATAGGCTCGACAAGTGGGAAGAAAACATGGAGCTTAGTATTGTCATGTGGGAGAAAAAGGCTATAAAGCAAGAAGAAATGATCGAACTTAGGATTAGCAAAGTCGAACAGATGGTCCGAGACCTTCAATACGAGTAAGTTCGCTATATCAACGCTCGAAACCTACTAATGTAGAATCGTAGGTTGGAAGAGGAGAGAACAAAGCTTCTTGTTGAGCTGCAAGCATGGGTAGAACAGGTCAAAACTTATGTGGACAGCGCATTAAGCACTAGAAAATCAAAATAGATGTAACTTGTAATCTATACTGGACAATAGTCAATGTGCATCATATTGTATCTCGTAGCTAGAATGAACAGTGCTTTAAATTTTCAAGAGCGTAAACATAGTTCGCCGCGTTACATCTAAGATTTATTTGGCAATAACAACCAGAACTGACTTACATCGGACGAATTTTCTCTGACCCAGCGTTGAGAGAGCGTATCCATGTTGCAAAAGGGCCCAAATCTGGTATAAAAGAACAGGAATAGTGCAAGCTGGCCTAAAATTGGGCCATCGAATAATGTGCTTGAAGTCTCTACGTATATTAAACACCAAAGCCTAGTTTGTATGTTCGTCATATCCCAAAATCCAAGCATTTGTTGCCTTAGTACATCTCGTTATGCTTAGACATAAAAAACCAAAGATTCGACTGGCGCCCAATGTCGACACTCCACCAGCACTCACAGCTGTTGATACTGAGATTGCACGTAATCAAGGGTCTTCCGTTGCTATTGAAGCAGCTCCAGAAAGAATGCAGGCTGCTAAGAAAATGCCAACCCCCAGCCTCACCCATATAATCGAGCAGAAGACGTGGGAGAATGGTCAGCTACGTCAGGAGCTAGCTTATCAACAGAGGAAACACGGTGCCAGCATGTACCTGTTAGAGGAAGTGAGACTAGTAGTTGGATCGCTTCAGCAGGCCCTTCTAAATTTTCAAAAGCTGAATACTGAATTTGAGGACGACACTGATGAAGGAGGATAGCATAATTGCAGTTTTATTCCGAACTATTGATTGATTGAATTCTGTATTCGTAGTACTTCTTCGAAGATGTCTTGTCGCCTCAGCCAAATGAGTTCTCGAATGCGCTGATGATTAACTACATACTCATCGAAACAGGGCGTTCAGTCAAGGGGGCCAAGCTCTTGTACTTGACTGTGGTTTGGCATTCGGTGGGCTTATTGCAGATCTTATGGGAGTCAGCTGTCAAGATAGGCGGTGAAGGCAATGGTCACGTGACCTATGCTGCATGACTAATTGGTGTCATCACTTAGTCTCAGCTCCTAGCTTGACAATACGACAACTCGTACAGCCCCAAGTATTTTGACATCGGCAACCAGCTCGGATTGCTGCGCTTCCGAAAAGAGATTCTGGTTTTTAGGATTTGGCGGGCGGCGATTTAACGTTTGATCCCAGCTTTATGGTTTGTGAGGCTGAGAAAAACATATTAGGGTTATGATCGCCCGATTTATCGATTTATCGGATCATTTTTGGGGGTCTATGTATCTAACAGGTGCTAGGGTAGGCTTCACAACTATGGAAGCCAATTTAGGATGTCAGCATTCCACACGGTAGTAACCTTAATATAGTGAAGACTAGTTCGCGAAGGAATTAAGACGTTCTATTGATGGGGCGGAGCAATTTCATATAGGTACAGCTTGCAAATCTTGAACTTTAGTGTTTATTTAAGCGTCGACCTTACCTCGATGTTTCGAAACCATCATTGGGCCAAACCGGGTTCGCGGAATAAACATGGCAGCGCAACCGCAACAGGCAGGTGTAAGAATTGACAGCTTTTATGCTTCTCGGCTAACCCAGTAGTCCACATTCGAGTCTCACAACGATTTTCGTCACCATTACATCCAGAGGCTTTATACTCTCGACAGTGTTATGTGCATTGCTATGGCCATCTCACGCAAAATACTACGTAATACTAAGCTAGATTTCCTCCAGTTCGTGGCTTCTTACGAAGAGGAACGACAAAAGAATGCGCAGCTCTCTGCCTCGAACGACTCCCTCCGTCATAACCTTGATCGTGCCCACCATGCCATCAACATCTTGGAGTCTCAGCTATACGCAGACGACAGTAGCGATAGCTGCGGTCATTCTTGCTGCAATGAGTTATCTGAGCTGAACGAAACTCTCCGACTAGTAGAACGATTAGAGAGTGATATCGTACAACTTGAGGAGAGCAAGTTACGCATGCAGGTCGAGCATGACGAGAAGATGGATAACGTTATACAGGCCTACGAAGGGGTACTCTCTGAGGCTCGAGTTGGGCCGGTTGAGGAAAAGACTGAAAGCATTGAGTTGGACGCTAAATTCAATAGTTGATGAGGTGTATGGGACACTAAGAACGACTCTTTTGGGCTAATGTGTTTTAATTCTTCTGCTACACCTGTTTGAACTTGGCGTACAAGGCCTTGTTTTGTCGACCGCACATTCAATTCGGACTATTGTTATATCGGTAAATAGTGGAGCTATTTCCCACAAGTTCCCTTTCAACTCCTCTTGAACGCTCGGAATGGTATAAATATTTAGTTTCATTAACTTAGTGAGTCTGTATCTCTGTGAATGGTGTGCCGATTGCTGTTTAAGGGAGCGGCGTGGACTGCTGTAGCAGCAAATGCTATACATTGTAGACAAATCAGTCGAGGAAGGATAAATGCAAAGTTCAGGACTTCGTTGGTATTACAGCATTGGACATGCAGCTGGCCAAGAAATACAGCTGGCCCAAAATCGGGCCATTTAGTGAACGGTTCAATATGCCGCTTCCTAATCCTTGATCCTTGCCAGAAAGTTTGAAGGATCAAGGATGGAACGCCGGGATAGATACATGGTGAACCGCCAGGAAATAAATGGTGAAAACCTTCATGTGGATGGCGCTTTCTTCCAGTTCGATTACGAACACTTTTAGATGCAGTCCGTGCCTTACGACAGTCAAGGATGCTATAATTATATAAAAACCCTATTTTTGGATTTGGAAAAGAGGACATCAGATATTTCTAAGTAGCTATATCTTGTTTGAAAACCCATCTCCACTTGAAAGTCAGAGCAGAAATTTAACCAAACGACGGAAATGGCCATTCAGCATCAAGCTGAAGACAGCGAAAAAGTATGCCGCACTACTGATCCGTATTTGTCGAAGCTATAACATCTATTAGGAAACCTCTATGGAGCCACAGAAACAAACACCGCTTCCATTCCTCACCATAGACTTCATAAAAGAGAAATTGCGTATTGCGCATGCTGTCATCGACCGATGTGGAGATGAAATGCAGAATTATACGATTTCACTTGGGAAAGTCTACGATCACTGGGCATGCCAGCTTCAGCAAGACTTTCAAGGGAAGATTTTCACTTTGCAACGTGCTTATGTCACTTTGCAAGATCAGTTCGAGCAAGTCCTTGCAGCAAATACCATTTTACACCATGAGCTTGGCATGGCCAGGCAGGATGCAGAGTTGTATCGCGGGCAACTTCAGCAGCATCTGAATGTGGCGGTTGAGAAAGACATTGACGTAGTTGAGCGTCCAGATGAAGTTGCATCTGAGAACGGCTCCACTGCCTCCGCAAACGGATCTCAGGGAAAGAAAAGGCGGCGGAGGCGAAGTAAACAAAACAAACCTAGTTCAAAGGGGGTTAACAAGGGGTCGCAAAATATTGTACTCTGAATTTGGGACATGCAAATTCTATTCTTTCGATCAGCAGAACCAGACCCGAAATCATGAGTATTGCAGCTGGTGAAACAAGACGTGAAGGTCCGAATGGCCCGCTTCTGCCGATTGTAAGGCTAGGAAGCAAGGCTGACCCTTGCCCCTGGAGACGATTGAGGCGGGGAATCGTCGAATTTGTCATGACTTGAGAAACATCCGATCTATGTGGGTCCAAGTGGCTCCTGCTTAGGTACCTTGCGTTTACCCCGGACGCCAGGTCCTCCAAGCCACGATCGCCAACAAAACTTTTTTTGGGCCACACTAAGCACGGGAATCTTCATTTCCGACTGACAAGTATGCGAAACTACCCATCGATATCTATCTATCTAATATTATTGTAAAGGAACCTGGTAACCCAATAGGAAATACAAGCTTTAGACAGAACCAACACTAATTTACCATAGCTTTTAGAGCACTCACCTTTTCATCTGAAGTAGGACGGAAGTCCGATTCCTTCAAATAAATGGTCTCATCCAATATGCCTCGAACAACCTTACGAATTTTATCACCTGTTTCATCGTTTGTACACACTGTTCGTGCGTCAGTGCTGGCCGGACGGTTCGGTTTGAGTACTCACGGGAGACCATGGTAAGGCCTTTTCGATCTTTCATCTCGGCTTTAATGAGCTCCTCCACACTCATATTCTCGCCATCCAATGCATCATAGGTTATATCGATCCGCTCTCCAATTTGTTCATAATTTCCTCTCCTTGTCTCACTTGAGAGAAACTTTCCCCGCACAAAAAGGCGGATGTCGAGAATCTACACTCTGTCAGCATCGATCTGGGCATATGAGGCGGACTTACTCGACCAGAGTCTTGCTCTTTAAGCAGATGCTGCATTCTATCAGCAACCCAAGCGGTTTGTACTATTGCCGATTAGCTGTTTCGTCGCACAATTGCAATCACGCTTACATTCGGACCCCATCTCCCAGAAAAGAGCGATCCTTCGCGTTTTTACTTCGCAGTTACGGTACCCTTCAAGTAGCTTTTCGACGTAAGGCAACTGGCCAGCAATTCCGATGCCAGTAGCAAACAGGAGCACTGTTCCGTACGAGTCAAGTTTGAGTTCCTTTCCATACGGTCCTTCGATAACAGCACTCATCTCAGAGCCGCCGTCGAAGCCATTGCCAGTGTGAAATAGTAGGTTCTTAGTGAACCCTCTCTGCCTTTGCACGATAAAAACGACATAGTTGTTACCTTCATCGTCGCAATACCGCCAGGATATGTAGAAAGGATGGAGCTGAGCGAACGATGTAAAACTTACCCCCGGAGTGCAAAGAACAAACGACCGATGATAGGCAATCCCACGAGACACCCGAGGGAAACAGCGTACAACTGAGTGATGTCCATGGCGAGGTCTGATTCTGAAAGCAAAGAGGACCATTCTCATTCTTATTGCTCTGACCTTAGTGAATCGTGTACGGTTTAGTGCGAGCTAACATCAGATAACCCCAACAAAGCATGAAAGACAGAATCTGGGCCAGGTTCCGGGCCAGGCGCAGTCGTTACTATTCCTGGAATCGGCTGAGTATAAGTCTGCCCCTGTGACCTTTAAAGATCGGTCTGAGCATGTGTCTTTCTTACTGATCACTCCAATGACAAACAATAAAGCAATCAAACGGCCTAACAGGCAAGTCACTCGACGGCTGGACGGGCTTGCCAGTAAACTCTTACAATATGGGGAACTTGACGGTATTGAGGTGGTTTTCGTTGCTCGTAATACCAAGAGGGATGAAACGTATTCGTATTTGTCTTCACGCGGTATTAATTGGGTTGGAAGGATAGAAAAGATGGTAAGCCCGACATTGCTTTGATGCCCGTTCGTCTATCTGACCGTATTAGCGATCTCATCCCAAGGCTAAGAACGACTTTCCTGAGCAAGTAAGAGAAAGACTGGGAAAACTTGCAAAGTCTACGCGAGGGGTCCAGAACAAGAAATCAAAAAAGCCCAGAGCTGTTGCATCTGAGCCGGAGGAAACCACCTTAGTTTCGCCTACATGCATGGCCTCGTTCCCAGCATTCCCGGAGTTCAATTCAACAATATTAAGGAGGAAACTGAAAGATGATACAGAAATTTAGATTAATACTACAGTCCATCCCTCCGGGCCGGGATAGCTGCACTGCCGGGATAAGCGAGCAGTACCTTCACTTCGAGCAGTCGGAAATCACTACACGCGTTGAGGTTTGGTATACGTACCTGAAGATCGTATGCCGTGGCTATTTCCGTACATTCTTAGCCCCTCGTAGCTAAAAATTACATTCGCGTCGCCGTCTCTTCGCATGGTCTGTATAGAGACTGTATTTGCGATGAAATCACGTATTGTCTCAACAGCGCCCTTCTGGCGCTGCCACTGCTAACATATTGATACGAAGCTCCTATCGGAAGTTTAGAACTCTACCACGATTTCGCAAGCCATCCCCAGCCCTGTGTCGGCCGTGGCGCTGATTTTCATGCAGGGTCGCCACGCGGATCGGTACCTCCAATCGATGCAGTCGCCAAACTTGGCTAGTGCGAGACAGCCCCGCACTTAGATAATCCTCGTTCTGTAATGCACGTGAGTGATGACTGATAGATCTGTGGCAGTGCAGCGGCATAGTTAGGTGCTCGGACTATCATATAATCCGACCCGGATTGGGAGCAGGATAGACAGCCCTGGCATCGGCTCGCGATCCGCTTTCGTGTACAGTTCGAGATGCTGTCCAATGTACGGCTCTGTCTACCCCAGTAGCATTCACCACCTAAAAAGCTTGAAGCCTACCGTCGATCCCTCTGCTGATCGAACAAATGCCTGCCTCGTCCTTATGCTTCTCGAGCCCATTGCGACCGATCGATAGACCGACCATCAGCCGAATGAGCTCGCGCAACGGAACGCGACTAGGCCTTCAGCTAGATGGGGGAGGCGGGCCTTAGTGGCATGGTCGTGCAGGGCAGGGATTGGCATAATTCCGAATATCACGATCCAAGCCTGTACTTCGGCGGGTGGATCGTTGTTGCCAGAATATACAAATATGGAAAGGCTCTGGACGACTGGATGATACAGCTGTCGTACTGCCATATCTTGGCCGGATCCTTACATGAGCACTGCAATTGCTAGAGCCGTGGAGGAGTGCTTGAAGTAAAGTTTGGAAGGTAAGGGTCGTTGCTGCTCATGCGTGCTCTCTAGAGCTAAATGCCATCCTCCATCGCGGGCGGTGGCCCTTGTGTGTCTTCCCACTGCGATTGAACCCGGACGCTCCTGGCAAAGCACTCCGTACACTAAGCAATGCTTTGATCTACCCGAGTTTTTTCCCATTTTGCGAGAGCCTCAATCTCTAGGGACAAAGGTCCGGGCAGGAGCGGGTCGGCCGTCTTGCTCACTAGCGTGCCACCTTGATTATGTAAAGAGTGTCTTCGAGTAGTTGGTAATATGGCTAACATGACGCTCATTTTGCCACTCGCGCGATGTATTTGGTAAGCACCTGTTTAGCACCATGTTTACTACGTTGTATCTTTTCCCATATGCAATTAAGTGCAATAGATGTAACATTCCTTGTTCTATTAGTACATGTCCATATGTGTAATTAGACGCATTTGTAGATTAGATAGCATGTCAAAAAAAGGCTACCTCACATGATATTAGATTGATTCTAGAATTACTGTCGCTTCAACCCGAGGATTCGTAGTACCTTGTATCGCTTAGAAGCTAGCTTTTCTGGCTTCGTAAAGGTTTCAGCAATGGTTTCTGCATGAGCATTTTCGCTCGCCACCGCCTTCTCGATCCCAGCGCTGGTTTTGCCGCTCTCTGCACCCAAAGCCGCAATTATATCACGAAGAGTCCAACAGGTTTGATGGTCTTTTCCCAGCACCTTCTCATAGCCTAAGAGAGCCTTGGAGTACTGGATTCTAGCATCCTCAGCATGGCCTTTGCGACTAGAGAGAGAGGCCATAGCCCACATATTGTTCAGTGCTGGGACATATGTAGAAATGTGCTCTAGAGATAGCGCTTTCTCGTATCCTCGCAATGCCCGCTGGTACATTTCCTCCGCCTTGTCCAGCTTGCCTAGGTATGCGTAGAGAAGGCCCAAGTTGTTGACTGTGTCGAGTGTTGACGTATGCTCTGGCCCCCATGCTTTCTCGTATCCTCGCAATGCGCGCTGGTACATTTCCTCTGCTTTGTCCAGCTTGCCTTGATCCGTGTAAAGGATGCCTAAACCGTGCATAGCCCATAGCAGTACGTCAACCTCTTTCTGTTCTTCCAATCTGTCCCCTATACTCCTCTTGATTGTGACTTCACACGCCCCTGCGTGAGGAAGAAGGCGCGCCTGCGTTTCCCAATACTTCTTTGTATCACTCATAGGCACTGCTAGCCCTACAGCAGTGACTGCCACCCACGATAATCCTGCTCGCTGATTCTCATCTTGAATGTGAAGCGCCCACTGGTGTACTACCGGATGCGTTGCGTAGCCTGTTTGATCCTCCATATCTTCTACCAGAGAGTAGCTTCGAAGTACTGCAATAGCTTTGATAAACTCCATCTCTTTATGCGCGATCTCGCCAATCCACGTCGACGTTTGCTCTGCAGCTATAGCTGAGCGTCGTGATGCAGCCGCAAGCAGTCCGTACCACAAGCTTCTATTGTCCAAGTGCGCCCACAGAAGAAGCAAGTTCGCCGCTGCTTCGCTCCTGGACCGGACTGCCGCAAACGATATCATCCACGTCGTCGCCACACTGCCATTTGTGTAGTTCCGCAGCGGCGCTTTTCTACCATCCTGGAGCTCCATTAGCTCTCTCCACTGCTCCTTATACAGTCGAGTGTATGTCTCGAAGCCCGTCACATTCTCGCTCATGTACGCCGCGGCCTGCGCGAGCGCTAGTGGCAGCCCGTCGAGCAGTGCCAGCAGCTCGTCACCCTCTTGTCCTGGATTGTCGTTAACACTACATATATGATCATTGCAATCAGAGCTCGACACACTCACCAACCGGCTTCCCATACCATGCCTCAAATATCGCCCGCGCGTGATCACTGTCTACCTTCCTCGCCTCCCGCTGCGCTCCAAGCTGTCCGAGGTGGGGAAGCCGAGTCGTGAGTAGCACCGCCCCATGTTCAGCTCCAGGCAGATAATGCCCGATATCGTATGCTTCAGTATCTTCTTCGCGCCGTCGTTCATCTCTGTCTATGTTATCCACTACTAGCAACCAGTCGCTGTTATCCGGTATAGCCAGCCAGTCGAGGACGTCCTTGACCACCGCATCGACATCACCGCCTTGCCCAGCAGTATACTTCCTGCTAGCCTCAGGGACTTGCCCTTGTGGGATGCGGCTCGCACATGCCGCAAGGCTCTGCTTGAGGCTGCTTTCACTGCTCCCATCAAGCCACAACACTGCTGAGAAGCTGTCCCGGTACCGTCGAGCAAAGTCGGCCACCAATTGTGTCTTACCCATACCACCAAGTCCATGCACCACCATGGTCCGCCGTCGACTTGCCTGCCTTTGTGGTAACAGTTCTCGCTCCAGTGCCTGGGTGTCCTGAAGCCTGTCCGCAAACTTCCCCACCGGTACGCCTTTCAGAACGAACGGAATATGGTATTTATGAAGCTCTCCTACCGATTCCGTCTCTGCCACCTCGCCTGCTGGAATCAATAACAGGACCTCCTTTGCGCACGCCGCTGCCGTTGCTGCAGCATATGGCTGCCATGCCTTGTTCTTGTGCGAGTCGGCGTAGTCGCAAATGCCCCGGATCACCAGGCATGGGAAGTCGTTCATCAGGCCGGCTGCCTCCATCTCGAAACACAGCACTCCACCCAGCTCCGCGCTCAGTCGGTCCCGAGTGGCACCGTCTTTCATCACTTGGTTGCCGGACGCAATCGTGCCATAATGAATAATGATTTCCTCCGCAGGCCTTCGAGCATTCCGTTTTATTATCTTTTCCCTACTGCACTGTTCGCAAGATGCCTCCTCATCATGATGGTAGCTTGCTTCGAACAGTGCGTCGAGGCCTGCCGCTGCACGACTGAAGTCTGGCAGTCGACGAAAGAGGGCAAGATGCGCCGCGAGATTGTTTTGGTTTCGATGCCGGTCCGCTCGTAGCTGCGACACTGCGCTCAGTAGCACTTTTGGTGGTGCGTTTAGAAACCCTGTCCGTCTCATGTGGCCGTCTCTTCCAGTCTTCCCAAAGTCATATTGCACCACTCCGCCATGCTGTTTGTATGGTTGGCTGATCACGACGTCTCCTAATCGTATATCTGTCTCCGCACTTGGAACCCCACCGCCTACACCAACCATCAGCCCAACGCGTATTGACTTGAACCTGGTCAACATTCGTGTCGCCGCTACGGCAGCTGGACCGGTGCCCATCTGCCCAGCCGGCAGGCATATCAGGACGACATTGTGGCTGCCGATGCGACCAAGCGTGTAGAGGTTCGAATCGAAGCTATCGTGAGGCGGCTCTTCATGTTTCTCATCTAGTATTGCCTGCGCAGCGGCAAGCTCGATGGGTAGAGCGCAGACCCATCCTACCGTGTACTCGGTTGCTTGGAGGCGGCGCGGGGCCATGAGAAGCCTATTGATGCGGTCGTGGTATTACTGTTAATGGAAGGCGGTTCACATCGTACAAAGCGCCGGAGCAAAGGCAGTTGCCTTGCGATGAAGACAGCCTCGTCCATATTGTAGGCTCAGCTCTGCGAGGCTGGCACTTAACACTGTTCTTGAAGCCAAGAAAGCTGAGGTGCGATTTACAGCGCACGGACGGATAGCACAAACCACCATGCGCTTGCCAACAATTAGAAGACATATCGGTCGCCCACATGGACTGTTATGAAAAGGTCAAAGTGGGAACGGCGGGCTTACGGAGATATGTCACTCGAAGTACCTCTACTACTCAAACACTCAAACACACTCTTGACATAATCAAGGTGGCGCGCTAGTGAGCAAGACGGCCGACCCGCTCCTGCCCGGACCTTTGTCCCTAGAGATTGAGGCTCTCGCAAAATGGGAAAAAACTCGGGTAGATCAAAGCATTGCTTAGTGTACGGAGTGCTTTGCCAGGAGCGTCCGGGTTCAATCGCAGTGGGAAGACACACAAGGGCCACCGCCCGCGATGGAGGATGGCATTTAGCTCTAGAGAGCACGCATGAGCAGCAACGACCCTTACCTTCCAAACTTTACTTCAAGCACTCCTCCACGGCTCTAGCAATTGCAGTGCTCATGCAAGGATCCGGCCAAGATATGGCAGTACGACAGAGCTGTACATTGGACAGCATCTCGAACCGTACACGAAATCGGATCGCGAGCTGATGCCAGGGCTGTCTATCCTGCTCCCAATCCGGGTCGGATTATATGATAGTCCGAGTATCTAACTACGCCGCCGCACAGCCACAGATCTGTCAGTGACCATTCACGTGCGTTACAAAACGGCGATTATATAAGTGCGGGGCTGTCTCGCACTATCCGAATTTGGCGATTGTATCGATTGGAGGTACCGATCCGCGTGGCGACCCTGCAAGAAAATCAGCGCCACGGCCGACACAGGGCTGGGGATGGCTTGCGAAATCGTGGTGGAGTTCTAAACTTTCGATAGGAGCTTTGCATCAATATTGTTAGCAGTGGCAGCGCAAGAAGGGCGCTGTAGGGGCGATACGTGATTTCATCGCAAACAAAGTCTCTCTACAGACCATGCGAAGAGACGGCGACGCGAATGTAATTTTTAGCTACCAGGGGTTAGGAATGTACGGAAATAGCCACGGCCTACGATCTTCAGGTACGTATACCAAACCTCAACGCGTGTAGTGATTTCCGGCTGCTCGAAGTGAAGGTACTGCTCGCTTATCCCGGCAGTGCAGCTATCCCGGCCCGGAGGGATGGACTGTAGATAGATTCTTTTCCCCGCTTAGGAGTAATATAGATATTTGATTAAAGTTATTGCCAAGTTACTTTCCGTCAGGTTGGATCACGCACCTGCCAATCACATGACCGCATATCACTATAGCCCACCACTGCCTAGCGCTGCCTACACTAGTAAATTGTAGCCTAAGCAAGTCACTACAGCCTGATGTTGTTTCACAATCTAGTATAAATACGTACATTTAGCTAGATACAGTACTGTGCGTATATTCAGAATCAACTCAGTCCCTTCTGCTACCTCTCACACTTTACTTCATATATTTCTTGGATTTAACTCTTAACCGAAATAGTTAGAAGCTACCTGCATGTTTTCGCGTATTTTCTATTCCATATGTCGATTTTCTGGGCATGTTCACAGGAGGAGGAGCTATTTCCGGTCTGGTTAGAAGAGGCCTAACGTTAGTTGCGTGCGCTCCGGAGTATGGGCGGTATACAGCTTCGCCGGAAAGCTCAACCCTGTTCACCAAAGAGCTCGCCCCATGAAGCTCGGCTGTGTTGCATGGCTCAGTGACCTCCACACCAGCACTGTTGTAGTGATAGTGATTAATCTCAACGGTGAGCGTCTTGGGAGTAGATATATTTGCTAGGAGAGCTTTGAATTGTTTACATTTTGGCCTGGAACAAATTAATATATCAATTGAGTCCTCTGACCCATCGTTTTGGCGCTTCGACGATCGGGCCTGGCCGCAGAGAGAGCACTTGGAGCGGACAGAGTCTGGCAGGCAGGTTTTGAGCAGCTTGAATATTTCGGCGTCTTCGTGATGTTTGGATTTTTTGGGTTCTGGATGCATCCTATCGCAGTTATTAGCTGACTCGGTTAATGGTCAAGTGTCTTATACTTGTCCTGATAAGTCTTTCGAGGATAGCTCTTACGACTCATCTTGAAAGAATGAACAGAATAGCTTAGGCGATGGAACAAAGAAAACGAGTTCCAGCGTTCTTAACATCTATCATTATGAGTGATTTCACGCGGGGAGGCCAGATCTGGGCCGTTTTCGAGAGCCCAGAAATGAGCCTCATTTTTTCCACCACGCTCGCACAAATAGAACTCCGAAACCTAGGCGTGGCCCAGAGTTGGTTCCTGTTCGGCCTATAAAACTGGGTTTGATTCCAGTAGAACTGGTCTCATCTAAGCTTCAGCATGAAGCGCTGCGATCACTCACACTGGCTTAGCCTTTCTTCACAAGGCAATGATACCTGCTTTCTAGCCTCAGACAGATTGAAAAAGATTACAAGCCACATTCCATATCCCGACACTCAGAGCCCCAGTTTATTCGTGCTAATCGGTGTTACAGCAAAGTCCGTGGCGTTGCGTCAACTCTTCGGTATAAAAAGAACCCGGCGTTCTACGATTAAACGAAGCACGGGCGAGGTGCATTTGCACATAGACCCCTCTACCATCTTTCACAGAAGGCCAGTACTTATTGCGGAAGGTTCTCTTCCTCCTAAGACTCTAAGGGGTAAAATCCCCTCCGGCAAGTGCCACGAAATAACGAGACGAACCATCCGCGGTTCAAACGAGCCCGCCGACCTGAATCAAATTGCGGCAGGCATCTACTTTAAGCTCCTTTTCCCATTTACTGATGTGTTCTGCTTCTTTTGCGACGATCTAGGCGGCCTCAAACAGGTTGCCTGTCATTTGGCCGCTTGGCTAGAACATGGCGATTTATCAACACTTCCTAGAAGTACGCACCCACGGGTTGTCGTAGTGACTGAAAAAATTCCACTAGGTGCCGAAAGCGAGAAAGAGGCTAGAACAACCTTATTGTGGTTGCTAAGAGAGGAAACGACAAAGGATCTGTCAGAACAGTTCTCGGCGATTGACGTAATCGCTCTTTTCCCGAACGGCACCATATCTGTCGAGGCTCGTCATAGGCTGCTTAAAGAGCGCCTTATGAGTAGCTCTGATCAAGTGCGACAGCATCGGGAAGATAAACGCTCGTTATTCTCTACAACTCATTTTGTGGCTTTTCTTAAGAGCGCCTACGATCACTTCTCCAACTGTGTCGACAAGCCGTTCGACTTCGTTCAGGCATCCCGGGAGTATAACCCTGTGGCCCTTGATCTGGAGGAGCATTTGTTCAATTTCATCAAAAACGTAAAGGCCTCGGACGAGCTGACTAAGTTTGCAGTTCCTATCATTGCATCTAGCCTTCTTTTGGATAACTATCCACCTGATGCCCATCGTAAGTCTGCCCTACTCCCAAATATGGAAAACCTAACCACAACATAGTTTTTCCTCCTGGAAAGGTTTTCGAAGTTTTGTATAAAGCTACTTTTTACAAGAGCAAGGACAGAGTAATCGCTTTCAAAGATTCTGATGATGTAGTGTTGCGAAGTGGGTTTATCAACCTGATCGAGCAACACCTCCATCTATATTTTGAGGAACGTACCCAGAACTGCACATCGGCTTTGAAGATTCACGAGAAGAATCTTCGTCAATTTAAGACTCGCTGGCGTGGCATTAAGAGTAGCAGTACATGCCTGTGCTGTTTACGCCGGCGACCCCAGTATGGCTTGCCTTGCGGACATACTATTTGCGAGAACTGTGTTCTCGTATTTGGGGAGTGCTGCGTAGATGATCCTTGGATATTCAAAATGCGCCATTGCCTTCTTTGCGGAGTAAGTATGCCTGAAGAGCTAACTGTAAAGGTTCATCCTCCAACCGCTGGTGTGGGGGTTCTCTGTATCGATGGCGGAGGAGCCCGGGGTGTGGTACCGCTAAAGCTGATGAAACGAATTCAAGATCGGATTGGGTTATCGATTCCGTTTCAGAAGTTCTTCAAGGTTGCTTTTGGCATTAGTTCAGGCAAGTCACCTTTGTGGCCTTTGAAAATACTCGCTAACAATTGTAGGAGGGCTGATTGTCCTGGCAATGTTTATCAACGGTTGGTCAATTGAGAACTCTACAGACTCATTTGAAAAGCTCTCAAGGCTGGCATTTCAGCAGCGGAAAGTTTCAAATCTTCCCTTCCTTCCGCGTATTTTAAAGCTTCTACTGTCGTACCTTGCTGATGGCATTTACCCGCCCAAAAACATCGAAGCAGCGTTGAAACAGGTATTTGGAGCCGACCGAGGTATTCTAGATCATTCGCATGCAACTACCACTGGCACTCGTGTCGGTTTACCTGTAGCCACTGTTGACGAGAAGCCGTCCTGCCGTATCTTCACGAACTATAACGGTGTCGGTGAGCGTATCAAGAACCAAGGTATGTCAAAGAACATAAGTCAACCAAGTGCTCTAATAAAGGAAGCAGACAATATCATCAAGCCGAAGGATGGATACGGAGGAGTACCGGTGTGGGAGATGTAAGAGATTCTTTCATCGATAAGAGAAACTACTGACCATATACAGAGCAAGATCCGCGTCTGCGGCACCTGGGTTTGTTATCTAGCGCCTCATGACTTCACTGTCTTACCATCAACAGATTCTTCCCGCCAAAGCACATTCGCAATGTTGGCACCTTCCAAGATGCCGGACCGCTTGAGAATGACCCGCTAATATCAGCGCTTTCTGAAGTAGCAGCCATGTTTCCCCTAGTTGAAGAGCCTGACTTCATTCTTTCTTTAGGAACTGGTGAGCCAACATCAAATAACGAACTATCCACAGATATTCCTAGAGGTATTTGGAAGAACGGTGCATTCCCCCGACTATGTCGATTGTTCTGGGAAAAAATGCGAGATGGAAAGGTAAGGCAAGCCTATCATTCGCATCCTAGATATCACCGCCTCAACGTAACATTTGACGGTGAGGAGCCACAATTGGACGACATAATGAGCATTCCAGGGTTAAAGTCGAAAGTCCAAGAAGACGAGTCAACATCTGACGCGATCGACCATGTAGCACGATGTCTGATTGCATCCCTGTTTTACTTTGAGCTAGATTCAAAACCCGAGCGAAGCGATGGGAAGTATATGGGCTCTGGACGAATCTTGTGTTCTCTAAGAAGCCATGATCCATCATTTAAGCAGCTTATCGATCAGCTGTCAAGTATTTCCGCTCAGTTCTATTTGGACGAGCACGTCATCGCAGCAGTTAAAGACTCCTCTTGCCTTGACAAAGATGGAAATTTTCGAGTAAGGGTTGAGTTGAACACCGCGAACCGATTCACAATATCGCTACAAGAAAGCAGCTCAGAAACCTACAACATTAGTGGATCCCCTTTCTCTATAGGAAAGTTGATACAAGCGCAGGCTTTCGATGCATCCTTTGGCAGATCTGACCATAGGAAGAGGAAGGCGGGTGGTGATTTAGAAAACCCAAACAAGAGACAGAGGTCTATTTAGAATGAACCCAGTTCCTCGCGCATGCAAATTATCTCTAGGTAGAAAATAGTCGTACATATCGGCACATTTCGGCGTTGGAATTTCATTAACTAGTCGTCCCGGCCTTGAGGCTTAGGCGTAATATTCTCACTATTCTCGTAGCATACGATTGACTGGCATTATATTTAGTAAATCCCTGGGGACTGTATTCTGCTGTACTAAAAATACAGAACTTATTCAGTCAAACCTGTTTCGATGTTGTCCGCCACCAAGGCTTTTGAACGCTTGGCCCAAGTAATTTCGTGCCATGGTCAAGGATTTGTAAGCTTGCCCCAAGTAGTTTTGTTGCTGTTGAATGGAACATGCCCGCGGAACTTCGAACGATGCTGGCTCGAACATGTGCTACTGTATCAAAGTAAGCGCAGAGTATTTACTGTACTGTAACGACAAAGGAACCCTATCTCTAGCGGCCCTGAAGCACGGCGATGACACAAATGACCCAAAATTCGAATTACAAAGCAAGCAACTTCTAGCGTTGGCATCGATCGAAAGCGCTGGGAAGGGATTATCGGAACAGGCACCCCCGCTGACTTCGGATGAAGAGCTTGATAAAGCAAAAGAAGACGTATGCAACATACTTCGGGATAACTTAACGTTACATTCTCAAAATAGGCAAAGGCCCAGATCTGGGACAGCGAGAAGCGGCCTCGTCTGCTCCGCTTTCTCAGTGAACATTCGTTTTTTCAATGAACATTCACTTTCTCAGCGAACATTCGCTTTTCAGGTGAACATTCGATTTTCAGATGAACTCATAGCCTACCCTAAACCATATTTGACATGAATTCCAAGCACTCTATTATCTTAGAATCCCCAAATTGTGTAGAGAACTTGAGTCGGCTCTCCCTTCTTTCTCTCAAACTGATATTCACCCGGAGTGAGCGTTACGCTTTCGTTCATCAGCCCCTTTTGCGGTGTTTTCTTGTCTAGCCATTTGTCGTAGAAGCGAGCACTGCATCTCCATGGTTCCATCACCCAAACACTGATCTCGATTCAATTCTTGAGCAAGCGAACCAGCTGATGAGTGGGGCTCGGTTCTAGACGAAGTGGCTTTATCTACTTGGCCCGTGGTACTTCTAGTGAAAATTGTACGCAGTCTAGCTTTATGTGGAGCAGGGTCATATTTCTTGCGTGCAATGTATTCCGCTATAGGTCTCCATTCAATAGGCATGGTGAGACTCCGTTGTCTTGCATGTGAAAATCAGGCAAACCCACCTTTACAGTTGAGGAGTCGATGGGAGCCGGTGGCCCAGAACTGGGACACGATACTGAAAACCGGCAGCAATCCGCCTTCCAAGGGCAAGGCTCTACGCGATACTCCACAGTCGGTGAAAGATGGAACAGGATTGTGTCGAAATTATCGAAAGAAGACTCCTTGATGACAGGCGTACTCAGTTCAGAGGTACAGCGCGAGTAAGATTTGAGAATCTTACGTTTGGGCGCCGTGATCTTAATGAGAAAGCGGTGAGTAACTTGGAGGATAAATTCAAGAAGCAAGGGATTCTCCGGCTCGAGCCGAGGCTGAGGAGGCCCTGCTACAAGGGTCACAGGTTGAGAAGTCTTAGTCACAGGCCGAGATTCAAACCGCTTGGGGATCGGAATAGGTTGTGGGTTGAAAGCACTTGGGGGTCGAAACATCCACAGATCGAAAGTACTTGGGGGTTAAAATATTAACGGATCGAAAGAACTTGGGGATCTAAACTGTTTGTGAACCAAGAACACTGGCAATACGCTCTAGAAACCGTTTAAGCCCTCAGGAGCCACTTTGGAATCTATTTTCAGGTGTTTAAAATTGGATCTCTATTGTAGAGCACTCAACGGAGTTTAAAAGACGAATTCTTCGAACTGAATTTCGCTCTACAACTATGCCTACTTGCCAGAAACCACAAGCACACGCGCAGTCCAAGGCTAGGCGAGCAGCAAACAACAACTATCTTAAACTCTGCGCAACCCTTTACGAGAAGCTTGGGAAATTATGCCTAGAATACGGCGCCGAGATCTACTTCATAGCAAGACGTAACGGCCGTATCACAGGATTCATAACCCCAGACGAGGGAGGAGAACCTTGGTCCCCTCCAAGCCAGCAATCTCTTGTAAGCTCTTACCCTCCGCCCGTATCAAGCACTAACGTATCCCAGAGCAAGATGTATCCTCCACCAGTTCTCAAGTCGCCAGCCAACTGTCGCCGAGCGCGGCATAAACGGGCGAAAGCGATCCATCGGGAGACTAATTCACAGCATGATGCTAGGGAAACAACTGCAAACGTATCATCTGCTGACTAGATAGTAAAGTTGGTGCAATATCAGGTGAAACTCTTGAACTAGCAACTCCCTGCGTTCGTCTCCTACACTTGCTACTGATATTGATTTGGTTCGTTTTCATCCGCCAAGGTTGTAAGTCATCCCCATCACTGTTCATCGAACATGAAGCTGACTCCCAAAAGGTACAAAGGCTATGATTCCAACCTAGAATCTCCCTCTACGGCTGATATAAACAGCCATCGCCCGAATCAATCGGTCATACTTTTTGTATTTCTGAACTCCTGTGTGTTTCGATCTGCACCGGCCGCCGTGCTGTCGTTCATCTAAAACACGAATTCTCTCTCGTGTTCTGGTCAGTTGGGCTTTTATATCGGCGACTGCGTTCTCAAGCGCGGAGATTCTTTCTTGCATACTTTGCACGCCATTTCGGCATAATGACATGGTCAAATACCTTTGAGAAGATTAACGGTCGTCCAAATGGAGTTGTGAGTACGAAACCTACCGGCGTCTTATCTGCTTTGCCCTTATTGTTATTATCGAATGACTGAAGCTCCATGGAAGTTGTTTTGTTGAGCAAGTTCTGGAAACTAAAATGTAAACTAACCTTATCCCTATCATAGTCTCCAGCTGTAGGTCCACTTGTTGAGTCCTGTGAATACTCCATCGCTAAACACTCTTTGGGTGTCGGGGGTGTTAGATTAGGCCTGAAGTTATCTGAGGTATGTGGCTCCTTATATCGTTTTGTTGCTACACTGGTTGAAATACAAGGCGGAATTAGGCAGTGCTTAGCAGCCCCTAACCCGTCCATGGGGTTTCTCGTGCCTAGACAGGTATAAAATCTACGTCCAACATCCCATGGGATGCTAGCTAGCTTGATTGATGCTGCCGCAGCGCTTGTTCCGATCCATCACCTTCATATACCCCGTTTCGGGAGTATAAGTATGAGGGAGTTTGTTTGTGCAAGACCGCAATGCATGGTGGCACCACCTACCTCTCAATGGGATGCTCTACCGATGTACATAGGTCACTGAAGTGGTTCGATATATCGATAGGCTCTCCTGCTTCAATAGTCATACCTCGACAACGCCGTTACTTGCGAATGATGCCTATGACCATGACTTTGTCAGCTTCGGGAAGCCACCTCATGCATTGATCCAGAGAAGGCAAGTCTTTCAGCCCAAACAGCCACCGAAGCCAACGTATACTTCCTACACGGATGTTGCTTAGACCTGGTCTGTTGTTGCAAAGCTAGACTTTGCCTCCCTGGTTTGATTCGTGTCGAATATAGCAAGGGTAGTGCACCCCACCACGCTTCTAGCTTCTCCTCCCCCTCAGAGAAAGCTATCGTGGCGGAGGTCGATCCGCGTCCCGGCATCATGCACGGTGTAGTGCTGGACAATAACCCCCACGAAGTTTGACACTAGTTGGTAGGCGCGTGCGGAGCGAGATAAAAGCTATGATGTCTGGTAAACACGGACTTCTTCATTTGACTTCGTCTTCCGGCTTCGACATGGAACGCTCGATTCTCCTTGGATTAATGACTCGTTCTGTGTGAGATACTGCTTAACTTACCGCTCCTATACCTCGATTTTAGGAAACTTAAATCGAACCAACTCCCAAAAAAGGACGGCCACTTGGAGAGGTATTTAGCGGTCCTGTTTGGCGTCGTCTAGATAGGCCTGTTTGCCACTACTTGTGCTACAACAGCAAAATCACTTGCCGAGGGGTATGAAGTTCATTGGTTAGACGCGGCATGCTTCAATACGCTTCATTTTTATGCCGGAGTCAACGTAAGAGCCCTTGTTTAGTACTCTCGAGCTAAGACTCACGAATCACTAGTTTGCCCGCGTCACACGCCACTTGACACTGCTTCCTTGGGCTACACCGCTCATACATACGATCTTCACGGGTTTGAGTGTGCTCGACTTTGTGTTCTTTATGTAAGTGCTCGTCCCTTGATACTTGTATTCGTCCTCATCTGGCTCAGAAAACAAAACAATATTCCCAACTACAAGTGGTTCTTCTATCTTTCTATTCCCTCAATACTCTCTTCGATCGTATCATGCTGGCGAGCATATGGACACAAAAGCGCAGGAGGTAGCAATCGGACCTGCCTATACTTCTTAATCTCGCTAGTCATTGCGAATGCGATTGCAGCTCTGTCGCATTTCTGTGGTGCAATCTTTTACTGCCTTTTGCTTATGAGTCGAAATTACAAGGAAAACCTACTGCAGCACTCTTCTTATAGGTGTTGACCCTTCGTCTTATATTAATCTAAATCCAACAGGTTTGTATTTGTACCCATCTCCTCTGTCCTCTCGTTTTTATTGCTAGCAGTACGCCTCGGTTTGTCTCGAGAGTATTGAATCGAATGCGGTCGCACCGTTTGACCGATAGTAATGTTAGAGGAGCGGTCAGGCTGAGTAGCCTGGAAAATGGGCGAGGCTAATTGAACTAGATTTGACATTTTTAGAGCAGGAAATGGTATCTGAATAAACGTCTCTAATATTTTGAAAAGGTGTTTGAAGTGCTCACAGCCACTGGCATGGAAATCCTCAGAGCCTATGAGTAGCCATCATGTATGTGGTAACCTCCTATTTCGAGCTCCTTGCTCCCTTCTAAATTTTTCATAATACCCATTTAACAGGACCGCTTCGTCCAGTAGCACGCCCAACTTTGTCTATGTGAAAGATCGCTGAAGCCCCAAAGATGGATGAAATCATGAGTATTCAGACCCCACTTATCCATTCTTACACTGTAACAGCAGCCTATACTTGGAAATTCCCCCGTATAGCATCGAGTCGACAGTGGAAGGATGTCAACGCTGCGGTGACTACACTACCTGACCCGTGGCTGCCGTGTCATCCCAACCGTAAGTCCACATTTTTGCGCCCCTTGGAAAGAGTATTTCCTCGCCAGTCCCCTTCATCCCTCGGTTTACGAGATAGACTCCATCTGATAGGCTCCAGCACCATGAAAATTGTATCACTTCCCCGCTACGTCACACACTGCCACCTCCAAATCTAGGATCAATCACTGCAAAGACAAGGTGCATCGACTGGCTATCAATAAGACGGACAGTTCCCGCGCAGGAGCCTCTTAAAAGCTATTACCTTGTTTCCATGACCGACATGGAAGCATAAATGATGGTGTTCCGGCCATAGGCTCCTGGAGCTGTTTAGGTCACGGCAATTTCTAGCGAAAGCGAAGGTTGAAGGTGGATGAGTGCTAGGCATTTGTGGAGAGATGTATCCATGTCCACCGACCCCCAGTCCTCAAGCTGATCCCAAGGTTGTGTTGATATCCTACCAGTGTCACTTCAGTTCTGGATCAGCAAGTGTCTATAATGACAATGTATGAGCGGAATGGCATTGCCTAAACCTGGCTAACCATGGGTCACACTTTAGTTCCCGCTGTCTCAGTTTCTACATTTGGATAGAGTCAAATGTCAAATGGGGGTTGTTTCTGAGTTAGTCATAGGGCTCTTTTTGGTCCCCGTAGTGGGTCCCGTTCCGGTGCCTAGTTCCGGACTCTAGCGTGCCTAAGCTGTCAGTGCTTTTAGCGACGATCTGCGCACCTAGATGTCTCTTCCATATCGAAAAATCTTCAAACTCTCCAAGACAAGGTTCGGGCCAGAGCGGGTCGGCCGCCCTCCCTACCTGTGGTGGCGACTCCTTGTGGCGAATTGCTTTAAATCCCGTTGGATAATATGTCATTTGTAACCCTCCTCTAAGGCTCCAAGCTATCTATAATGACATCCTCACTTCCCATCCTCTCGCTCCTCCCGTCCGCTTCAATATTTATCTCATGGTCTATTGTCACTCTTATTTTATCGGGCTCCAGTTCTTCCCATCTGTCGCTACCTGCAGTTGCGCAGTTGGTCTGCAGAGTGGTGCCAATCTTCCTGGGTTCCAACTTGAGTCCCTTAGAATTAGGGGGCAGGATGTCGTCCTTTGAGTACTTGTAAGATAGTTCCTGGGTATGGTCTCTCTTGGATATCCTAGAGGAAATAAGCCGTTTTTCTCCATGCGTATCAAGGATGAGAGTTGTCTACCAGTGTAATACAAGCACCATAAAGAGAATATCCGCATTGCAAGATACAAAACAAAGCCAGCCTGGCTCTCCATTTAGGACCATCATCGCAACTCCATTCGCGATAGTAGCAAGTAGTGTACAACAACTTCCTATACAACTGCGCCAGGCCATAGTGTGGAGATGCTCCCTCATCCTGGAATTAGACTTATAGGAATAGAGTCTTCGAATAGGCGCGATGAAGAGAGTGGTAAGGTACGCATTAACTATAACGTCAAAGGCAACAACTGCGATCAAGGCTTCTCGTCCGATGCCGATAATGCACGTACCATCCGGATTAATATAGGCAATGCGCCTAAAAAGTTAAAACTGAGTGTATAGCAGTAACGACGCGAATTCAACTGCACGTACCAGATAAATGAAACGACGATGACGGCCAGATACGGTACCATCATAATGAAGCAGTTGAATATGTATAGCTTATCTTGCAATCTGGTCCTTCTTTTCCGCCGAACGATGTGCTATAGACATGTTAGTATTCTGGACATGAACGAGTCCGTTTAGCACATGCACTTACCACCTTTTCAACAAGAAAGTAGTAAAGCAAAATCTTTGAGCTAAAGTAAAAGCAAATGCCTAAGAGCGTACTTAGTAAAGTAAGCCATTAATAACGCTATAGAACAAGCATACTTACAAACGAGAATTGAAGCCTGACATACTCCTCTCGAGGTATTCGTCCCAACATCCTTCAATACTGCAGAAACAAAAACAAACAAGAACGAGTCAAAGTAAATAGCTATCAAAATACATCTCGGCACAGATACAGTCCGCCAACTTTTGATGTTCTGTGTCCGTCGGATGATGCATATAGAGACGATCGCCAAAGAGAGGCACGACAGGGTCGTTGATGTGGCCCTTGCCCCAGCAGGAACGACCGCAGGGACATAGGGGCCATGGACCATCTCTTTAGAAGTTTTGGCCATGACGGAATAGAGTGGCTACGACGTATGACAGCACTAATCAAGAAGATTCGCAATCAACAGTCGTAGCATGATAGAAGGGAGGAAGCGTGTGTTCCGAGCTGAAAGTTGATCGCGTGGAGCCCAAAGATATATCTATGGAGTCGTAAGTGGGACCAGGAGAGGAAGGGAGTACTTGTAGACTTCCAGGCCTAACCATTTCCAGTTTTAGACCTTACCCCGGCGCTGCGGTACGGGGAGGTGGGGATAGATGTTTTCCCGTTTCCTCTCCAGAAAGCTGGGCTCAGAGGAGAATGTGTTCGCCTTCTTCACAACCCCTTACACAAGCCACTGAACCTAATCTTTATGGTTTCCTGCCGATTGGACGGAGTGCACCGGTATTGCAGGTGGTGCATGGCCAAGGCAAGCAATCGGCTTCTAGCCCGGAACTGGGTTCTTCTTCGGCTGCAGCGGATCGACGTTGTCACAACCTTAGCATCTAGCCGTCATGTGAATCGGGACTGGAGCCAATTCCAGTTCTCCACCAGAGAATCCAAACACCTCCACTAAATTGTGAGGCTTGCGTAATTTATGCATGATGCCGCCAAACTCTATTCAGCTGGTGCAGGGACTTTCGTTGACGGGAAATGCGGTAATCTGGAATACCCCGTCGGACAAGGGTCCGCGTTCTGTGATGGGCCGAACTCATGATAACGCCCTTGCATAACAGGCGCACACAGAATACCAAAGCTTCGTCGAAGGAAAGGCTGGAGTCAATGCTGGCTGGTTTTGGATCGGCAACTTCCTCGAGGGGCGCTGATCAAGGGCCTTCTTCGTATCTGCGAAAGGCAGAGGTGGTCTGATATTCTAGCGCGCTATTAAGGAATCGGAGATGTAGATATACCCACATGTCATGTCATACAATGAGTTGGAGCTGCATCGTGAAGATCAACGGTGATTGCCGTGAGCATTGGTTAAGGTTTGGGAGACCTATCGCTTCGCAGTTGACTCAGCGAACCCGCCACACTAATTCTCCCAGCTCATACATTTAACCAAGCTCAGCACAAAGGGACAATGGGAAGGACTGTGGCTAGTGAGGTTGGTTGGGTGTGGCACACTTTAGCCGCCACAAGCACAGTTACCTTTTCTGTTCTCTATCGCTCAACCTCAAGAGATAGACATCCACAAGTGAGGTTTTATTTTTGAAGATGGAGTGGAAAGGTCCAGCGGAGGCGTTTTTGCCACGTGCAAGTTAGTAAGGCAAGTGCCTGTACTAGTTTGCATACAGATCCTCTACTGTGGTAGAGGGTGTGGAGCTAGCGATGTGGAGGATGAAACCGCAACTACAGCTGAGGATGGAGCCGACATTATTGCTTACTTTATAGAGTTAGACATGGCTCCGAAAGTTGAAGCATAGATTCTGGAGACGAGGCAGGGCATGAAGCAGAATACTGGCGCGGGTAGGGTACACTAACTGTCCCTACCTGCCATCCGCGCATTGGCGTTCGCGTCCTCAAATAGCGTTTTGCCTGCATGATCGTTCTTCTTCTGAATATGTGAGATAAGTGATGGCTGATGATCAACAAGCAGGTACAGTAGGCCCCGCAGTATAGCTGTGGCGTTGTTGATCCGCGTATCCGTGGCCTGGCAAAAGAAGTAAGACAAAAGATCTTTTCGGGTCATGGAACTTCTCAGCTCGTTGGTAATACCGTAGAGAAGCATCGTCTTGCCCTTGCCAGGATCCCCTTTAATCCACAGCAGTCGGCTTTGCTGACTATTGCGCCATTGTTTGAAGTCAGGGTTTTCAAGGACCCAGCGATAAGAGTCTTCTAGCAGGCCGCTCTCAATGCGCTTCTGTCATCGCGGGGATCGGTGGCACGTAAGACTTGAACGCACTTCTCTAGCTTGCTAATCTCGTCCGTAAGCCGCTTGAACGCGCTCGCTGTCCCTTCCCCATATATTGGGGGAATGTAGACGTCAAAGATGCCTAGTAATGAGTATGCTCTGTCCTCTTCGAGCGTAGTCTGGCGGTGCTCTATCCACGACATCCGTTGGTTGACGCTGAACTGAGATAGGGGGGCTCCTTGAAGTACCCCTTTGGTAATCCTAGTTATTGAGTGGATTTGTTGTATGAGCGACATTTTATCGCCTAGTCTTCTACCTTTCCATGAGAAAAGCTCGGCTGACTCAGGAGCAAGGAGCTCTTGGAGCGTCCAGCCCCGAGTGAACCACTTGCTATTCTGGAAATCTGATTCCCATAGCCTTAGATCAAGATCATTACCCGTGTTTCAGGGAAGGCTAGGGACATCTGACAAATAAACGTAACATCGTGTTGCATTGCGGTACCAGCAGAACATGGAGTTGATCGCATGCGAAAGTTCAGCTTTGTTTTCCTTGTTAATGCAGCATGTATCCACTCAAAAGTATTGCAAGCCATCGCATTTGGCTTGTTGCCCGCAGAACTGGATCTTCTTGTAGCCATTCTTCCCTTTTCCCGTGCCACTTGTTAATTCGTCAAAGGTGACCTCATCGCCGTTTTTCCAAGTATGGGAGAGTATGGCATACGGAGGGATGGTATCGGGGTTATCGAACCCTTTAAGAGTAAACCCATTGCCTGTGCATTCCAAGAGACGCATCGCTTCATAGGGAGCTTAAGTGGGTGCAGGAAGGAGGAAGGAGCTTGAAGGCATCAGGCTGAACAAAGCAGCTTGAGCGTATTAGCTAATTCTTTACCTAAGAGCGTCAGATTTAATTTTCTACGTTTACAATAAACAAGGAAGAGAAGAAGCTAGCATTTTACGCGAAGAGGTAGGTGTGACCTTGAGGGTTGAAGTACTAGGAGCTGATGTTGGTGTGTTGGCGAATCGTCGATAAAGGCTCGGCGCCTGGCTGCACGACCTTTGAATATGGCGTAATAAGGTAGGTGTACTAGAGGCGGGGTGCGGAGATATGTGGCGAGTGACTAAGCCTCTTACGCTGATAGGCCATCAAGACGCCTTGTCTATACATTATGTTTACAATGTTGCCTGTGCGAACTTCGCCTCCTGGCGTGGCAAGCCAATGCACCATCCTTGCAGTAGTTTAGAAGAAAAGTGGACGAACAGTTCCACAGCGCTAGGAGGGAGGACGGCCGACCCGCTCTGGCCCGAACCTTGTATAGAATGGTGGAAACTTTGGTTGAACGTATGTAGAATGATCTTATTAGATAAATAGCGGAAATGGAGCAGACATTTGGAAATCCAGTTTAGCAAATGTGCGTCAAAGTGAGATGCAGGGCTCTACAGCAGGGACTAAAATAGAACTTGCGGAACCTGAACGGACCCCTAAAGCTTTTCTTGAGCATGGGGGCAATTTTTGGAATAGTGTTTGACTACTTTTAGGTCGCTAAATGATGCTGCTCTGTATTGTATCTAAGGAACCTCTCTCACGTGATAGCGCGCTAATTAGCAAGTTAGTGCGAAAACAAACAAATCGCGGGGCTAGGCACCTATTAACCTTTATACCTTTAATGGCAATAAACTAACGTAGTACTCCTTTAAGAGCTTAGCACAGTACTGTTAGCTTATGGCTTGGGTTTGCGGACGAAAGCTGTGTTCCTCTTACTCCTCCGCCTGACAAAGACTTAAACCCGCGCGCCTAGCTCCCTTGAAAAGGAAGCAGGCCATGTCCCTCCCTACTAACATACATGTGTCTAATTCTCATCGCAGCAAAAGTCCAAAGCAGCAAAGAACTAAGGACGTAGATGATATTCAGCCCGGGCAGAGTGCACGCTAGAACCTAAAATACTACTTAGACTATTTCTTACTGCCATACAAACGCTGTTCTGTTACAATTTCGAAGAATCGCCAAATCAAGCTCAACTTCTAGATTTAGATAGATTAGATGTTAAATGTGGGTTGTTATGAGCTAGCTATGGGGCTAGTTTTGGTCCCTGCAGTGGGCTCTGTTCCGACGCTAGGTTCTAAACTCTAATGAGCCTAAACTGGCAGTCTGCGCACCTGGATTTCTCTCTCATATCGCAAAAACTTCAACATCTCCTAGACGTGTGTCTCTGTGTGTGTGTGTCTTCTATTATAGCTATGAATCTCCTAGACAAGGGTGTGGCCAGAGCGGGTCAGCCGTCCTCCTATTAGCGCAATGGAGGTGTTCATGCATTCTCTTAAGCTTAAAGGTAGTTCTAATATCACCTGCCTTGCCTCTCATATAAAGGATTCTAGAAGCTTCGCTCTGCCCAGAGGCAAATGACCCTACTATATTCACGCTTCGTCCCGGATCCCGCTATAAACCACCGTATCTGTCTCCCTGCCTGTCATCTGCTAGCTATTAGTTCCTTTGGCTGTTCCCTTATACTTCCCGATGCATTCAATGCTTATCGGGCTAGTTAGCCGTATTCCAGCTTCCTACAGACGCGAATTCTTCGGCCTGTGTTGACTTTGATAAATAGCGACTATTCAGTGATAGATGCACCTTCATCAAAAGAGCTACAACAATGATTCGTACACTAGCATCATCGAGATACCGACCCTGCAATCTTGGCACTTGTACGAGTGATGCGAGTGGAGCCTTGAAGTCAAATCAGTTTGAAATCATTCACACTCTACTTGCCCTACATCGATCCACTTCATCTCTAGAGCACTACTTCATCGAACCATAATGAATGGTTTGTGAGCCGATTGTCATATCGCGCTGAGCAACGCTCGTAATTTGGCCATAATTGTTGATGGTATAAATGTTGCCTCCCTAATCTTTTGTTACTGGCTTGTGTCTATCAGAAGGATCTTATTTGAGCAGCCCCTTCCCTCACTGGGTTTATTGATTTCAGTTGCTTCCATGGCTTGCTTTATTTTTGCTCTCACTTGCTTATATCCATTGTCTTCTGCGTCATCGAACTTACAGATGTCGATATGATTCGCCTGCATGGGCAAGATTTCTCCCACTCCAGGGTAAGATGCATCTTCCTCTTTGACAAGCCACTGGCCATCTCCGTTAGTATCTAGTGTTAGAGTTGGGTTTTACAGCCCGATACATACTACATGGTAGGTAATCTTCTTCTCGAAGAAGAAGACAACCGCAATCTTGGCCGACGTCTGATTTCGCTTGCGGATGACATCTGGAAAATCGACTCGAAGGTCCTTGTGCTCTTTTGAATCGAGTTTGAGATTCTTCAAGGTGTTCTGGTCGGTCTTCTGGACGAGGCTGTAGATTCGCCTGACGACATCACCCCAGCCAGCGATTTTGGAGCCATAGAAGCAGAGAGGTTTCTAGCGTTTAATTTTATAATTAATAGTGCTTTCTTATTATGCATTGCTAATAGGGCCTTCTGTGATACTCTGTCTTATAGCCTGTTCGATAAACTTCCAACGCGTTGGATGATGGACCCTGGCGTTGGACTTTCCTTTTCCGTGCCTTAGTCATGCTATAAATCATCTAACGTTCACATGTTTTTATCCAACTCGTTCGCTAAACTCCATATAGTAGCGTTGGATCAATCACATGAAAGGCTTTGACAGAAAACACAGCTCCGGTCCCTACTATAGACTATTAGTTCACCTATCTTCTCTCTCTCTCCATCTCCTTGAGTAGTCTCCCTATGGAAATGGAGACGGAGAGAGATGGAGATCGAGATGGAGATAGCGGTGGAGATACTATTCTATCTCCTAGAGCTCATCTTCTAGATGCTCGAATAGGTGCTCGAGGTGCTCGAATAGATGCTCGAGGTGCTTGAAAAGGTGCCCCAAAATCGTCCAACGTTTTCAGACCTCACTAGAAATTTTGTTGGAGAAAATCGTCCAACAGTCCAACGCGTTGGAAAAATAGAGGCCTCTAATAGGTGCGGAAAAGCATGTTTTTTATATTTTTAAAATACTCCAACGCAGGGCAATTCACCTAACGCGCATTGGAGTTTGGCGAACACTAGAGCTTTGGACCCCGTTGGACTTAGCGTTGGAAGTTTATCGAACAGGCTACGAGTCTTTGCACTCTTCAAAGAGATTCTATAGAAATACAAATCAAACAATGTTATGAAACGAATTGCCGTAAGACGACCAGCTATATTGTATGATCACAGCAGACAAACCCAGGGCCTCGTTGTTCGAACTTTGACCAGGTATACAGCATATCCATAGATGAAGCCAAAGGGGACTTGGAGTCGGCGAAAACAATACATAGCGGACCAACCTTAGAGCTCACTTTGTATAAAATACCAAGCAGCTGAATCACGAACTAGCCGCTTACATTTATCGTTCCACAAACTCCACTTTCCAGTGAACGTCGTTGCCACTTACGTGATGTCGGCGAAAGTGATACAGCAAAGGTCAGATAACAGAATCAGCCCTGGAAATAAATCCAGCCATCGTGAGAGCTGTTTACAATATCAATGCACCATAGTGCTGTTATACTGGGCCATTCCACTAAACTCTCATAGTTGGTATCTCAGCTTTGAGTTCTCGCCACGTCTTTATGACATCTCGGATTCGAGTACTGTCACGACCTCAATCCAAACAAGTCTTCTGTCAAACCCCACTCGAGTTGAGTTTGTTTAGCGAGCTCTACTGTGGGTCTCAGGCTGGAACCAATCTATGATCAAAAACTTTGAAGGCCTTTTCATTTGGAGGACCTCACCACGTTCGATGCTTTTCGAATGGTTGCCTCCTTCAGGAACATAGAAGATCCAAATAAACATCACTAGCGCTTGACGCTCGTTCGACAGTGCCAGCCTTTAGGAACAAGAGACTGGGCTTTCCAAGGCAAAGTGGGTAATTGGTTGAACAGCGCGGACCAATAGGGTATAGGTTCAGTTCCGAACCTGCTTATGTAACGCTGCGGTAAGTCGTGCCGTCAGACTGAATCCTGAAACATATTTCTATCATTTAATTGAAATCATTGGCTTTGTGTAGGTCGTAACACAGGAATATTTCCCGCACTGCTCTTTTAATTACGTTGTATCCCCCGCACGTATCCAGGTTGCATTCTCCAGAGCGGCTGCCTGAATCTCCCAAACAGGCTCAATGAGGCGGAAGAACTTAGGGCCAAAATCGTTCCACAGAACGTCCAAATTCGGTACGTCCTTTTCGCCATCGGTCAGTGTGCACGACTCTGGAAAGGTGCCGCGCATCCAGCTCCTTCTAAATCCTTCCATAGCAGTGGCGGCTTCATCGCTGTGGGAGCGCATATTCTTCGCAACCAGATAAAATGATGACTTCTCCGTATGGTACCGCTTCGATTTGAACAACTCAACGTCCGAGAACTTGCTGAACATCTGGAGGAGAGCAAATGTGCGCCACTTGTGCGACTTATGCAGAAGAGCTATAATCGTTCCTCCCGGCCGGACTCTTTTCAGCGAGAGTACAAGCTGGGAGTTGAACAATCGAGACTGTTCGCCTACCTGCCTATAGTCAGCCAGCTTTTGAGTCCATAGCGCTTGGCCATCGCAGATCACAAGATCATACGAAGGCTCTGAGTACGGCCATGGTCTGCGGAGCTTCTCTGCCTCTGGATGCTCGTTAGGAACATTTCGAACCCCGAGCTCGGCTGCAAACATGGTGACATCAGCGAGCGTAACCCGGACTCGTTCGTCCCGATCCCCAAAAGGCAGAATGATTTGATGTCCTCCATCTGTTTTCGGTAGGGTGATAGCATCTGCGTTCCCATCCGGTGCCATCCTTAAGAAGTATGCTAGAAAGCCTCCAGGCGCCATACATAGATCCAAGACTTTCGGGGCAGAACTCTCAAACTCAAATGCTGAGGTCTTGCTATTCATCTCAGCTGCAATGCTTTGCATCATCTCAAACATATATCTCTTGGCTTTGTTGTTCGGCGAAAGCGTCTTTGCTCGGCGATTCTGGAAATGGGCATCGCCTGCTGGCGCATTCCATCCCTAGGTTGAGATCAGCTGCAGTACTATTCCAATGAATCTGTATATACCTGTAATCGGATGGAGTTTAGTCTTTTGTATGTTTCGTTTGTCAGCAGGTAGGCCTCATGCGCATGGGATTGATTCTCCGTTGACAAAGCCGTACTCTCCATGGTTGCAGGATATGTTGTGATAAGGTCCTGGAAGAAAAGAAAAACTCGATTTCACTACTTCCAGCGGATAAATTGAGTAATAGGGGAGAGTACAACTGACCTGTAGCAGTGTATGCGAGAAATGCGAGCCTTGGCACCATTGTGCACTCGCGTCGACATGTAGTGATTGTTAATTGGAAAACTTTATTGTCAATGCTGAGGGGCTCACTGAGACATGTTTCCATTGCTGTCAAATCAATTTCTAGAAGATAATCTGAGGCGCAGTCATGTGGGCCGAAAGTATTGGCTACAGTAGAAGTCACCTGACCGTTGACCCTAGTTTGAATGCGCAAAAAAACTTTATTCGCGAGATACTGATTCCACGGCCCAGCCCTTATCCAACCTCAAAACCTAATTTGGTCATGATCGCCAGTAAGCATCACGAACGGTGCGTCGTACTTACCCGCTTGATGATTATACTGCTCCTGCCCCTGATTCGTTGCATTCCACCCACTTTATTGCTAACACGCAGCTAGGGGGACATGCTCTCAGTCTGAGGGGATTGCGGTCAACAAACACCTTGATCGTACTGCTGCCAACAAGTTCATACATATCACGTATTGTGAGTGCTGGCATAATAAAGACAACAGCAGTGTGTTCAGATTATGGGTGTGTACATAGAGAGTTTGAATCGAGTTCAAGTTTGAGCTCATCCATATGAAGATGTAGACTCATAACCTTTACTATGACATATATGACAAATAGAATTCTGTAAATTTAAGATTACGTGATAACAAGAGGTTGCCGAATGGATCATGGCCTGTCTTTAAAACACTAAAACATAGATGACTCGCCATCAAGTGCTCACAATCACAATGTAAGGTATCTTCATCTAAGAAAATCACAGTGCAGTCTTACTCGACGTGTGGGGATTACAGCATATGACTGTCAGCAAATCTAACAAGCGAAATCTATGAGCAAGATAAGGCTGTGAAACTGAAACTAGGATCTCGATTTGCTCTACTCATTACCATATGACGTCCAACCCCTCAGAGGAATTGCGAGTCCTCGTTCATTATAATCGTACTACATTTCCCTCCATATGTCTTTGCAGTGTAAAATGAGTATTCGTTGTTTCTCATCTCCCGATTCTTCCGTAAATATGAACACTATAGCACAAAACGGTCCGCATATCATTAGGCTGAAAAGTTTTGTTGAGCCACAAGACATACTGACACGCCATGGCTATGTTATCCAGCCTTTGACAGATGAAGAGCTTCTTCTCAAAAGACGGTGTCTCGGGTGTGGTAAAGGTCTGCCAGAGATTCAATCGAAGGATCTAAGCAGCGCTAACGCACCGAAGCTCTCTCACGGTGTATTCCGAAGAAGAATAATCATTCTCGATGTTTAACGCCGACACATGCAACTGATGAAACGCTTACGGCAATCGTACTTCCCACTTCATCAATAGACAAACCAGCATCTGCTTCAGGTTTTCGTTGCAAGTACCATCCAGACAAAATCACCCAGAAGGTATGCACTCGTGTATCGGAGACCATGTTGCCCATTGTTCACCTAGCGTATAGCGTTGGACTTGCTGTGGTCAGCACATGTCCGCTAAGCCTTGCAGTGGCTCTCACACTCATTGTCCACGCATGTACGCTGCCGGCGAGCTCGATAAGCTGTACCAGTTCCACCCTACACCAGATATACTACACTACAGCAGCGACATCCGGGAAGCTGTTGCGCTCGATGCACTCGATTGCGAGATGGGGACAGCAGTCTCAGGTGATTCCGATCTTATAAGAATCACGGTCATCGATTACTTCACATGTGAATTGCTATTGAACAACATCGTCGAGCCGAGTGTTCCCATGCAACACTTGAACACCCGGTTCTCAGGAGTGACATGGGCGGATGTGCGGAACGCTAAGAGGCTAGGAAGTTGTTTCAAGGCCAAGGAAGAAGCTCGGAGGGCATTGTGGAGATATGTAGGACCAGAAATAGTAGTTGTTGGACATGGTGCTTCCAATGACTTGCGTGCTTTGAGGTGGATACACCAACTCGTGATGGATTCCATGTTGACCGAATATCTAGCTGTAAAAAATAAAGAGGGGAAAATTTAGGATCTAAAACAAGACAAAGCTTAGGTAACGTGCGGGAAAGAGGACAGGGTCACAGCTTCTGCAGAGAGCAAGCTTCTCTATAAAAAAACAAGAAGATAAGGACGCAGTATTTGTTCGTACTGCTAACAAAGATCCGCATAAAGACTAAAAAAGAGCTACGAAAAAAGCAAAGAAGCTAAGACAAAATAGCGCTAGGCAATTTTCTCTAAAGACTCTTACAAAGAAGCGTCTTGATAGAGATATTCAAATCAGCGGGAAACTAGGTCACGACAGCCTTGAAGATGCAACTGCAGCGCGGGATTTGGTTCATTGGATTGTGGCACATCCGGAAGAATTGCAGTAATGAGTTAAGCTGCTCCGTTTGTTAACGAAATGGGTTTGAACTCTGCTTTTTAGAGAGCTTCAGCATGTTGTAACTGACGAGACTTCTTTACTCGATTCGTTACTGGCCACCTCGACGTGCACCAACTTTTCAGTACAAGGGTACGTAAACGAACATCACATGTTGGGAGAAAGCTCGTCTTTTATATTGATCGTTCCAAAACTAATTCCTGTTATGGGACCTGTTTCAGCGTGGGGATCCCAACAGCCTTACGTGTGAAAGTCGATCTAGTCATGGGCTGGGTGCTGGGTGGAAAAGACTATAGCCTTGTGGCCCACGCTAGTTCCCGCAAGCCCGATTTCTGTATTAGCCAGCTTGCGACAACCTGCGCCCTCGGATTTCTCTTGTATCGCAAAAACTTTAACACTGCCAGGGCAAGGTCCGGGCTGGTGCGGTTCGGCCGTCGCCTTCATAGTGGTGGCGATTTGCCACCTTTCTACATGCACTAGTGCCGACATGATGGTCGAAGGTACATTCTGTTAATGTACATCTCTTGTACACATTCCATGGTACAAGCATTTTCATACTGTTCTACCAAAAGGTGAAAATAAAAGGGGATTGATCATTATACCACAGTATTCTCAGAATCCGCGTATATAAGTGCCTACGGCCTATGCTCCATCTCTTGTAAAAGAGACGAGAAATGGTGAGCGCATGCGACTGTTGTAGGGTGCTGTGAGCCAAGAATACGCTTGAAACCATTATTGGCCCTTTGATACAACTCTCCGTTCCTCAGAACAAACCGTCCTTACAACAATTTACATAGGGCCATACAACTCTCGCGTGTACTAGACAAAAGAAATCCAAATCTACTCTATACAAACACTGCCGTCGCCAATCCATTACCGTCAAGCACCCATGAGTTTGATCTCATCATTCCTCTCTGATCTTCTTCATGCATGCATCTATATCAGCAATCGCTTGAAGAGGTGATAGCCTATGCGCCAATAAAAGCAACATGATTTCAGCCAGGCTAAACTGCCCCTTAGGTATCTTAGCAACAAACTCTTCCGCTAACTTTAGCATTTTTTCGTCTTTTAAGACCTTCTGTTTCATAGCATCGACGCCGCTACTTAGTGGCTGGCGACTAAATACAAAGAAGAACAGATAAGAAAGCATGCCTTTGTCGGCTAGTTAGAATTCAACCTTCATATCCACACGGCCGGGACGGATGAGAGCCAGGTCTAGGCGCTGAATATAATTAGTTGTCATGATTACCACTCTGCCTTCAGGTCTGTGCTGTCTTCCTGTGTTTAATGAACGGCTACTGCATTAATGCCTTCAAGTAGGACAATGCAGTGTTGCAGGAGCTCGGCGAAAAGAGCCTTTAGGCTTTCATCGTTAAGGCTGGACATAGTAAGAACGTAAACATCCAAGTCAAATAGCCTAGAATAGAAAGTCCTAGACTAGATTTTCCAGTTCCTAGTAGTCCGTAAAGTAAGTACCCTCGCTGATAGGGAAGGCCACGCGCAGTATACCATTCCCTAGTTTCAGGATCCAGAAACTCCGCTACGTCTTTTAGCAACATCTCTTTAAGCTTCTCCTTGACTATCACAGTCAATATATCTCTTTTGTTTCTCGCCTTTGAATTTATCCACCTATTTCCTTCATGATCGGAGACACAGGTTTTGTTCTTAACCTGCTTCAGATAGTACTGGCGGCACTCGTCCAAGAGCTCCCTTAGAACACTTGCGTTCCATCCGAAATACGATATGCAGACTTCCTCCCTCGCGCTTCAATCACTTCTCATCAGCAATCATAAGCCTTCCTGTTGACGCTAAGCAAGCAGTAAAAACTCGTCAGAACCTCTACGCAATCCCGTGTAAAATGCTAAAGAAGCTACATATCTTAGATTCTGGCTGCTAAAATACTTGATCTGTGACCTTTCTTGGGTTTTGTGTTAGTGACATTTTGGCATCTGTCATGCTGGGAGTTGATGATCAGCCAATCAACGCTGGTCTGATGACACAGATTGTCTTTCGTGTGTCATCTATGGTTTGTGTTCCAGTGTCGCACTTTGATGTGCTGAAGATAATTGATGAATAACCTATGTGCACTGACAAAAATCTGTGTTGGTGTGTATTCTGTTGTTTTGAGCACCCTGGCCTAACTAATCCAATTAAGGCAGTGGTGGGATTACTAATCTGCGAGTCTTCATGGTTCATGCCTAGCCTGCGACAGTATATCATGTTGTTGTGTGGAGCACTTGAAATTGAATAGTTGGGTAAGCTTATCTAACTTGCCTCTTTTCTAGATTGTGGCCAAATATTTATAACTTTGGTAGGCAAGGTTGAGCACACACATGCTCGTACGCCATGTCCCCTTATCATGAATGAGTTAACTTTGTTAACTAAAATAGGCTGATTGAAAGATGATTGTAAAGAGGAAATTAGCATGGAAGCAGTCGGGTTCGTTCTTGTACGCATGGCTGGTTCTATACATATACGAACTCCACTGTATTAACATTCGTAAACCAATGCTTGCGTTGTAGGGCAGCGGATAGATACTTATATTTGGGTAAGGTAAATATTAAGTGTGGTTTGGTCCTGAGCTAACTATGGGGCCTGTTTTGGCCCTTGTAGTGGATCCTGTTCTGGCTCCTGTCTCTACACTCTAGCGAACCTAGACTAGCAGTGCTCCTATAGCGACCTACGTACCTGCATTTCTCTCGGAAGTCGCAAGATCTTCAACATCTTCTAGAAACTTAGAGCTAAAGATGATGATTTTTGTGGTTGATGAAGGCCTTTAAAGTGGTCGTTGTTGCTACCCGGATCGGTTAGCGCCCAGGCAATTTTTGGCGAGGTCATTGAGCTGATCTGTCCAGGCTTTCGAAAGGGACCCACTGCGGGAACCAAAATGGGCCTCTTGTTCTATCATGCAGCGTTGAAAAGGTGGGGCGTAACTCCCACGGGGCGATGCTGGAAAGAGCCCGTTCTCGTTCACCACGACCCTGCCATCGCTATTTTTACCCTGTTTCCAATACGTACGATCATGAAACGCGCAGCCAACGGAGACTGCGCAGCGCGCAAACGTCATTATTGTGCCTCATTGCACAGCTCCACGCCTACCATCAGCCATTCTCGCAAGCGTTTACACCTTACATCTGCATCTACCCCGCCGTCATCGTCGCACGCCCTCGATTTAGCACTGTCACTCGACTCCCTCTAGCAATTGCAAGTACAGTCGGCAGAGCGTGCACATTCCATCTCCAACTGGGCCCGCAGTTACCACAAACCGTCCTCGCTATGATTCCTGCGACTTTTCCTCCACCGACGATACTCGTATGCCGGACAACTAGATCGGCTGGCCAGAGACTATATCCTTGAATCAGATGCAAGTGTGCGGGTTGCCGTTGGTTTGGACATTGAATATAGTAGGAAAGAATCACGCAAGGCAACCTTATCGGTATGGCGACTCTAGCTCCTACAAGGCAGTGATGGACCTGAGCTAGACGCCATATTGGTTTAATGAGTGTGCGTTCTATTTTGGCGCCTCCATATAAAAGAACATAGCTAATACATGAAGAGACAGTATAAAGAACGACGAACAACTGCAAGAATTTGGCGTATTGGCCATCACAGAACAACACGTGTGGCGGAATGACCAAATCAACGATCACTACCTCAATAGGACATTCGAATTAAATAAAAGTCAGGCCAACAATTCAGCAAACCGGCAAAAGGGAAGAAAAACTGGTCTTACCTTCTTGGGGCAATCGTCGATTGCTTCGGGGATATATATCCGGGTCCAATAACCCTATGCAGGGGATCTGTGAGAGCTATTTCCCCATTCGCTCGGTTGCAACTCCCTAATCTTTCTTCTCTGTTCACCTAGAAACAGGCCACTTTTAGAGCAGTAAATTTCGAACAGTCTGAACTAATTTAAATTTAACCGCAATTGTTTTTCAGAGGGCACACTTGAAAGTACTGAATGATAAGTGGACGTGTAATTAGGTCGAGCAGCCAAGCGCAAACACCACGCTGCAAGCCGTATCACATATGTTGTATGACGTAAATGTGCATGGGAAAACTCATAAATGATCCAGAACGTTGATTTATTATCTTGCCTTTGAGATTCATGATACATTTCGAGTCTAGCAACTACCTTCCAGGCGTTATACCACAGTGCCTTCCGCAATCAACACTGGGCGAATGCACAATGGACAGCAGTCATGAAACCCAGCAAACCACCGGTCAAAACACTGCGTATGATACAAGTGTCGGCAACTTAAGACTCGAACAAAATCGTTCGCCTTGAGCTTATCAAGACATATGACGCTTCGTTCTCATTAGTAAGGAATGCTAATAAGGGCTTGGAAGACTGGGAGATACCAAACTTGATCATCTGGGTCCATATGTACCCAATCTGGATGGTCTTCACGGTCGTTTCTATACCATTTGATAAGTACTGTTGAGGGAAGTATTTTGTTGAGCTGCTCAAGCCGTTTATTTGGCGTCTTCGCTTGTTGTGGATTTCTGATGGCAGAATAATAACCGTAGCCTCTGCGACTTGATTAATTCGATGTACGATGTATACAACAATTTTGAACGTTCGCAAAAAGAATTACCATTAGACAGAATGCAACTAGTGAGGCGATCAGAACTGGACGTTTCAAAACGTCTTGATGATTTGGCCGGCCTTTTGGACGACTTGAAACATCCTGAGATAACGTAGCCATAGGAATGTACATCAAACACCTCCTTTGTCAGCTTTAGATCTAAGCGAAATGATAAACAATCATGCGCTATTGAAGAAACCACTTACTTTATGAAGAATCGTTAATTGGTGATTGCTGTAGCGTAACTCGAGTTCCTGTGTTCTAGTAATTTCACATTTAGACACGCCCCAATATGTCTCATACCTGGCTTTATGAGCTTTGGGATTATTGGCGGTGCTCAATGACGCCACCAAGAATCACCTGGGTATAGTGAGATCTGAAGTATGGAGTCGAAAGATATCACGCCACTTCCAGCGCAGGGTGTCTTGTAACAGTCAGCCGTAATATTTACTCACATATCCAATCAAGCGCATTCCTAACGAATTGATCTAAAAATAAGAATAAACTCAAATTAAATCTCAGACAGCCACCAATGGAGTTGATTTTATTCTAGCAGAGAGCAATTAAGCTAGATATAGTCACTTGCTACACATCTGCTAGCAGTACGACCAGTAGCTTATGACAATACGTACTATGCTGCCAGTGGATTCTGAACTATAAGCAGTCCTCGATATCCCTAAAAAGTGGGCTAAAGTTGCCGATTTTCTAATAGACTCACAGAGACCTCACTAGAAGACATAATCTTAGACGTCTTCTACCTTAGCATTTCACAAGATGAATAGGCATGCTCGAGAGCCCCTATTTTCTTTATCGCGTGTCTCTTAGACCCAATTATGGAATTAATGCCTTGCATCAGATTAGGCTCCATGAGACTAATCATTCATTGATTTAAGGATATGCTCCATGCCTTTCGTCACGTCCAACAACTTCATGTAAGCTAAACGAACACTAGCTTCTCGATCCCTCATTTTCTCTTCCCTCTCTTCAATTTCTTTCATTTTCTTTCTTAGAGTATTATCTGGTGTATTATCCTCAAATCCGTTGTTATCGTTGTTCCCCGTACCACAAGTTTCAATCATAATTTTGTGGCCATCGCTTCGAAGTCGGAACTCTACTATTAGAGTCACAACCTTGTGATCCTGATCTGGCTTCAACTCAATAATTATGGTGTTCGGTTCATCGGTATGGTTATTTAGGCCGACTCGTAAAACTCGAAGGATTGTAGTGCCATGAATATCAAACCCTTTAGGATTGACACTCAGTCGGTCGCGATTGGGCGCTATAAGCAGTTTGTCCCAAACATCATCGTACGGGCCTGTTTGGGAGTCTAGGCGAATCAGCTCAGCAGCAGCTTCGTCGTTCAAGTCCCACAATCTGATTTGTATTCCGGAGAACAGGTTCCGAAATCGGACGCTGTATTCGAAAACTCTGTCTTCGCCGTCCGTGAAACCGTGATAAACATGTCCAATGTCAAGTCGCTCCATTTGTTTGTGGTTCGAATTGTGCGTTAATGTTCGGAAGTGGTTTCCTATACGTGATCCATTCATTTCATTAGCATGCACAGCTTTATAAAGATTGTAGCATAGATTACGCTGAAGCCTAGGCCTGCCAGCGTGCGATCCGACGTAATATCAGGTGACCGGTAAAGTTAGGTCATGGTTGCTGTAGTGGCCCTATCGCGTTCAATAAGGTTCCAATGGCGATCGTTGATTTCTAACATCAGCACTCTACAGTGTTTACAATAATAGTCTACATATACCTTGCTAGGAGCTGAACTATAAAACGGCCTTGTTATCTGCCTAGTAGTTATGCCACGACCTTGTAGATGAGTCAGGCTAGAATACGCCGAAAAGGTTATTGGGCCGGGTTATTTTTCCTGGACAAATTAGTGAACATCCTAGGATGGTACTAGAAAAGGTCCCTATTATCGTGCGATTATGGCGAGACCAACTTGAGAATAAAGTATCGCGCCAGGCTTTAACCTTTCTAGCATGAGGTATGGTCGATCTCCCCGCTATGAGCTATGTCAGAATAATCTAGCGCTCAAACGATAAACTAGCGAATAACCCCCGCACCATGTATGTTTCCCACCTTGTCATTCATTATTGGCAATTAATGCCGAATACTATTGCTTGAAGCAAGCCATTGGCCTAGAGTAGCTGTCTTCCTTAACGAGCGCTATTATTTTCATTACTAAGCAATTTGTGCAGATGAATCGTGAGCAATGCATGAACGGGATATTCTACCATCTTGACATAATGACTGATTTTTCTAAGGATAGAAACCCGGAACAATTTTATTTTCCCACCCACCATTATTGCATGAACAGTAATCGCCAATGCCAGAGATGAGTAGGGCTACCATGTAGCGAACAGAAAGGCTATGGTTGAATTGGATTTTTCTCGATCGTATACTCGGCGATACCTCTTCTGTGCGACAGTGGTTTTTCCTGGGCCCTTTTTCTCCCACACAGTTTCACATCCCATCATTAAGCACATGGCTGACTCGCATCTATCCTACTCCACTCATTATCCATTGTCGAACTTTGGTGTGTTAAAGATAATTGGTGGATCTGGATTAATAAGAAATAGCTTAGTTGAATTCTGCGTTTTGTTGAGCAATCGCGTGAGGACGCATGGATGCAAATATAAGTGGAACAAGATCGCTGCGTTACGCATCTAACAGAGGGAATCGTATTGTCGTAAGTTACCGGTCATACCACTAGCGGATGCACAACAAACGACTGCGTCTGACCTAATTATTCTGCCTAAAGGCTGCATTTGGTGTGACGCTGTTTCGTCTCGAAGGACCTACAAGATGTTTGAGGTCTGTGATCGAGAATATATTGACTCTTCTTGGCCGTCAGAATCTAATTGAAATAGGTTTATATATGCGTTCAGATCATAATGCTCAAGTTCCACGAACTTTCCCAGATTCGTTCTTCGCATGTACAAGTGCTGGAAATCTTATGAAGCGTTAACTTTCGATTGCGAAGAAAATAAACTTAACTAAACAAGCTTGTCAGGAACTTTTCCCCATTTAACGGAACGGTCGAGCTAGTTTCGCTACATTAAAACTAAACTAAGCTCCTAATTGCACCCTCCATCTCGAACCTTAGCTTTCTTAAAACAGAGAGCTGTGGGTAATGCGTATTGGCAGGAAATAAGAGCCGACCCAATGAGCTTTCTGCCTCCGTCATCGCATGAGGAGCGGCACACTTGAGCGGACCAATGAGAGTTGTTTCTTAGACCGCACACACTCGCCGAAATCAGATGTAGTCTCCAGAGATTAACAAGAGAGCGACAATCCCGGCTGTCCAGGTGGCAAGGTGCCTTAATTCCTATCAGTAAATAACACAATCTTGCTCCGATAAGAGTGTGTGGTGAGACTCCACGAATCATGTCGGCGATATATGTTTGTTGACTATGCATACCATCGACGAGATCGACCATAAGAATATCGCTGGGAAAACCAGTCTGATTTCCAGGGGTCCCGTGCGTCTTGAACGACAGGGGGCAACCACATTTTCCAGAAGCCCGAAAATTAGATAGCTCTAAAGCGTGACGCATTTGCGTGGTTGAAGTCACTGCCCTCACAAATCGACTATAATAAATCCATTGGCACAAACGTCACACCCACCGCACACCAGGTAGCCAATCATGAGCTAGTTAGGAGCTAGTTAGGAGCTAGTTAAGGAACAAGGGGGAAATAGTAAGCAGAAGTGGCATCGGGGAACAGACGAAGTAATAGTGTAAAATCAAGTAGATCGTAAGCGACGACAACAGAAAAAAGGGTAAAGACTAGCTTGCAGAAGAGGGAGGGGTGACTTCAATCATGTAATTGTAGGGAACACAGCGCTTTTCTCATAGTCTGATATGGGTACATCTTGCATATCTTAGTCACATTTAAGGATAGGGGTTTTTTGTAGCGCGTTAGAGATCGCACTACATCAAATTACCTAAATATAAGAATATCGTCATTATGAGTAATCCCATATCTTTGCTCCTCAATTATAAGTATTCCCCTTTAATACCTACAGAGTATAACAGGCTAGCACCTAACCATTAACATAGATCAAACAACTCCAATATACGAGCCAGGAAATACTCCAGTGGGGGCTCGATGGAGGAGGTAGTTTCTTGATTTTACTTCTCCCGTTGCACTCACTTACCTCCACTATCCCCGTTCAGCTGCCGAATCATCTCTCTCAGTCCATTTCTATCATGTTCAATCTCTTTAATATACTTAATCGCGCATGACAGCACCATCGCCTTGCTCGGTTTGGGCCGCCCTATGACGGCATCCATCTCGTTCTGCGATAGTACGGGTACCGTACATCTCAGTCTTTCCATTTCCGAGTTCAAGCCCTCGCGGTACTTTCGCTCAACCTGATTGTGCGGTATAGGAAGCGTGCGTTGGGGGTGCGTTGAAGATGGATTGTCGATAGAAGGGACTGCTACTGTGTCGGAGAGCTTGCGGTCAAGCGTTGGGCGGCCGTGTTTGCACTGGGGTCGCTTTGGAGTCTGCTCTTCGCCTGGTAAGTTGGCCTTGTTAGGGGCATCGCGGTCGGGTGATGAGGGCGACAAAGGCGGAGTTGCTAAGGTAAGGATGCCATCGCTACAGAAGATTGGAGCAGAGGAACCACCGGTGGTAGGCGTGATAGGTATACTCGGTTCGAATGTGAAAGCCGTGTCGAAGTTTGACGTCAATCTCTGCTTCATTTGCCCAAGCGCTGGTGCAGAGTAAAAAGCTGCGTGATAGTCTAGAGGTTGGTCAAGTTGGGCACTGTATAAGTTGGCAAGGTAGTTCTGGTCGAGCGAGTTTTGCCAGGAGAACAATTCGTTGGTAGACGCGCAGTCAGTGTCGGCGAACTCTGGGTAGACCGAAAGGTTCGTGTCCATGACAATTCAAATGGGAGGGAGCAGTAATGGGCGCCAAAGATGAGTGGCCGTGTGCAAACTGGAGATGGGGTTTAATTTAGAGTAAGATATAGGTGGGAGTCAACGAGATGGTGTACAGGGTCAGATAAGGTTCCTGTCTTGCTGTGTAAATGATGCATCTCCCACTCTTAGCATGACTACACATACGTATACGGCAGGCCCCAACAACAGCCCACAACGGTAATGGTCGAAAGATGGTGGCCAGTTGCCGGGAATTGCTTGGAATATGGGGCATCACAGTCCATCCCTCCGGGCCGGGATAGCTGCACTGCCGGGATAAGCGAGCAGTACCTTCACTTCGAGCAGCCGGAAATCACTACACGCGTTGAGGTTTGATATACGTACTTGAAGATCGTATGCCGTGGCTATTTCTGTACATTCTTAGCCCCTCGTAGCTAAAAATTACATTCGCATTGCTGTCTCTTTGCATGGTCTGTAGAGAGACTTTGTTTGTGATACAATCACGTATCGTCCTCACAGCGCCCTTCTGGCGCTGCTACTGCTAACAATATTGATACAAAGCTCCTATTGGAAGTTTATAATCCCACCACGATTTTCGCAAGCTATCCCCAGCCTTGTGTCGGCCGTGGCGCTGATTTTCATGCAGGGTCTGATTTGATTTGATTTGATTATTCTTACGCCTCGGGTGCCTATAGGCCCGGTGAGCTACCCCAAGATATGTACAATAGTGCGAACTCCGAACACCTTGATCCCATCGTCTCATTCTCGGTCCTTACCTTTATCATGCCAACCTATTTATCAACTATTCTTCTAATTTCTCCACAATCTATCTATTAGTACCGTACCTACCTTGTTTATACTGGACTCTAGTCCCATTGAGAGCAATTTCTCAAGTGTTGGCTTTCAGGATAGCGGCGAGCTAACTTGCTATCGTCCAGGTTTGTGTAGTTTTCCAGGGAGATACTTATTCATTCAAGCCGTCCTATGGCTAAAGCGAATTGTATGGTTTGATTGACGACTTCTACGTCTGGTTTCCAAGATTTCGGCGGTCCATCCAGGAATTCTCCAGATGCCGTTTTCTGCTCTGTTCTTCCACTCAGGAGGAAAGAGAGGTCTCCCCACCGGGCTCCTGCTGCCTCCATTAGGGGCTTCCGTTGTTCTCTCCATCGGGGGCATTCGAATAGGAAGTGTCGGGCTGTTTCCCTGCTATGTCCGCATTCGCAATCAATCGATTCTACCGCCTTCATTCGTGCCAGGTCATTGTTGAGGCGGCTGTGTTTTGTTCGTAGCTGGCAGAGTGCCTTCGCTTCTTTGTATGTGAACTTGTCGTATAGAAGTCTTGTGTGCTTCCCTGGCAGTGCGCTGTCAATTTCGTACTTTCCTTTCTGTTTCGACTCGACCGTGTCCCTTACTTGCTTTAGTGCAGGCGCTAATGTTGACATCTGGATCCTAGGCAGGGGCTTTGTTGTGGCGTCTGTGGCAAGCTCGTGGGCTATATCACCCCCTAAGACCTTCGATCTCGCTGGCACCCACTGCAGGCGGATTGCTGGTCCCCCTCGCTCTCTTAGTCTCCGAGCTATCTCGCACGTTCGTCTGATGACGTCCTGCCCACTCTGTCTAGCAGGTCGGGCAAGGGCGCGTAGCGCTGAGGTGTTGTCGCTTGCGATTACAGTGGGTAATGCGAGTCTCCTGATATCCTGTGGGAAGTTCTCCAGGCTATTCCATATGCATTCGATGTGCGCCATCGCGCGGTGTATCGCCATGAGTTCAGTATGGTTGGCTGTGATCTGATTATTCCGACCGATTCGTAAGCCCTGCTTATCCTCGATTCCGTTTCCTTCGCGTGGAATACTGAAGTAGATCCCAACGCCGATATTGCCTTTCTTGTACGACGCATCAACGTAGAGTATCCTATCTTCTGCTGTATTCGCCCATTCCACAGCCTCCCCCCTCTCCTGAATGGTGACTTCAAAGCCAGGGTGCCAGGGTGCTTGGCAGAAGGGCTCTATCGTTTCTAGGTCTGATAGGTTGATCTTCTCGAAGCTGCGTGCAATCTGTTGTAACGGCGACCGGAAACGCCTGTTCCGTGTATCTAGTTGTCGTTGTAGACGCCAGAAGGGGTGCTTCTTCGGCAGTGTGTGGCACTTGACCCAGAACATCGATATGTGGAAAGGGTAGTATCGGTAATTCAGGTAAGCAGTCGTCTGGCTCCTAGCTTCTGGTTAATATTTCTAGATCGAGAAAGATACTTGGACCAGCTTGCTGGCTTTGAGTTTAGTAGATGTTAGTTTTAGAGGACCACTCTCCCATAAATAGAACGTATGTGTTCGTTTTATCGTCGCGATAGATCACTTCATGCCTACGATCGTGTAATTGACTTACATCAGAGGAATATTCCAGTAGGCGATGTGTAACTTCCAGTCCATACCGATGACTGTCCATCCGAAAATCGGAGTTTATGGTCCTCTCCGAGTGGTTGTTCTTGCGAGTCCCTGCGAGTACATATGCTCGAAATCAGGGAATGTGTAGGCCACACAATTCCTAGACCACTGCGTCCAATCATATCCACTCAGTCGGCATTCGTAAAGGGTACGGTGCAACCAAAACGTCAGCGTGTTTTCGCAACATGTAAAGGCTGCTAGACACGCAAAATAAAGGCATATATTCAGCGTTGTATCGCGTATCATCAGCGCAACCGGCATGAAACTATGTCAAGGTAGATAATGCAACCATAACTTCGCATAGTACGTCAAGGAACCTACTTCTCCCCTCTATTTTCACGATAACCCCTGCTCAGCCACTTGCACGCCAGAGCAATATATAGATTATCGACCCATGTAAACTCCTCATCCCTCGCAACTCCTGCCGTAGATTTAAGCCCAATATCCTGGAGCCCAATAGCTGGGTCCACACTTGTATCCGATTGTGTAATGTCCTGGCTAACTAGTATACCGCCAAGTGAGAATGGAGAACGGATTGCTGAGATTTGGCTATCACAATCATCCATTGCCGCATGCACCAGTTCTTTGTCCGATGAGTCATCAAGCTGCGTAAAGGTGGCTGAAAGGTGGCTTGGTGAGGGGTTCATATTTGCCTTGCGGTAGACCTTCGGAAGCGTGTTGTATACCCTGTCTACAATCGTGTGTTTGCGGGAGACTTTGGTGGTAGACTGTCTTGATGCCTCCGAGAGTAGGGTGCTGAATTCAATATGACTCTTATGGGTCAAGACAGTCTGTTGTGGACAACTACGTCCAGTCGCTTGAAGGCATTGGAAGAGATTTAATGGGATCCATGACCAGAGCTCGTCATTTTGGTCGCCGCTGCATGAGGTGTGCACGTCCAATACTACGGTGAAGGGCCATATTGTGGCGTATGCCTGATTCCCGGGAATAGACTTGGTTACCGGTACCATAACGGGTGTCGGACAGAACAGCGCGTCCTGAAAAATAAGTGGGGAAACATGTTTGCGAAAGGAACGGATTGAATCAACTATCCAATTGATCAATGCGACATCATGTTTTTTCTCTGGATCATGATTCGCCCTTGCCTCGTTCAGAAAGTTGTAAATAGTGTCGGGAGACTTTCCTTCGCAGTTCTGTAGGATTGACAAGATACTGGCGTCTGGGTATGTACCAAGCCCGTATGAGGCATGGGGGATTGTATTAAAGTCCTTCTTGTATACCATGACGTCCCATTGACAATTAGAAGACTTGACGTGTGGCCGCAGTGCGAATAACGATATGTAATGCGAACTGGGCTTTAAGTAGGGCATTACCTCCGCAGGTATGGTGGTTGAAGAGATAGGCCTTGTAATTTGAAGCGTTGTCAACAAGTCCAATTTCTTAACCTGCATTTTGGTTGCCATGATATCCAAAACACGAGTGGATTTTCCAGCTGCATTGGCCAATGTAGCGAATCTGAACCCAAGTGCGATTAGATTTTCCGCCTCGTGCAGGCCAACATTCCGTGAAATGAACATTGTCTGACCTTCGCCTAAGGGTTTCGTTGTGTTAACACTTTCGACGTCCTGAAGCTTAGGGCTGCCACTTATACAGATCGCGTGGGAATTGGAAATGTCGATGCCGGTAACCAGGAGCTCGGTATGAAGGACTCCAAGGTCCTGAAGACGCATATCAAGATCGTTTGCAAGTTGCTGAGCGGCGACGCAGAACTGAGCACGGAATACAGGCTGTGTATTTCTGAATTGCGCCGAAGTCCAATCGCCCCCAAGCAAGCCTTCCCTGTGGAGGTACTGTCTCATCGTCGGAATGAGGTCGACAATAGCACCCCAATTGTGTGATATACGATACATCCAATGGAATACAGGGTGGCTATTATTGAGGCTGCCGTTAAAAGACTGGACCCTAATTAGCACATTCGTGAAGATAATGTGAGAAAAACAGGGAAATCCCACATGTCGACAGAGTTCTGTCGTGATGGTCCGACATGGCGGCAGACCATCTTGTGTAACCAATATCTTCCCCTGCTCATCGCGTATAAGCGCAGCGAGGACTATTTGGCGTGCCCGTTTCGTCAGGTGGCGGTCATGGATATTGGTCCAATATAACAGCGCCATACAACTAGCAAGAGCAATCACACACTATACCCATAAGTTAGCGAGATTCTTTAGATCCGTAAGGAATGACCTACTAGAATAGAAGCAAGTATAACAGTGACATTCTGGGTTAGGCTATTATCCCTATTTACAACTCGCAGACGATAACTAGTTCCCACAGCGGCGGTCCAGTGCATTCCTGAGACGGCAGCGGCAAGAAGTGCAGCACATAGAAACCTGCGCCACCAGTAGTTGATCCAGCGTTCTCTCAAATGAAAGAAAATCGTGAAAGATAACCAGCAGTCAAACACAGCGATTGTAGCAGCCGCGATGACCATTTTGTAGTTGTTTTCGAGGGTATAATTGCTTGTGCCTAGGTTACCAATGTAGTGCATGCCCATAATCGAAAGGCCTGCTGCAAGCCCGGTGATGATTAAAGACAGGTATAGAAA